>CM060974.1:10135338-10212838 GCA_030765045.1 Tenodera sinensis
ATAGAAAATGCAAAGCCTTGCTGTATTTTTGGTTAACACCACGTGGGAGAAGACGGAACACTCGCCCTAGGTCTGTCCGTCAGTCAGTCACAAGGTCGACAACGTGGGTACCACGCCTTTCCCGTAGAGAGGGCAATAAATAGCGGTCAAGTTCCTCAGGTAATCCACATTGCTCTTGGTGATACAGCACAGACCACTAGAACACCCTCAACAACTGCAAACATGTTCAAGCTGGTAAGTCTTCGACTCTGCACCACTCATTCGACAACAATGCATTCGTGGGAAAGGGGCACATCTGTGAAAAATGCGTGTGCAAAAATCATCTTGCAGATAGAGAAAGTGATTTCACATAAACCGTGCAGGAATCTTCCATAATTTCTATATAACAATCCCTTAATAAGTTGTGATTCTTCAGGACAGATGTACGTAATCTTCCCAAAACATCTTCAGTATCATTATTTTGGATATAATTTCATTCCCATCATTTTTGGCCACAAAATTAGTACATAATCAACATAAATTAATATTTTCTAGTGGGCTTCTTTGCTGCCTCTTAGCCGGTTGTTGTTCTATTGTATAACACGGAAAAAACAATTGAGCGCATTAGAACAGCAGAATATTTCTAAGTTCTACGTCGTGTTACAGCACGGTTTACACCAGTCGATATTTCCAACTTACAGCTGAGTTCTGTCGGACACACAAATAGAACAGAGACTGTCAGTAAAGTGCACTGCAGTACGATGTGGGTCCATATTCAACCTCACTTTTTATTATTTTTTTAATGTCACAAGACTTCAGAATACTTTTTTTCTTTTCTGCTTTTATTTCGTTTTTCATTGTTTTTAGAATTGTTTCAGTAGAAAATTTCATGTGAATGTAACACAACGATTTTTTAAAAATATTATTGCTCAAAATGGTTGCATTATTTTTTAAAGATACTCTGACGTTTAATTGCACCACGCTCACAAACATACATAATTATAAGGAAAAGCCAAAAATTAGCTCTAAATGTCAATACAGTATGCAGTAGCTCATGCAAACTTCATAGTTGCAAAATTAAATATAACGTTAAAGTACGTATTATTTTCATTCTGAAATTCATTTAGTTGCTTAAACAAATCCAGACTATCATGATTAATTTTGATGGCTGAAACGACAATAGGTGCTTTGAATATCTTTATAACATCAACATGCAATTTTTGTAATTAATTTGTGTAATATAACAATTTTGGTATTTATGGTGCAAACACTTTCGCGATAAAACGAGAAATTTGTGAAAATCCCCGAAAATTTTACAGGATTAAATGGTTTATACTTATTCTGAAACGTATAGATACTGCTAATCGAAGTTATAAACTTTATACGCGTTTATAACTAATATAAAAAACTTACTCACCCATCCTCCCGTTTTGAGACACATACGAAATTCATCGCTAAATGTCAACAAAGTACTCCATTTTGTTAATATTGCGCATGCGCAGAAGAAGGTGCTAACCCAAGTGTACTAGCGCTGAAGTCTTTAGCGAGAAAAAGGGGAAATTCATGAAAATTTGCAAGTTTAAATTGTCCACATTTTACTGTCGTCAACTATTGCCGAAGTGGTAAAATATTTTTGACGGTTATTGTTAAAAAAGTACGTCTGTGATTATAAGGAATGGAAAACTTATACAAAATCAAATTACCTTGCATTAGTCTTGCAAAAACTTTCGTTTAACAGTTGCATCTGTTACATTTAACAAGTTTTTCGTTAAAAAAAGGTATTAGATTTTGAAAATAGATTTGGTTAAATAGAATTTAATTACATTTTGCAAACATTCACTTTAATCAGCCATTTCATTAAGGTAAACTAACTTTTCAGGCTTAGAAATAAACAAAAACATTCTTTGAAATTTGTTTTAGCTAGACTCGAGGAATTAGGGCAGGCTTAGACATAACCACAAAATGTGTTTTAGCGAAACTTGAAGAATTATTATTTATTTATGCAAAAAATGTACTGCTGGTGCTTTTTCAGTCCTGATTCCACATCTTAAACCTTGTCCATACACGGCTAGTGTGTTTAAAAACACCAGCAGTAAGTTAGTTGGTATAAATAAGTAATAATTACCATCTATAGGTTAGTTAAACCCGGGACATAAAGTACTTACTATTGTAAGTTGTCCTTGGGGTATTTATCTCTGATGTGAGATACCCTTGTGGTCTACCGGGAAAGTACGAATCGGCTGGGGAATTTAATGTCGTACTGGTGAGTGGTTAAGCCGTAGATCCGTGGTTCAAATCCCGGCTATGGCATTGAATTTCTCAGTTCTGATTCCACCTCTTGAGGAATTAGTTTAAGGATTTCAATAGTCTACATTTCTTATGAAACATGAAATACTTGTAGTCGAAGTTGTAAAGCTTTTTTCAAGTTTGTTGTTTAAAGAACTATGGCTGTGATTATAAGAAATGTGAAATGTTTTACAGGTGGTGTTGTCCGCTCTTTTGGCCGTGGCTGCTGCCCGACCTGGATTTCTGAGCGGGGCTCATGGTGTGGCCGGCGTCCCTGCCGTAGCTACATACGCTGCTGCCCCAGTCGTCGCCGCCGCCCCCGTGGCAACCGCCGTCACCAAGACCGTCCACTATGCCTCCACCCCCGTGGTCACCGGATACACCTCACAGGTAAGGCTAAACGTGCGGCAGAATTGACAAGGGACGATGTAGCGTATAGTCGAGTGCATGCAATCGTGCCCATGTAATGCATACTGCTTTATATTGGTAAACAAATACTACACCATCTTTGCCACGCCTTTATCTGGTTCCAGCACCTCACCAGTGTTGCCAACCATAGCGGAGTTCCGCTACACGTAGCCAAATTTAAGCTTTTGGAGACATTACGGCGAAAAATTAATGTTTATTACTAAAACTACCATGTAAAAAGTTTCAATCAATATTCTAAAAAATGAATTTAATCAGTTTAAATTTTGAAAAAAAAAAGTACGTCTTCTCAAATATTACTTATAAAATTAGCTGAACTATTACTTGTGGTGCCAACTGAAAATGCTGATGTGGAAAGAGAGTTTTCCATGATGACGAACATCTAAACTGTTGCCAAACTCTTGACTGACCTGTCAGAAGTAAAAATTGATGTTCAGAAAAGAAGACAGTTTCTGTATTTTATATCCAATAAGCGATGACCGTGCAAAATATTTGGAAAATCCATCTATAATTTTACCAGAAGTACCACAGTAACAATAGAATATTGATATTCTAAAAAAAAGTAGGCCGCTTAAATTTGATGCAAGTACAGCAGCAGTAACAACTTCATCAATTAACCCGTCATCCAGCACCTCATAGGGAGAAATTTGTTGATACAATGTTCATATGTGTATTTTTGTAGCGAAATTTTGTTCGACCTTTAGCGAGATTCAATAGTTTTTTGTTGGCAGCGCTACCTTAATTTTTCTCTTACTCTCCCCTTTTTCTTCGCTCCTGAGTTTGAAACGAAAGAGTTCATAGGGGTTGGCGTGAACTATGGTGGCGAAGTATACTTTCCAGTCACTCATATGAAATGTTTCAGTACTCCTTCCCTTTTGCCACTCACCTAGAGCTGATCTTTGTCCATAAACTAGCGCGTGTGTGTCAAATATAAACGAATAAGACATTGACTAACCCAGGGCCGGTGACGATAAGAGATTTATGTTAATATTAAATAAAGAAAAACACTATACGAAACCAGAAACATTTCAGAATTTCAAGTCGTCCTCCGTGGTCTAGATGTAACATGCTAGCCTTTGGTTCTCACAGTCACAGGTTCAACAGACGAAGTGATTTCACATATCAGCGATTTTTTTTTCGAATAAATAATCTCTCTACATAACATGTCTACGGTTTAAAACCTGACTGAGTTTTCCCTTCAGGTTTTTCGTTATAACTCCTAAATGCAGAGGTATTTACTTTAACTTTTTAAGGGCTTCTTCACTCTTCAGCAACTGCCCTGCATTCCCTTTTGCCATTCCTTTCGTTTGAACAATCATCCTTATCATTCTATGAATCTGTCCTCTTCAAGTTGCTCTTGGCCTGGCCCGCTTCCTTCTTTCACGAGGTAACTATTCTAAAAAGGTCTCGGACCAGCTAATTCTCCATTCTTCTAACGTAGCGATACAGTTGAAGACCTCGCCTTTCCTGAACTGTCTCTATCTGTCTCACCTCTCCATTTCTCCTTTCCGATCTTAATACTCAACCACAGCAACTAACGCTAGATCCATCAGCCAATCTCAACTAACGTCTCTAACCCTACTAACCATTTACGGCCAGTAGAGAGTAATATAATGACCTGACAAATGACAGGGAGGAGGTCTGCTAGACCCACTTCAACTATCACCTCCCAGTGTCAAGTAGAGGTACCCTAAACTTAGACCTAGAACTTCTGCTTCCTAAACGTCCTTTCGCATTTCATTTATCATCAGTATCTAGTCTCTGGTTCACTACAAGAGGACATTATGTAACGTTGTATGTATTATTTGCCGACAGGTCATCAAGCCCAGCCTGGGCGCCCTCGCAACCCCCGAAGCCACCGTGTCTCAGACTCCCGTGGCCGCCCCTGCGAGGTCCGTAGCCACAGTCAGCAGCCATGTTGAGGTGACACCTGCTGAGGCCATCACCACCTATGCCGCCGCCCCCGCTGTAGCTGCCGCCCCTGCTGTAGCCACATACGCTGCTGCTCCTGCCGCCATCGCCGCCGCCCCCGCTGTGGCTACATATGCTGCCGCCGCCCCCGCTGTGGCCACCTATGCTGCTGCCGCCCCCGCTGTGGCCACCTATGCCGCTGGTCCCGCAGTAGCCACCTATGCCGCCGCCCCCGCAGTAGCCACATACGCCGCCGCCCCCGCAGTAGCTACCTACGCTGCCGCCCCCGCTGTGGCCACATACGCCGCCCACGCTCCTGCCATCGCCGCCTACGCAGGAGCTGTCCCAGCCCTTGCCCACCACGGAGTCATCACCAAGATTCACTAAACCAACAACGATTTCACCCTTCAAGTTCCCTTCGTTAAACTATTGTAACGAACTCATTACCTCGAATCCTTAATGTATTACGTTAAATAAACTATTTTATTACCTTAAACATTGTATTTATTTTCAGCTTCCTCTTTATTTTCTCACCTAGTTAACTTTAGTTTTGCTCATTTTAGAATTTGACTGACATTGCAACTAAGAACACTGCAATAATCAGTGTCTCGACACCGTCACTTCCTTCATTCCCTGGAGTAGAGTTCATTGTTACCTGCCAGTAGGAGTCGATTCAAATCACCCCATTTGTACGAATTATCCTATTGCTTATAGGCTTTGTGCGATAGTCAAATGTTTAAAAGCTTTGAGATTCCGTTCTCTTTGCACGCTTAACATATAAAAAAATGAACAACAATATTCCATTCCACGAAAGTTTTAAGTTTTCCGAAACTGACATAAATAACAAGGAATATCTCCGAAATGGTTCACTCTACAGAAAAATATATTCCGACATAAATTGTGTGTTTTAGCAAGATCTACATTTTTATAGAGCAAGATTTGCTGTATCTCTAACGGTTTACCAGTTATGCAAAAGTTATCCAGAGAAAATAGGACCACATAGGCTAGAGAATTCAAGATATGCATTTCATTTGTCATAAAAATATCTCAAACATCTGGTATTTTAATCAAAATCGTTGGAGCCATTTTCAAGAAAATAAACATTTTCGAAAAATTTTCCATGTAAAGGGTAGTTTAGAGTGGAAGAATTTTCTTAAAGATTTTCGTGTCGTTACCTTGAAAGACATTAGACTTAAATACCAACTTTGGTTTTTAACCGACTTTCATTTTTGAGTTATGCTGTCCACAGACTGACAGACATATCAGACATACACATGGATCTGGACATTGAATTTTTGGGTGGAATACATTACCTCCTCTACTTTAAACTTCCCTTTACATAGATATTTTTTCTTATTTTCTCAAAAATGGGCCTAAAAAGCTTCATAAGCATAGCATTTCCTTAAGCTATTTTCACGACGAATAAGATGTATATATTGAATTCTCTGCAAAGAGCCTGAGAAAACGTCTTCATTCTCAATGGATTTTGTGCTGCCCAAATATGTTTTCTCCTTAAAAATCCAGCTGATATTAAATCTTTGTTATTGTAGTATTAGCCGTTTCCAATATATTCTTTGTTATTGGTTTCTCTACTATGTATAGTAAGTAGGGGAAGTATTCTAATCCACACAAAAGTTCAATACCGAGATCTCAACGGAAATACATGTTTTGAGAGTCCCCTAATATCACAAAGAAACACATTTTTAGCAAAAGTTTCCTGTGCAAGTACGAATCTGTGTGTCTGTCTGTGGAAAATATACACCCCACCCCACACTACACTTTACACTAAACTTTTTTCAAAATGTTTGGGTTTAACAAACATGACTAACGATTTTGACTAATATAGCAGATTTTAAACACATTTTCATGCTAACTAAAATGTATATCTTGAATGTTCAGTCTTAATAATTCTGAATGATCTTTGCATAACTGATAAATCGTACCTTACTGTCCAGAAAATATACCTCTTATTAAAAGACAATTTATGTCGGACACATTTTTTCGTGGAATGAAATATTTCACAGATATTCCTCATTATTTTTTTGAATTTTCCAATACAGCAGTAATGTATTTCATACGATTTCTTCGTTAATTCTTGAGTTTTTCCTCAGTACATTTAGTTTGTATAGGTTCATGTATTTGTTTTAATAGTTGGTGCTAGAGTACTGAGAGATTATACGAGGTTAATATAGAGCTGGGAGGCAGTAAGGAGCTGGGGGGAAGAAATGACGTCCGTGAACCCTGAAACAGATGACTATGAAGAAAATTATGGGTACAGTAAATGAATGACAGGAAAGTCGTGGAAGGAGAGGAACCATCCGAGAATTCGCGTACCGACCCCGGGAAACCATGTAAAATCGATGGGCCAGAGTGGATGGACCGAGGATTAAGCCCATGACCTCCCGAATGCGAAATCGCACACAGCGCTAACTGGCTCAGTAATTAGTGGATGGTCTCTTGCCTATAAAGGGAAAGTAGTTTATTGCTTCTGTGGCCCACATTCGGCAGATCGTAGGTTCAACTCCCGTGATCCCATTGTTTTTTTTTTTTAAGGGGTTTCTTCGAGTCGTTAGCTGAATGGTGGGAAGAATAATTACACCCCCCAATTTCCCTGTTCCTTCCTTTTATCTCACTTCGCATTTCGCTTCACCTTTCCTCCTGGTTGACTGTTTCAGGGTTCTAAATGTTGGCGAGGGTTTCGGCGTGCACGGTAGGGAATTTTCTGTCTATAAATCCCCGGAGAGATAAACTATCTGATTGACCTTGGCAGGTTTTCTCCGGGTTCTCTGGTTTCCCCCGCGACTCATTCCACCAATTGCTCCATTGTCACCTTTCCAGTAATCGACTTCACCTGCATTTCATATCATCCTCTTCCTCACTATCATACCCGGTGTTTGACTGACCTCCCCGACAGGCGTCTAACCCTAGGCACTGGTTTCTAAGTTCTACGGGGTATAACTCCTACAAAAGTGAGGGTATTCAGGTAAAGAAAAAAAAGATTTTTTTTAATTATACATTCCTTCACAGTATTAAGGTTTGACACTCTTATGTGGTTGGAGGGAATATCCCAAGACTAAGATCGCTCTACTTATACGGTTGGGCCCAGCCCTAACCAAACGAGCTGGCGTGTCCTATATAATTAGACAGGCAAAGATGCTGTTTTATAATGCAAGACAAGCGAGTCGATGCTACGGAATACAAAACGAGTTCAGTTCCTTTATCCGACGTGACGTGACCTTGACACGCCCTGTCCACTGTATCACAGCGTACGTCGTCACATCCTGGATGACGACGTCCATAACGGTCACCATCTCCATTACCATACTCGATCCTTTAATTTCCACATTACGCTTTCTGCGTTCACAAATCAAATTTACCAACAGCCTCTTTCTATGTAAATTGAGTCAATCTAAAACGCATTATTTTTTCACATATCATCAAACTCTGTTATATATGAGGGCAGCACTAAATACTTTTAGAAAGTATTGTATTCCACCCAAAAATTCAAAGTCCGCGCGCGTGTGTCTGTGTGTCTGTCTGTGGACAGCATAACTCAAAAACGAAAAGTCGGTTAAAAATCAAAGTTGGTATTTAAGTTTAACGTCTTTCAAGGATGCAACACGAAGATTTTGAAGAAAATAGCCCCACCCTAAACTACCCTTTACATATAACATTTTTCGAAAATTTTTGTTTTCTTAAAAAAAGTTCAAACGATGTTGATTAAAATGACATATATTTAAGATATTTGTATGAAAAATGAAATGTATATCTTGAATTTTCTGGCTATAGCCCATGCAGCTCTGTTTTCTCTGGATGGCTTTTGCATAAGTGATAAACCATAAGAGATAGTCCAAATAAACTTTTTTTGTAGAGTGAAATATTTCGGAAATATTGTGTCAGTTTTGGAAAACAGGCTTTCGTCAATTGCAACATTGTTATTCATTTTTTATATGTTAACTCTGCAAAGAGAACGGGATCTCAAAGTTTTAAAGCATTTGACATTTGACAAGGAAATAAGCAATAAGATAATTTGTACAAATGTTTATCTCAACTAACACGAAGAAGATATAGGAATAAGAGTTTGTAAGAATGGTTAGTACAAGAGTAGAGAAAGTCATGTGAGTGCAACACATCAGATTTTTCTAAGAAGAAATAAAACTTGTTTTGCGTGTTGACTTCCATGTAGTTTATCCAATTTACTCTAATAGATTGTTAATTGTTATCATTTAAAGATTTTGTCTTCACCCAAAAATGAATTTGATTATAGAACATTTCCAGGTTATGATTTTTATGATTTTAAACCTTCATTAACACCTAAACAGACCGAGCAGAATGGTCTAGGCGGTAACATCTCTGACTGTATTCGGGAGGTGGTGGGTTCGATTCCTGGGGACGACCTTTCTGACCCATAGGTTTTTTTCGGAGGTTTCCCCGGGTCACCAGTCATATGCTGGGAAGAATTTCCATATCCTCCGAATATCGTATCGTTCTATTTGGTTATACAATCATTTTATTTCAACCTTCATATGTTTGTTCCAGGGTTGGAAGCGTTGGCGAGCGTCGTGGCAGTAGCAGGGCAGGGGAAACAAACATACTCTGCCTTTCGGACCCCTTCGAATTTTTGGATGGATACAATACTTCCCTACTTACTAGCACAGAAAGTAAAAATACAGATTTAAACTGTAAGATATGCTTTTAACAGAAACATCACTTAAACAAAAGTATGAAAGAACTAAATTTTTTAGCTAAGCAATATTAAAAGCATATAAACTAGGTGT
Organism: Tenodera sinensis; assembly: GCA_030765045.1. Classification (NCBI taxonomy): domain Eukaryota; kingdom Metazoa; phylum Arthropoda; class Insecta; order Mantodea; family Mantidae; genus Tenodera; species Tenodera sinensis. The sequence continues at coordinate 10,144,719 of CM060974.1, forward strand.
CCTCGACATAACACACGCTTCTCTATTCGGCATTCTTGGTGTGAAAATCCAGATGGCCGTGACAGAAACATACCTAAGCTTTTTTGTTGCAATTATTTAATAACTATACTTAGGAAGAACGTAGTGCTTTGTTTCTTGATTGCTTTTGCAGCACCGGAGTTCACGGAATGTGCATATTTGCTGATACCTACTAGCTGTGAGTAATTACAATCGACCCAGCCTTAGAACCGGACTTGATGTAAACAAAAGACTTTCTGTCCTTCCGGGTCAGCCTCGTGAATAACTGTGACGAACAAATATAAACAAAGGCCACGTGTACATTAATAATAATAATAATAATAATAATAATAATAATAATAAAAGTATTATACGTAGTAGAGAAAGTAAAGGGACGGGAATCGAATTCGTACCTCTTGAATGCGAGCCTCACGCGTTACTGCAGAGCCATCTTGGGGGAAACGCAGCGATACCTCTGAGCTTTAGAGAAAGTAAATACTTGAAGGAACCCGTTTACTGTCAGTTGTTAATTGATATATGTATATCGGAAGAAGTGTAAGTCGTAAGTAAGTTACGAATCAGGATATCTGGTAGGTACTGTTAGTTGACCATGAGATAGATGTTTGTTGAGTCATGTTGGTCATTCTGTCTGCACATGGTCAAATCTTACGCATTTCACTTCCCACGTGGAGGGAATTTCAGTCCTCGCTGCTTCTGCGGTCTGGTGGTTAGCATACGAACTCCCTACTTATATGCTTATATTTACTTTTCTTAATTGTTTTTCCTTCATTCCTATGTTTAACTTCATTTACCTTATACATGGTTTTTATTAACATTATCTTACTAGTTAGTCCATAGATAAATAAAATGTAGTATGAGTACATGCTCAACAAGTGAGCACACGCTCTCTTCCCGTATACATGTTATTTTCCACTGATCAAGCTAAGGAGAACCAGACCTAGTAGTCAGAGGCGGATGGCGCGGAGTATCGTATACATACGATACAATGGGAGGACAAATATTTTTCTTTTCGAGATGAAGAAGATTTGTAAGACTGGTAGTTGCAGATTTATACTATTTCCCTTGCTTACGTTCCGAGTTCACGATAAATGTTATTCTACTGGAAAAAATACAACGAACTTTTGTACCACACATTCTCTTCACATCTAGAACTTTTAAATAAACTTATGGGTCTCCCAGGCTCTTAGGGGCTTCTGGGGCTTCAGGTTCGATACCCTGTGTGACACTGCAACACGCGTCAGATAGTAAAGTGGGTAGTGAACCTATCACAGAATGTTATCTTGGAGACCTGAGCATGACTGTCGCCTACGAAATGGAAAGTGAACAAGCTGAGATGGGTGTTCGTGACCTTGAAATGGAGGGTGGGTGAAAGCACTGTGCACAAGGTCAAGAAGAGGGGCCTTGAGCGTCCAGGGCGTGGTGAGCCCCCGGGTGTACCTTACGGAACTAACTTACAAACAAAAACATGCGATTAGCCGCTTCCCTGCTGACGCAAAGTCTACATAGAGTAATAAAGCTACTTGGGTTTCAATCTGAGACTTCCTGCAATCGCCTTTACTTAGACCTTCTGGCAATATACTGTTTCAGGGATTACCGTTATGATAGTCTTACATAGTAATGGAATACTTAGTTAACAAATAGACCCCGCTTTTTTTACTTTCTTTACTACATACGGTAAATAGAGGAAGTATTAATGATTGTGTAGACTTCCACGGCCTTTGTCCGTACCTCTTTTTTGTACTGCCTTCATCAAACATCAAAATTATGAAGATGTGAAGAAAGCTTACATACCTTATCTAGGAGGAGTTACGTTGTATAGAATTACAAAAGCATGGCAACACCACAAAATTCAAATAGATACACATCAGTTAATCAGCAGGCAGTTCTATCAATACAAGGAAAAAGAAACATAAGATACACGAAACTCTCTGAAACAGAAATATCTGCCATCAGGGAACATGCAGAAAACGCCTTTGACAATCTAAAAATGTTAGAATCTGTGACAATTTCCCTCAATTAATACTGAGGAAAAACATAGTAATATTTAAACAAAAGAGTAGTCTGAACCGCGACACAGACAAAGCACTTAACACAATATGGAAGACCCTATTAGCAAGATGACTTCCTATTGGAGGAGAAAGAACCAATAGGATTGCGAGCGGGAGGGAACAATGAGCCCAGTCAGAGTAGGCACTGACTAGCTGGATGAGTTTTATGGTGGTCCACTGAAGAAGCCATAGTTTGCGGCAAAACGTTGGCATAGTTTTTAATTTTCTTAAAAAAGCTAATAAGACGTGGCCCATACCGGAAACAAGTGAGAGAAAGTATTGTATTCCAACCAAAATATTTGATATCGAGATTTCACAGAAAATACACGTTTGATACTCCCTTAATCCAAAAGGATACGACACAAACATTTTCAAGAAACACCACACACCCCAGACTATCATTTGTATCTAACAGTTTCCGAAAATTTTGATTTTAAAAACGCAATACAGGAAACCAAGCTCGTACGAGGGTCACTAGATATTTACTGGCACACGGAAAATTGGACACCTCTGGGGAATACATTTTTCTAGCTCTTAAGAAGCAGTTTCTGCATACAAGAGGAATTATCTGCAGTGGGGTAGAAGCTTCTAGAAGTGGTTCCGGAGGATGGAACGCTGCATGCAGTGCCAGGGAGGATGGGATAAACAAAATGTCTCTGTGACTATTCATATTTTCCTGTCTCAATATATCTCTAGTGACCCTCAAAACTTCAGACCAAGCTTTTAAATTTTAATATCTATTTCTGTGTATTTTCTCAACCTTCTTCGTGAGAACGTATTCCTGTTAGAACGCTGCATACTTTAGAATGTTAATTACTTACATGTTGAGTTTAGGTGCCACAAAATAAATAAGATGAATTATTGATCATACATATTTATAATGTGTTTGGTATGTATGCACCAATGTGACCTTGAAATAAGTACCTGTTGTTCGGCTACAAAACAATGACGCAACCCGTGAACTTGCTCCAGATCCGGTAGGCCATTTTTAACATTAACTCACACACACACACCTTCCTTACAGTGACGCGGTCTATTAGAATACGCTTCTGTTTACGATTTTGTCTACTCTGTGTTGTTTGTTAGTGGATATACAAACTATTCTTACGTAGCTTGTTTTTCTATCTTCTTCATTTTAATCGACACAAAAGCTTTTGATAGTATTACATTCAAGTTAACAAAGAAAACAACATGTCTAATAATAATAATAGAAACAATGGGAAAAGCATAAAGAATATCAAGCTTAAAACAAAATCGAACTCAGAACCTCATCAACATTGCCTCACACTATCTCGTTCAGTTAGTAAAAACAGAATTTCGAATCATTTGGATATGCAAGGCTCCAAAATAAATGAATCAAGCTTTATTGTTCGTCGACTTGGTTTATGTTGGCGAACCTGTAAAAGACATGTTGGCTTTAAGCAGATTTTGAGGTTAGTGACTGTTTTTGAGAAGAATACGTTTTGAAAAGAATATATATTAGTGTACTGAAATCCCTGACAGCAATGAATATTCATCCAAAATACAGAAGATTAATGGGAAAAGTATATTCAAACAGTAACACGAAAGTAAGAACGGAGAATTTTTCAAAACAAAAAGAGGCATTACACAAGGAGATCCAATATCATTTAAGCTGTTCACAAGCGTCCTTGAAATAGTATTCAGAAGCCTAAACTGGAATGAGAAAAGATGGGGGATTAACTTAATGCAAGAACATTGGTGATGAAATTCTGCTATTTGCAAAATCTGCGGCAGAACTTCAAGAGATGACATCAGACCTACATACATGTAAGAAGCAAGGAAGCAGGGCCCGAACCCGACAGAAACTAGAATAATGACTAATTCCACGGAAATATCACTTAAAATTGAGGGCACGCCTATTCAATACTGCAGCAAATGCCTGAGACAATCAGCACGACAAAAAACGAAAGATGGAACTATAGAAAAGGAAAAGTTTAGCATGAAGAAGATTGTGGAGTCTAATATTCACATTAATGGAATGGAGGTTGTGGCTAAAAGTGCAACAACATTTAAATGGAGAAGGGAGGAAATGTGGCAAGATTATCTAAAAATAGGTGAGCTTACGTCACGACAACATCGGATCTGAGATCCCGAAAAAGAAGCAGAACACGACCACGTCAGAGATAGGCACAAGAATTTAGTGAAGTGAGTGAAGTGATTGGTGATCAATCGACAAGAGTAGCAAGAGAGAGAGAGAGAGAGATAGGTGGTAGGAAGTTGGTGTGTTTTAAATTATCATTACCATTACCATTAGTATCAGAACAAAATTTCTCACCCTGTGAATCCCATAGAGGTAGTTCCTCGAGCTGTGCAAGGCCCTTGCCCAATGAGGTCTGTCGGGCTACTTTTACTTTCTCTACCATGTATAGTAAACTTGAGGAAGTATTCCACCCAAAAATTCGATGCCAAGATTTCACCGGAAATATATGTTTTGAGGCCCCCCCGAATCCACCAAAAAAAAGCATTTTTAGAAAAAGGTCCGTGTGTGTCTGTCAGCCTGTGGGCACCATAACTCAAAAACGAAAAATCCGTTAAAACCCAAGCTGGTATTTAAGTTTAAAGTCTTTCAAGGATGCGACACGAAGATTTTGAGCAAAATTCCTACACCTTAAACTACCGTTTACATGAAAAAATTTTCGGAAATGTTTATTTCCTTGAAAATAGCTCTAACGAGCATATGTTTGAGATATTTTTATGACAAATGAAATGTATATCTTGAATTTTCTGGTTATAGCCCCTCTAGTCCTGTTTACTCTGGATGATTTTTCCATAACTGGTAAACCGTAAGAGATAGACAAAATCTTGGTATATAAAACTATAGATCTTGCCAAAATACACAATTTAATGCCGTTTTTTGTTGTGTGTGTGTGTGCGTGCGTGCGTGCGTGCGTGTGTGTGTGTGTGTAGAGTGAACGATTTCAGAGATATTCCTTGTTGTTTGTGTCAGTTTTGGAAAGCTTAACTCCTGTCACAGTACTCATTGTTACATGTTGGCCGTGCAAAGAGAACAGAGTTTGAAAGTTTTAAAACATTTTACTATCGCACAAAGCCTACTGTATTCCCATATTCCCCTTGTACCTACAAGGAAATAAGCAATAAGATAATTTGTACAAATGTTTATCTCAACTAACATGAAGAAAATATAGGAATAAGAGTTTGTAAGAATGGTTAGTACAAGAGTAGAGAAAGTCATGTGAGTGCAGCGCATCAGATTTTTATATTTAGCTTTATCTTTTGCATTTTGAGAGTATAGAAACAATAAAAGTAGCTCTCCTGTGTTTTATTACCCCTGATTCGCAAAGAAAACAATTTGAATACGCCAAAATCCAATACGACCTGAATATTCATTCCGGGATGAGGACTCAAATCGATTTCAATTTCCCACGGAACCGTAGTGAATTAATTTTCGAATGGTGATCACATTGTTAATTGGTGTAACGTGACTCAAGGGCGCTCGCTCCAGAAGATTCCTCGCAACCCAGAGCAGTCAGTTACCCCTAGCGGTAAAGGAGATACAAGCCACAACAAAGACAGGTTTGCTGGACCTTGAGAAAGTCCGACCTTCACTCAGGCCTTGCTGTTGCCCGGCACAGCACATTCCGTATGTAATTACACTACAGATACCGTAACAGCGTGGCCCTATCTTCAATCTTAAGAGTTTTGTACAACTGTACCGCCGAGTGGTATTGCATTCGGACGTCCCAGATAGGAGGTAAAGTAAAAGTGCATCTGAGGGGCCCCAGAAACCAGAGCAGAGCTTCGAACAGGACCTCCTGGGAGGGTGGGATGAGGGAAAGATTTGAAGGGTTAGCAGATCTGGGAGAGTAAATTTACTTGGACGTAAAACAACTCCTTGAGGACGATATGATCATGGCAGTTGACAGTGTTGCACGAGCCCACGTGAGCAAGTGTGGACAGAGTCCTTAACAATGGCAGATCCAACGCCGTTCAAGCCCAGCCAAGTCCTCAGAAGGTCCCTTAAAGGAAGCCACTCACAGAGGGAAGAACCTTCAGCAGTCCAATCGACATATGATAGTCTCTGGTTCCGAGGTCGTGGGTTCAGAACCGGTGGAGGGCAATGGATTTTTTCGTAAAAATCCTTGGCATGGGAAGGAAAGTAAACCTGAGCAGCTAATGAGCTTCCATAAATAATAATTTCAATTTCAGCCCTTAAACGGATAGTCAATATGGAAATTATCAAATTAAAACTCGTGGTAGAAGTAAAACCAGCACAGAATTTGCCTATTGATCACGGAAGACCACGAGAAAGCTGTGCCTGGCGAGGGGTTGCCACAATACTAAGTGTCTGGCAATGGATAACATAATTCGTAATATTACCCCGAAGAAAATCTAAGAAAATTACGCTTTATACTTTGACGTTTTTAATTTGGGATTGTATACATCTTTGCTATCTCTTACTTGCGAAAGTCACAATCTAACATTTATAGTAGCCCCGTTGTTCCTACCTGTGTTAGGGACATGCGCTTAGACACTTTCAGCTTTTATAAAATAAGGAGTCTGACATTCACGGACGCTTGGACTATATGGCTCAATAAACGTATGTGGACTTAATGCTAATTCCACCGCCAGTTGTTCCCGCTGGAGTCGGGGCTTGAAGCCGGAAAACGCATCAATGACGGAAAGCTGAACTGAACTGGAGGCAGATCAAATTTGGAGATTGTAATGAACCTTTCCAGGATTCCGCGGTATATCGAAATGTGAGGTTAGAAGTGACAAAAGTCCATCCCGAGGAGATGGTGGGAAACATTCGTGCAATGATAAATTACAGTGTAAATATGTACCTATACGCTAAATTACATCACTTTTAAATGCAATTACATACCAGTTATGTTTTGGGTGTATTCCACTCGTGCAACTGTTCTTAATTTATACAGTACATACAATTATTACACTATACACAGTTTACACTAACCTAATTTTGCATTTTCTTGAAGAAATTACTAAGTTTTGTATGGCGGCGTGATTCACAATTGTTTGATTGTAGTAAGATAGAAACGAATACCGTTCAATTGTTCCTCCATACACAGAATCATCTTGTTTATGCTACAAATCACCTCACTAACGTGCAGAAATCTTCTTCATGATACCTCGTTACTTCGGGAAATTATTAGCTCAAGGTCAACGCTAAAAGTATATTCCAGTTCCGCTCTTTGAAGAGAATTTTAAACCCAAGCTTCAAAAATAAAATAAATAAATAAAAAGTAATATATATTTTCGAGGGATAGTACTCCGGAGTGCGCTGTTTTGTGTATATTACAAAAAATAATAGCTTTTCTTATGATAAAGAGAAATTAACTTTTTTTATCAATCGATTGTAAAAATATTACTGAACATACCTTAAAAATGTCAGTTAATTATTTTAAAAATGTTTACTAGACAATGGTTCATTAATTAACATTGGCAAGATAGGGCATTTCGACTCTCTTAACACAAGAAAAAAGAAATTAATATCTCAACTTGGCACTAGAGTGGTACCAAAGTGGTCTAGCAAGATACCTTATATGAGAAACTGAATTTTAGTTGCCATGTGCAATATTTCGCTGCAACGGATGCTGATCTTTGTGCACTTCTCCAAGGACATGCCTTAAGAGCAAAAACGGAAATGATGCTGAGAGCCCACGTTGTATTTTGTACAAGTGGGAGTTTCCAAAGAGAGTCAGCCACACCCGATTCTCAGGTCCGGTCGGCCTTTTCAATGTCGCCGAGTGGCCAGAGCACAAACAGCACGCTCGCATTCATCAATATACATGCAACGTGCACTGAGGGGACCAATGCATAATTATTTAATTTAAAAGAGCGCTTGGGAATTTATTTTCACCGAGTGGGATGGCTCAGGCGGTAGCGTCTGTGGCCCGCATTCGGGAGGTCATAGTTTCGAGATTCCGTTCTCTTTGCACGCTTAACATATAAAAAAATGAACAACGATGATCCATTTCACGAAAGTTTTAAGTTTTCCAAAACTCACACTCATAACAAGGAATATCTCCGAAATGGTTCACCCTACAAGAAAATTTATTGAGACATAAATTGTGTATTTTACCAAGATCTACATTTTTTGTACAGTATGATTTGGTCTATCTCTAACGGTTTACCACTTATGCAAAAGACGTCCAGACTAAATACGACTACAGGGGCTATAGCCAGAAAATTCAAGATATACATTTCATTTGTCATACAAATATCTCAAACATATGACATTTTAATTAAAATCGTTAGAGTCATTTTCAAGAAAATCATAATTTTCGAAAGATTTTTCATGTAAAGGGTAGTTTAAGGTGGGGCTATTTTCTTCAAAATCTTCGTGTCGCATCCTTGAAAGACATTAAACTTAAATACCAACTTTGGTTTTTAACCGACTTTTCGTTTTTGAGTTATACTGTCCACAGACACACAGACTGGCACACATACGCACCTTTTTCTAAAAATCCTTTTTTTTTTTTTTTTTTGGATTCAGGGGGCATCAAAACATGTATTTCCGGTGAAATCTCGGCATCAAATTTTTGGGTGGAATACAATACTTCCTCTACTTACCAGTAGAGAAAGTAAAAATGAACAACGATGATCCATTTCACGAAAGTTTTAAGTTTTCCAAAACTCACACAAATAACAAGGAATATCTCCGAAATGATTCACTCTACAAAAAAATTTATTCTGACATAAATTCTGTATTTTAGCAGGATCTACATTTTTTGTATTGCAAGATTTTGTCTATCTAACGGTTTACCAGTTATGCAAAAGTCGTCCAGAGTAAATACGACTACAGAGGCTATAGCCAGAAAATTCAAGATATACATTTAATTTGTCATAAAAATATCTCAAACAATTGCATTTTAATTAAAATGACATTAGAGTCATTTTCAAGAAAATGTAAGGGGTAGTTTAGGGTGAAGGAATTTTCTTGAAAATCTTCGTGCCGCATTCTTGAAAGACATTAAACTTAAATACCAACTTGAAGTTGCTCTTGATGTAGGCAGCTGAGGAGATTACTTTGGAGTTGCTAAAGTCAGGCTAGGATTCACAAACAGATGCAGCACTTTCAGGATCAAAAGAATCTACAACAATCTTTATATCATCTAGATGCTCACTGCTTTATGCATGTTCCCCACCACGTTAATACTGGCTCCGGAGACAGTGATATCTCTGGTAATTGCTGCTTGAAAGAGAACGCTGCTGTCGAGATTTTAGAATAACTAAAATTATCTTACTCACTTTCAGAAGCTTAACCCTAATATATTCGGCAACACAAGGCAGTCCATGTGTTGCCTGAACACATCGCTAATACCTTCCAGTTGTGCACAGAACTTTCAATCCATCATTGACAAATCTTGTAATAGTTGAGTGATTTGTAAAGCCCAGCTATTTACAGTAGATCAAACGTGCTTCCAAATATTGAGGCAACCAGAACAGGCCCATACTTTAAGTGTGAAACTTCAACCCAGAAGTTTATATAGATACCAATAGTAAAACACTAAAATATGTCATTTTAGGTTATATCAGTAAAATATGTAATATACTCACATATATGTAAAATAAAATTCAGTTATAACAACCCTAGTATAGTGCTTTATAAACATATCCTTTTCCCAAGAGCTAAATGGTTGTAATTACATAAAAATCCCAGCTCTAGTCATAACTCGGCAAGAACTAGATAGAGGAAAATTTGCCTTTTCTACATAGGCATAAGTTTGGCATCACTAATTCCTTATAAAAACAAGAGAAATACTCTTCGGCCTCCTATATACTCTTGTTGTATTATGGAAGTCTCTTTGCTCCATAGCAACGTATTGTTGATGTTCTTTCACATGAATATTCAGAATAAAATTTTGATACGTTTAATATATTCAACAGAGCACGGCATAGGTAAAACTGACATAGAACAACCTTTTAATAAGAGAAAAAAATTGTAGTATTCTATCGCGAACTCAGGAACGAGCGATTAATTAGAACAAAATGGAGCAAGAAGAAAATTAAAACATTAGCAGGACCATGCCTAACAACAAGGTAAGTAACTGTAATTCCAACTCGCTAGTGATTAATTTACTTTTAACGTTAGTAATTATGGAAGTCAGAAGATTAAACGCATGTACTTACGCCCTCTAACAGGCTAAGTATAGGAGGCATCCGAAGGAATGTAGACAGCTCACAGTAAATGTAAATTTATTGGTTAAGAAAATTAAGCTACAAATTGGACAATTGAGCAGCATAGTCCAGCAAAATAATCATTTCTACTTCTTACAGGAGTTGTTGTTGTAGTGTTTAACGCCCGCTTTTACTACTACGGCACCGCAGGCGGTGACACTGATGATACATGGAATGAAGATGGAGCACCGGTGGAATGAGATGGCGGGGGGAACCGGAGTACCCGGAGAAAACCCGCCCTGACGCCGCTTCGTCCACCACGAATACCACATGCGGGTCCCTGGGATCGAACCCGGGCTTACAGGAGTTGCCAAGATAGCTTCACGATATCTATCGTCTGTACAAGATGTCGGAGTAGAATGCCAAACACCATGGAGCGTCTTGCCACGGTCAGACATGGTCAAAATCCTTACCATATATGACGAGAAAAATCAAGAACTACACCTTGCCAACTTCTCACACAACATGGGCATAAAGGTAAGAGTTACTTAAGTGTGTAATATTAATTTGTAGTTTTGGATTATAAATTATAAATTCCACCATGTACCTACGTACAGAAAATGTTTTATCTCCGAATAATAACAATTAATAATAATAATAATAATAATAATAATAATAATAATAATAATAATAATAATAATAATAATAATAATAATAATAATAATAATAATAATAATAATAATAATAATAGTAATAATAATAATCATAATAATAATAGTAATAGTACTAGTAATAATAATTAATAATAATAATAATAATAATAATAATAATAATAATAGTAATAATCATAATAATAATAGTAATAGTACTAGTAATAATAATTAATAATAATAATAATAATAATAATAATAATAATAATAATAATAATAATAATAATAATAATAATAATAATAATAATAATAATAATAATAATAATAATAATAATAATAATAATAATAATAATAATAATAATAATAAACAAAGGTTTTTAATATAAACTCTGGGATTCATAGCATTTGAAAGGAAACATATTTAAATGTTGTTTTGGATGGAAATTTTTTGCTACAAGTTTTGTAAACATTTGTGTTTCCGATAGGAATACTTGTATTCCAAACCTTGGAGCTGTGTTGCAATACACGGAATATAAAAGCATATAATTCACTCTTGTATATTTTTACCAGTGAAACACTATAACTCTCGAAAGCAGGAAACGACATTAGCTGTGTAAACTAGCACGCCTGTTACAAAATCTGTCACAGAAAACCGCTATATTTCACTTACTGCAACGACAAGTTTAAAATTATGTATAAAGCTGTTAGCCTAGACATACAAAATGTTGGAATTATTCAACTAGTTATATGAAAGTGGCTTATGGCAAAGAGTTATTAGGTTGTTTTATAAGAAATGTCAGCCTTTTAGTTTCATTTATATCCTAGCTAGAGGAAATATTGTATTCCACCCAAAAATTCGATGTCGAGATCTCACCGGAAATATATGTTTTGAGGTCCCCTGGATCCAAAAAAAGCGTTTTTAGAAAAAAGTCAATCTGACAGTCTGTGGACAGCATAACTCAAAAACGACAAGTTGGTTAAAGAACAAGGTTCTTATTTAAGTTTAATGTCTTTCAAGGATGTGACACGAAGATTTTGAAGGAAATAGCCCCACCCTAAACTACCCTTTACATGGAACATTTTTCAAAAAGTTTTATTTTCTTGAAAATGGCTCTAACGATTTTGATTAAAATGTCATATGTTTGAGATATTTTTATGACAAATGAAATGTATATTTTGAATTTTGCGGCTATAGCCCTTGTAGTCGTATTTACTCTGGACGACTTTTGCATAACTGGTAAACCGTTAGAGATAGACCAAATCATAATATACAAAAAATGTTTGTTAGTATTATTTATAAAGTGATATAAGTTACTATCCGTAGCCAGCAGTTGCTAATACACGGTCTTAAGTTTGAGGTTAGGGTAGCACTACTGAAATAAGATTATAAACTACTGCATCAGCTCGAAGAATAGAAGTCATAGATGTCCTTAGTGAATGAGTTGTACAACGATGGTTCCGGTGTTTTAATAATGGCAATGAAAACATTAAAAGATTTACAATGTTCTGGAAGACGTAAGTTATTTAATATTAAGAGTACATGCAGTTATGGAAGAAAACCCACAAATAAGCACTCGGAGGTTACAAAAAAAAATCTGATGTGTTGCACTTACATGACTTTCTCTACCCTCGTACAAAGCTATTTGTTTAATTTAAATTTATATTGAACTAAACATGAAATTAAATCATATTTAAAATTACAAGAGAGGAAAAGTAATACTCTTTCAGACATTAGGTTTCTGAATATTTGTTTAAAAAGAAAAGTAACCCCTGTTTTTGTTAGAAGAACAGTTAAATTGGATAATAATAGTATTCACCAGAAGGCAGCAGAAAAGAAAGTTATTGAAGTTGAAACAACTTTACATTTTAAAAAAAAACTAAATAATATTGAACTTAGGTTATATGACTTATATTTAAAATTAATATGTATTTTAGGTAACTTAATTTGGGTTAATTTGGAATCTAAATTATTTGAGTATTTAAATTTTAGCATGAAAAGAAAAACAAAGAGGTTACAACAAGCTAAATAGATTATGCCAAAAACAACATAAATTGAATATAAAGAAGCCAAATAATCAAACGAATAATGTAATTAATTTGTAAAATTGTAACTTTAATGATAAAGAAAGAATTTCCTAAATATAGGTATGAAAACTTGCGTAAATTTTTCAAAAAACTGATAATTTTGTAGCAGATGCAAGGGAAATGTAGGACTACAGTAGACCTTGAGCGATAGTCAAAGCTTTGAAATTCCGTTCTCTTTGCACGGCCAAACAAAGTGAACAAGGACCTTCCATTTGAGGAAAGTTAAAGTACTGCAAAACTCGCTCAAATATCAAGTAATACGAGATCTTGGAAATGGTTAATTCCACAAAGAAATGATTATAGGAGTAACTTGTGTGTTTTAACAAGATCCACAACTTTTGAACTGATTTATAGTAAAGAAGATCCCACAACCTTCATACATTACTCTGTAGCAGGCAGTAACCTAGACCTCTTGTTAGCTACAACAGATATTGTTTCAAAAATTGAAAAACAAGTTATAGAAGATCCAAGTTCTGGTCACAGAGCAGTAATTGCTGGTATAAAACTAGATAATACAAATAAGTCAAGGTCTTACGAATCTGTATTGGAACTTCAAAAAAGCAGATTGGAACAAATATAAAACTGAATTAGAACATAAATTTAAAGAACAAACAAACTCACAGCTGCATGACCAACCAGATCATATGAACAAAGAATTCTGTAAAGTCATCCTAGAAACTGCAAAAAAACATATTCCTCGTGGAAGAATTAAAAATTTCAAACCCTTTTGGAACCCCCAGTTAGAAGAACTGAAAAAGCAAAGGGATATAGCTAGAAATACAGCTGAACAAACAAAAAACATATCAGATACACAAATATGGCGGAAGAAATGTGCCTCACTAAAAAAAGAAATTAATACTGCTAAAAGGAATCACTTTCATAATTTCTTAGAAAAAATGGATTACAGGAAAGATGGTAACAAAGCCCATAAGTTCATAAAAATGTCAAGGACAGGAAAGAAAACAACAGCACACCTATCATACACAACAATAAAATATTAGTAAATGATGCAGTCATAGCCGAAATATTCAATAAATATTATGCTAATGCACACAAAGTAACAAGAAATAATAAAAAGGAACATAAAGAATTTAAGAAAGATTCGAAACAAGAAAGAGAACGTAATCCTAACACTCAGTGCAATATCTTTTTTCAAAATTTTAATATGCAAGAATTGAACATTGCAATAAATAATCTAAAAAACAAAAGATCACATACATCCAGAGTTCATAAAAAACCTTGGAAAAACAGCAAAACAACAACTACTAAAACTCTACAATCTATCCTGGAAAACCACTGTACCTGCTGAATGGCGAAAAGCAATAATTGTCCCACTCTTGAAGAAAGACAAAACAGCATCAGAAATAAAAAATTATAGGCCAATAGCTCTTACCAGCATAATAGCAAAAGTGATGGAAAGAATGGTGTCAAACAGGTTAAATTGGTTCCTAGAATCACAAAATTTAATATCCCCATGTCAAGCTGGATTCAGAGAGTTTCACTCTACAAATGAATAAGTCTTACTTCTCAGTCAAGAAATCAAAGACTCCTTCAATAGAAAAGAAGACAATTTATCAGTTTTTATTGATTTCCAAAGTGCATATGATTCTATATGCAGAACAGAACTACTAAAGTAAGTAAAAAAAATAGGGATACAAGGTCCAATGTTTTCATGGCTATGTCATTTCCTAACACAACGCTTTATTGCAACCAGATATGGAAGAAATATATCTAAATACAAACAAGTACACCGTGGCTTACAATAAGGCGCAGTGCTCAGCACAACACTTTTTAATATATTTATTAATGATCTACCACAACAAATACAAGAATCAGGTGTGAAGTATGCACTATTTGCTGATGACTTAGTAATGTGGACTTCAAAACCAAAAAGCAAAAGTACAGAACTAGAAAAAACCATGCAACAGTCCTTAACCAACTTACAAAGGTGGACCAAAGAATATTTAATGACTATTAATACAACAAAATCAAACTACCAAATCTTTTCACTAAGAAAAAAACCACTAAAAATAAAACTAAATTTTGAGGGTCAACAATTACCAGAAACAAAGGAAGCAAAGTATTTAGGAGTTACATTTGATACTAAACTTACATGGACCAAACAAATAGAAAATGTAATACAAAGAGCAGAGAGGCGCCTTTCACTGTTAAAACGTTTAACAGGAATGAAGTGGGGATGTTCCAGAGCAACTCTTAACACAACATACAATGTATATATAAAGCCATTATTTACTTACTGCAGCGAAGTTCTTGTAACAGCAAACACAAAAAAAAATTAAAATCTTTCAAAACCAAAGTCTGAGATTAATTACAGGTGCTATCAAAACCACACCAATAGCAGCTATGGAAATACTAACCAACCAATGCCCCATTGAATATGAAATAGAAAAAGCGGCTCTTATTCAACACGAAAAGTTGATCAGACTCCCATTCAATGCATGGCACAAGAGAAATTTTACACATACACTAAAGACTCAGGAGAGCTTTCTTTCCAAAATTCAAGACATCAAGAAAAATGTACACCTTCCTAATTCAAAGGAAAACTTCATATCTAAAGTCAATCCAACACAAACATTAGACATCACATATTATTTACACGTGACAGAAGAAGTTAAGAAAAGTGATACTTCAACTAGTGTTCTAAAATTATTGGCATTAGAGACAATCCATACTAGATTTCCAGAACATGAGTGGCTCCATATTTATACTGATGGATCATTGATGTCAAACCAAGATGGAGCAGGTGCTGGAGTCACATGTCACCGCTTTTGCTATTACAAATCTTTAAGTTATGGAACTACTAACTTTGATGGAGAAATTGAAGCAATTCGAATGGCCTTACAAAATCTTTTGTACAGAATTTCACATTTTCAGCAAGCAGTTATTCTCTCAGATTCCAGGGCAGCAATTATAGCAATTACTTCCAAGTTGTCACCAAAAATCCAAACAATTATAGAATGTTGGAAGATGCTTAGCCATCTAACAGCACTTCAAAAACACCTAGTCTTCCAATGGATACCAGCTCACTGTGGACTGAGTGGTAATGAGAAAGCTGATTTTCTTGCAAAAAAGGGTACCAGCGGTGTACAA
Organism: Tenodera sinensis; assembly: GCA_030765045.1. Taxonomy (NCBI): domain Eukaryota; kingdom Metazoa; phylum Arthropoda; class Insecta; order Mantodea; family Mantidae; genus Tenodera; species Tenodera sinensis. The sequence continues at coordinate 10,160,752 of CM060974.1, forward strand.
AAATCTATAGTTAATTTACCATTTTATGCAGCTAAAAGATTAGTCAACTCTGAATTCAAAAAAAGTATTGCAAAATATTACTATGAAAAATCAAAGAATAAAAGATGGGAACTACCAAACATTCAAACAGTGATTCCTGAGTATCCTCGAAAAACAGCAGTTGCAACCTTCAGGTTGATTACAGGACATGATTGTCTGGCAAAACATTTAAACAGAATTGGGATATATTCTTCACCACTCTGTCCTCTATGTGATCTGGAAGAGGAAATGGACCGAGACCACCTTCAAATATGCCCAGCCACTTCTAGCACCCCATCCATCAATGAAAAATATTGGAGAGCAAGAGGATTAATGACTTCATTGTCAGAAATCCAGCATTAGCTAACAACAACAACATTATATCAACTAACTACCCTAAACTGGGTAAAATAAAGGAAATTCATAGTATGAAATTTGAATAAACGTATTGTTTTGCATTTGATCCCATCCCACTGTGGAATTTATGGAAATGATCAAGCAGACATGTTGGCCAAGAAGGGTTCCAAAATTGCTCAAACAACAAAACAAAATATTCCCTATGAAATAGTTACAAGGTTAATCAAAAAAATCTTTAAAAAATATCATGAATTATCTTGCTTCTTCTGAAAAACTTAATTGCAAGAATCTCCAAAATAAACTTAAAACAATTCCAGATCTACCAAGAAAATCATCAGTTGCAATTCTCAGATTAATCTCAAGGCATGATTGTCTGAGTGGACATTTGCTCAAGATTGGACTAATAACTTCCCCACAGTGCTGTTTATGTGTGAAAAAATTACTTAATGAACATTGATCACCTAATTGTATGTGAAATTCTCCAAAATCAAGAAGATTTAGTCTCTAAATATTGGGAGGCAAGAACAAGAATGATTTTATTATCAAATTCTGAGGCCCAAATGACCTAGCTGTCGACGGGCCCTTAAACCCCACTCACTCACTCACTCACTCACTCACTCACTCACTCACTCACTCACTCACTCACTCACTCACTCACTCAAATTCTGAGCATTAGGCACACACACATGTTTTGTATAGTAAGATTTGCTCTACGTCTTACGGCTTGCCAGTTATGTGAAAGTGATCAAGAATAAACAGGACTACGTGGACTGTAGCCAGAAAATACAAAGTATACATTTCATTTGCCATAAAAACATCTGAAACATATGGCGTTTTAAGCAAAATCGTTAGATCCATTTTTGAGAAAATCAACATTTTTGAAAAATTTTGTTTGTAGAGAGTAGTTTAGGGTGAAGGAATTTTCTTAAAAATCTTCGTGTCGCATCCCTAAAAAATATTAAACTTGCAAACCAACCTTGATTTTTAACTGACTTCGTGTTTGAGTTACGGTGTTTAGTCAACACCCACACACACACACACACACGCACACACACATCTCTTGGATCCAGGGGGCCTCAAAACATATATTTCCTGTTAAATCTTGACATCGGAATTTTGGGTAGAACACAATACTCACCCTATCCACAATACGTAGCAGAAAAATTAATAAAATAGTTCCACCTTCTGTGAATCACAAAAAGTAGAGCAAATAAACGTTTTTCTTTCATATTCTTTTTCTTAACTCAAAATTAGAAACATTTGACTTATAAAATGAAGGAAACGCTCAAAAATATTTTTAGACAATTGATAGTAAAAGTGGGCCTTTTAGCAGTTCACGACTGTGTTAAAAGTAGAAAATTCTTTCGCTCAGTGGTCAAAAGCTATTAAGACGCCAATAATGTCAACTTTTGTTTTCTTCTGGAATATGAGCATCGCCTCATTCCAGTAGGCCGTGAATCTGGGTTACACATTGCTTGCTTAAGATAATTGTATAATCAACATTTCAGTTTTCTCAAAAGATGAGTAAGTTTAGAAAAAATTGTAATATTTCGTTACGTTAATTTCGTCGTTTTATTATTTCCACTGCCTTCCTTATGTGGAATACTATGGTTTTGTATAAGTCATGTTACCAACAATGATGCTACGCAAGGCAAATGAACATCGCAAACTATCATGGCCATCAGAAAGGTAAAACAATATATATTCAGCATTGTTTAAAAATAGTGTATGATGCACGGGCTAAAAGGATTTTATTTTGTTCGTAGGTTTCCTCAACTTCTCGACCTGCGGCCTTGTTTCGGAATCACATATACTCACAAAATAAAATCTTTCTTTTAACCCTTGTTGCATAAATAACTATTTTTTCGTTGTCAGTGCGATTACGAACTCCAAATTCAAACGGTTGTCTGTTAGATATTCCCTGTATTTCTCTGAGTGATACTCGAGAACCTGCACGTGTGGTGGTGAAGACATACAAGTGAAGGGAAGATGACAAATTCAGCATTTCCGTGCAGTAAGAGGAGAAACCAGAGATTTTGACAAGAACCCTAGCCACAAGGAACCAGGAGTTCTTCCATGGTCGCAGTGGTTGCCAAGGTCGCCTCTTGGGTGGAGTCCACACTATAAAACTGTGAGACCAGCAACAGATGGGACAGATTTGCAGCAGCATACAAGCAGCAACAACAACAGCTTCTCACTTCAACATGTACAAGCTCGTAAGTTCTACTCTTGTATCACAGTTCCTTCTCTCTCTTAACTTCCTGTGTAGCAAGTACTCTTTAAACTAATAACAATAACGTTAAATAGACTGTCTCTGTGTTCTAGTGGTCCTGGGTTCGATTCCCGGCTGAGGAATTCTTTAACCAAAATCATTTCCTATTCTTCGCAGTGTGAATGTGAATATATTTAGTAGTAAAAAGTGTTAAAATAGAAGGACAAGAAATCCTACAGTTCAACAGAAAACCATCAATTGTTTCTCAAAAATTGAGTTTTATTTATGTCACATTCTATAATGGGCATGAAAGACCGATAAATTTTGTTCAGAAGCCTACTCAAAGTTCTTTTACGTGTCGTAAATCTAAGGTACAAGACCACCGGCTTTACTTCCCCTCCGAAGGACGGGATTTTTATGCCGAAAAATGCATTGAAAAAATATGTCAGGAAGGAAAACTATTATAGCAACGGTATTATTGATGGAATGAAAACATCACAATTAAAAATAGCTGATAGGAATTTGCATAACGTGTTAATTTCATTTTAGAAGTTTTAAAAGTATTTTCAAACTCGACACTTCCAATAATTTTATCGTACTAGTCTAATAATTGTCACCTTTCTATAATTTTCATCAGATAAGCCCATACCAGGAATACCAATATTGTTTTTTCTCAGTTGCACCATTAAAATAGGGTGCAAAGTAAAAACTAGGCTGAATAAATCCCTGAGCTTACTATTATTTTTTTTAAATCTGCACAAATGTTTTCATTCTTGTATATTTTTTTGTTTGTTATTTATATAGAATTGCATGCCCATGAATTATACAGAACATATTGAAAATGTGACAGAAACAATCGTAAACAAGAATTAAATTAAGCGCGAAATAAGCACATGTAATGAACACCGAATGTATAACTTTCCAACCCCTTGTTGAGTATGTAACACGCACAACAGATAAGCTTGGCGGGACCATCTAACCGGCAGGCGAGAAGCAGTAAGGCATGCTGAGGACAATTGTCATGTGCTACCTGGTTTACCTCCAAGGCTGGGATAGATAGATGAAAAAGTGCAACCCGGAAGTATGATACGGGATTAACTCCACAGTTAACCAATCACATACACGCACGCATCTAGTCACATGTCCCATTCTAAGTAGCGGTAAATCTCTCAAACGTTGATTGCTTCCAATAGAAGCAAACCTAGTGGCATATTAAAAGATAAAATGATCTTTGCGCACTTATTTGAGTATAGAGGCAGACCTATCATGAATAATAGTCTCTTTAAACTCGCGTTACATTCACATAATTCTCTCTTCACACCGTCGCTTATATTTACGTAGCATTTACAAACAATTTTTGCGAAATTGTTAATCGACGTAAACTTTTGTAAAATCAGATGTTTAAAAGTGAGTAGGTATTCCCTTGCCTTGAAATTTTGTACTCTTGTAACATCGCAAGAAACAACTGAATAATTGCAGCACTTTTAAAAATTATAAAACCAGCGAAAAAACCAAAACTGGCTTGGAATTGCCTGACACTACAAAATGTTATTTGAAATAAGTTATGTATTCTAAATAGACCTAAATTTCTTGTTTGTCTTTTGTTTAACATTTATAAAATTATAGAAAAATTCTTTCAAATGAAGCGGACTTTGACCGCCTCCGTAGCGCAGTTGGTAGCGCGGTTGCCTCTGGCGCGGAGGACCCGGATTCGATTCCCGGTACCAGCATGGAGATTTTATCCCCTCTGGGAGGTCTGGCACGGGGTGCACTCAGCCTCGTTAGGTTCCGGGGGGACCAATTGAGGAGCTACTTGATGGAGAAGTAGTGGCCCCAGGTCTAGAAGACCGCATAACTGGCCGGGAGGGCTCGGGGCGCTGACCACGTCCCACCCTCCAGTACTGCACCTCACCAATGACGCCTGTAGTGGGCAGAGGTGGGGGACGCAGCGGCTGGGCAGTAGACCTTGGCCCTTTGTGGGCTGTCGCGCCGGGGTTTAGTTTTAGAAGCGGACTTTACAATTATTCCCCCTAAAATTGAAGAAAGTATCATTTTTTATCATATAGGGTGCTTTGACTTGAGAAACAATTGATGTTGTTGTTATTACTGGCAGAATTTTAGAGTTTGTTAATGTTGGTTTTTTTCACCTTTCACTTTACCCACACACAGACCATGCTAAGGGTAGGAAAAGTTGGGTTAGCAGCTCTAGGCTCGTCGGGGGGGGGGGCTATTGTGGTATAGGGTTGTGTTGTTATTGTTATTATTACTATTATTATTGGATTACATGAAGAAGAGAGGGACTGAATCTAAAAAATTGTATTGCCAACCGATGACTGAAGGTTTGGGGAACATGAATCTATATAAAACCTAAATATCATCAATTTGGTAGGTAATTTTTCGATCAGGTCCCCTAAGGTTTCTAACTACTGTTAACAAGCATTATGCGACAGACAGAGAAAGCTAAATTGATGTTTTTGTTTTTACAGGTGGTACTCGCTTGCGTGCTGGCCGCCGTTGCCGCCAAGCCCACCGGCCTCATCGCCGCCCCTGGAGCTGTGGCAGTGCACGCCGCCCCCGCTGTGGTCACCTACGCCGCCCATGCCCCAGTAGTTAGCCATGCCGTTGTCCACGCCGCCCCCGCTGTTGTTGCCCACGCCCCCGCCGCCGTGGCCGTGCACTCTCCTGCCGCCATCGTCCGCACCGTCAACCACGTCGCCTACCACGTTGAACCTGTCGAGCAGCACGGTTACAAGATCGTCTACTAGATGGCACCACCTTCCACCTTCCTTCCTCCCTTCAACCTACACCCAATGTATCTTTAGAAAGGAATAAACTTATTTAATTGAAGCTCTAACCACAGTGTTTTATTATTACTTTCCTCCTTTCTCTACTCTCTTTTGTACAAAATATTATATAAAAACATTCCTCTAGCTTTAATCAAAATATAGACACGGGTATAAATGGCTTCATTACATACTAGATGACCTACGCAGCAAATGCTTCTTTAATGACGGCCAGAACCAGGAGGAGATTAGCGCGTCACCTGATTGACTAACCAGCCAATCAGCATGTATGGGCAGTGCCCGTTCATGGACCTATCCCTACCATCATTCATCTTGTCCCTAAGATACCCCTGATCCCAAACATTCCCAGAGTTTAAATCCCTGTAGACCAAAACACCATACTATCGCGCAGGTAAAGCCGTATAACGGCTAGGTACTGCGGTAAAGACACTTCGGGTGGGGGAATAAGCTTCCCCACTCGACTCGAACTGCCTCTGGAGCCTCTGGAGCCTTCTTTAATAAAATAAGTTAAAGTTAAAGTCTGTAATCAATCTTGCACTCCAAAATTCATCCAACCATTTAGACTTAAGGGATACTGGGAGTGAAATTTGAAAGTTCCACATTTTTGATAGATTCTTCTGAAATTTTTACTGTGTTTGTATTTATTTGAGAATAGGAGATATACCAAATTTCATTAAAATTGGATATTCGTTTAGGATATATAAATTGTTTTATAAATTTAATCGGCACATTTTCAAAATAGAGCTCTGGTCTATTGACTTTTCAAAATTCATTTATATTGGCAGAACTGATACTCTAAAACATGGGTAACAATTTTATGAAGAGATATTTCAAATACGTTTGCTGATTATGCTGTACATATTTTTTTAATAACAAAGAAAATTTAATCTTCAAAATTATTGATTTTTTCTCATACAAAAAAAAAAGATTTTGGAATTCATGTTAATGATACCATCAATATTGAATCATAGTTTTGTTTAGCTGCTATTTATGAATACTTTTGGAAACGTTCATTGAATTTGAAGCAAAACTCAGGCACGACCTTCTTTTGGAATGTGCAGAAATGTAGTTTTGAGAAAAACAGGCTTTTATATAGGAGCATCCTGTGTACGTTAAGCGAAGAGCGCTATTTGAAAGCGCCGTAATGACCACATGGAGTGAAGCCAAAAAAAGCATTTTTAGAAAAACGTCCGTGTGTGTGTCTGTGTCTGTGTCTGTCAGTCTGTCGACAGCATAGCTCAAAAACGAAAAGTCGGTTAAAAACCAAAGTTGGTATTTAAGTTTATTGTCATTCAAGGATGCGACACGAAGATTTTGAAGAAAATAGCCCCACCCTAAACTACCCTTTACATGGAACATTTTTCGAAAATTTTGATTTTCTTGAAAATGGCTCTAACGATTTTGATTAAAATGTCATATGTTTGAGATATTTTTATGATAAATGAAATTATCTTGAATTTTCTGGCTATAGCCCCTGTAGTCGTATTTACTCGGGACGAGTTTTGCATAACTGGTAAACCGTTAGAGATAGACAAAATCATACTGTACAAAAAATGTAGATCTTACTAAAATACACAATTTATGTTGCAATAAACTTTCTTGTAGGGTGAACCATTTCGGAGGTATTCCTTGTTATGTGTGTGAGTTTCGGAAAACTTAGAACTTTAGCGAAATGCAACAACGTTGTTCATTTTTATGTTAATCGTGTAAAGAGAACGGAATCTCAAAGGTCAAAAACATTTGACTGTCGCACAAAGCCTACTGTATTCCCATATTCCCCTTGTACGTACAAGGAAATAAGCAATAAGATAATTTGTACAAATGTTTATCTCAACTAGCACGAAGAAGATATAGGAATAAGAGTTTGTCAGAATGGTTAGAACAAGAGTAGAGAAAGTCATGTGAGTGCAACACATCAGATTCTTTTAGTTTCACAGCTATTTGTGGTGGCAGCGTTAGATGACTCACCCGTATATATAAACACTAGAGTTCTCCAATAAAATGCCACACGCCACTGCATTTCATTTTCGTCTCAAGGACACAGGTTACAAAAGGGGAGAGTTTGATGGAAGGGTTGAATCTCCTTGGAATGTGGCGGTCGAATCAGGAGGGCTATTCTTTCCAAAGAGCTATTGTGTTACGTAACAGCTGTTGTGGAAAAAGGAACTGAAGACTGTACAGTAAAAGGAATATGATAACATTATGACTAATTATAATCCGTCGAAAGCAACATTGTCAAAAAAATACGATACGTCACTGCAGGTAGTATGTTTACATTTCATTCCAGAGGATAAGAAAATTTGTACAAATGTTTATCTCAACTAACACGAAGAAGATATAGGAATAAGGGTTTGTAAGAATGGTTAGTACAAGAATAGAGAAAGTTATGTGAGTGTAACAGTTCAGATTTTTTGACAGAGATCGCCTCACGACTGATAATCACTTGTTGCAAGAATGTGACCAAGGAAGTTTGGCAGTATCTGCATAGCTGCTGATTCCACAACTATTTCTATCACTGGAATGGGACGAAAGAAAGACATAGGAAAACAAACTTTCACTTCCAGTTATGAAGCGCAAGTCGTCATGAATCATCTGGTGAACACATTTTAACCCAATGACCATGACGCACCTACCTACGTCACTCTTCTAGAGTACCTATCTATTTAACCCTAGTTCATGTCACTATATCATCTCCCTCATGATTTTAGTTGCTTAAAACTAATATCTCAAGCATAAGCCGTTTTAATCAAAATCGTCAGAGCCATTTTCAGGAAAATCAAAATTTTTAAAGATTTTTTCATTATCAATTTGAATTGCCAAATACCTTGTACTTTTTCAACTACGTAATCGTTATTCATTTATTTTTATTGTGGCCATAGTAAGAAAACGGAATATTAAAGCCAGCTCATAGGGACCAGCTCGTAAATATCTGACTATAGCTTAAATTCTACTGAATTGTCCTATTCTCCTTTTATCCACACAGAAATATATAGTAAAAGCGATCTAAAAACGTTTATCTCCCTCAGCAAGAAGTAGATGGAAGAATATTTGTATTAGTATTTGAGGACGGTATAATGAATAACATTACATCAACATTTGCTTCCTTTCCGGGCTTATGATTTTACTTTTTAAGAGAGATACGTATGTTTTCAGATTGTTAGTACCTCCAAGTACGGCGGAAGACGTGACGCAGAGTGGCAGTCCTCGTATTGGAACGGAATTCCTATGCTTTCTGCAAGGTCAATGAACCCACACTATCTAGGGGAGCAAGTAACGCTTTAGAAGTAAAAGCAGAACGGATAGTCTATCTCACAGGCGCTTTTCATTTCGCGGCGCAGTTATAACAATGCAAAAACGAGCAGCAGTAAACTGTGATTGGTTTGTGGGAAAAGAGGCGAAGAGGAAAAAAAGCTACTACTGCAGGGATGTTTATTAGGGTACCAATTATCAAAATATCTTAATTTATTTCCCTAACAGGCTCCATATGTAAAATTAATGAGGAAATTGTCTAGTTAATAAGACTGAATAAATACCAATATGTAACTAGTGTGTACAATTAATTAATTTGCCAAATGAAAAATTATAATGTATCAGAGATAACAGATGTGTGACGTAATATGGTTGCTAGGTAGATGTTGTTTCATTTGTTTCAACATTTATAGAGAAAAATGGATGATGAAACTGTATTGGAAACGTGGATTTTATTCCGCTTGACATTTTGAACGAAGGCAAGAGTGCTGAGGTTTTATTAATTCTAGAAAAATCAAGACCTTTGCGTAACGTAGGCTCTGAATTAATATGTATATTGTTGCTGGTTTGGGTTTTAATAGTATATTATGCAACGAGACTATAATTGTAGTAATTATGATCCGAATTACCATTATAGTTAAGTTTCATACAAGAATATAAGTTAGACCATATACCTAATTTATAGTTGAAATATTGTAAAACGTTGTACACTCACCAGGGACAATGACCTACAGGTGATATTTGGAGTTCTGCGCAGGCGCTAAACGCTCGATTAGTTTCCAGCACGTCACAGCTGCATAATGGAATGCTACGTAACATTGAAAAATAGAAGGCAAATTGAATATATTGTTTTTCAGACGAAACCTTATTTCATGTATAAGTTATTTATTGTACAATTAGTGAAATTAATTTGTGGGACTGTGCTCAGTGCAATATTCTTGGAAGTTGATGATGTACTTAGGTGGAGTAAGTTGCATCTCACTGTCAGTAGTGTCCGACATTTTAGCGTTTTCTAAACTCGCGCTAGTTACGTTTCGAGAATTATCGATATTGCGGTTTGCCATTGCTGCATGGGAATTCTCTGATTGGTGGAACACCTGTACTTTAATGGAAATTGAACTATCCGATTGGATGAGTATAAATGTATTTTTTTTTTTTTTTTTTTTTTTTTTTTTTTTTTGCAATTTTCCGCGTTCAGTCTCTCTTTAATGCTTGAGGTAGATATAAGCGCATTACATTACACCAAATCATGTAGCGAACTAATGAATTGTTCAAGCAGAGCCTCAAGGAGCCATTGCTCACATATCTGATACTTATCAAAGTCCCAGGCTCTCGAGTATAATCAGGAAATAACTCGCACACTGTAAGTCCGCAGTTTCGGAACCAGATCTTTGTGCGCATGCGCCGGAGCCGTACTTAAAACGGAACCCAAGTATCAGTTACGTTTCATGAATGAAAGCTTACGTAAGAGTGGGCACGAACCAGGGCAGGCGAAAGTGAACCTCCTCCCCCTGAGGGTATTCCCCATGCACTTTCACTGCTCCTACGTCCAAATCCGTGAGACCTCCACGGCGCGGCAGCCAACTTCTTTTGTCTTCCTGTGGCGCACTCAAGCGTGCCTCTAAACAACCTCTTTAACTTACTCCATCTTCCATCCAAGTGGCGCATTTATCTTGTAGCTTTACGTTTCCATTTAAACAAAATCTGGTGTGTTGCACTCACATGACTTTCTCTACTCTTGTACTAACCATTCTTACAAACTCTTATTCCTATATCTTCTTCATGTTAGTTGAGATAAACATTTGTACAAAGTATCTTATTGCTTATTTCCTTGTACGTGCAAGGGGAATATTAGAATACAGTAGGCTTTGTGCGATAGTCAAATGTTTTAAGAGCTGTTCGCTAAATGATGGCTTTGAAATTCTATTCCCTTTGCATGGCCAAGACCAAAAGAAAAAAACAATATGAAAAAAACACCCGAATGACAAAATTCAAATCAATAATAAGGAATATCTCAGAAATGGTTCATCCCACAAAAAAATTGTATATTGACGGAAATTGTGATTTTAACGACATTTAAATTTTTTATAGTAAGATATGGTCTATCTCTTACGGTTTACTAGTTACGCTAAAATCATCGAGAATGAAGAGGATTTGCGAGGCATGAAAATATTTTAAACATATGGTATTTTAATTAAAATTGTTAGAGCTATTTTGGGAAAGTAAAAAGTTTCGAAAAATGTTGCATATGAGGGGTAATTTTGGGAGAGGAATTTTCTTGAAAAATTTCGTGTCGTATCCTTGCAATATGTTGACCTTAAGTACCAAGTTTGGTATTTAACCAACCTTTGGTTGAGTTATGCATTTTTACACACACACACACACACACACGCAGGCACGCACGCACGCAGGCACGCACGCACACACATACACACACACACACACACACACGAACCTTTTCCTAAAATATACGTGCTAGAGCTTTCACGGTCGAAAACTACTGTTTATTGCATTTTTCTAATTTTTTTCCTCGCGGAGTCACAAAACATTTCTGGTGAAATCTCAGTATCGTATTTCTGGATGGAATATAACACCCTACTTACTATACGCAGTAGAGAAAGTAAAAATTGTACCTTAGTTCCCTTCCGAAGGAAGCCATGCTGAGAATTTTTACGCCCAAATAAATCCATCGTCCTCCCCCAGGTATGAACCCGCGACCTCGGAAACCAAAGGCTAACTGGTTAACCCTACAACATGGACGACCTGTTATGACTTTGAAATTCTAGTTTACTAAAGCATTACATATTTGGAAATTCAAAACAAAATAGAATATCTAGGAAATGGTTAAATCCACAAAAAAAATGTTATTTCATATACACCATGCAGTTTAACGAGATCTACGCTTTTATGCATTAATATTTTGTCTATCTTTTACCTTTATCAATAAAATTAATTATACAAAAACAATTTATAATCAAAATGTAGAAAACCTCACAGGCTTTTTCCACATACATTCTAAGTTGTGGCAACTATCTTGAACATATCTTATTTTAATTAAAACCATTGTAGTGAGTTTTGGGAAAATAAATAATAACAAACATTTTTCTAAACAAAGGGTAGTTTTTGGTGAGGATCTTTTTGAAAATTTTCGTGCCGCATCTTTGGAACATTGGGAAGCCTTAATATCAAGATATTAAAGTTTTATGCTTTTTCTTTTGGATTTAGGACGCTTGAAAAATATGTATTTCTACTGAAATATCGATATTGAATTTTTGTGTGGATGTTATACCTTACCTAGGGTGTAAATAAATATAAGGTTTTGTAAAAAAACTTTATGGGTACTATATAGAAATAAAAGACTGTGTAGAAAAAGTCATGTGAATGTAGCTTCACACTGGTTAAAGTTGGATTTAAAATATAATTTCACTTAACAGTATTACTTTATACTTGGCCAGTTTACATCATCTATTATAATTATAATTATTATTTATTTTAGACTTGAACATAGTCTGCACGCCACTGATACTCTCCAATATGTGGGTGAAGGTTACCTGTCTGAACGACCTTGAAGGGGAGGATATTCTCCCAGGAGGCAAACAAAAGAGCATTAACATCTGTACCCCTTTCCAGGAGAAAGTCATTCTGGGAAGTCAAAGACTTGAAATAAAATTGTTGTTGCAGCCCACCTCTGTGGTGTGGGGGTAGCGTGTCCGCCTCTCATTCAAGAGGTCACATTTGGTTTGAAACATTGTTACTGGTGATGATCTTAGGTTGGCAGTATTGCTTTAAGAAGTGGCTTCGTCCAATGTAAAAATGGAGATTATTTTGGAAAAAAGAAAGAAAATTATTTTTTAAAGTAATCCTTGTTTTTAGTGCAGTGTTAATGGGGCCTCATGGGGTCCCTGTGGGGCCAATTGAGGAGCTGCTTCAGGAAAACAAAACAAAACAGCGACTCCAGGTTAGAAAGACCGCGCCAACCACGTCCCAACCTCCATTTCTGCATCCCACTCATGATGCAGGTTATGGGCAGAGGTCGAGGACGTAGAGGTTAGGTGCTAGTCCTTGGCCTGGCATAGACCTGTTGCGTCGAGGATTAATCCTTATTTGACTTTCTAAAAATGTCCAGTGTCGGCTCCGTACAAGGAAAGAAAAAAGAAAAACACTCTAGCAAAGTAAATATTTGAATTAACATTGATAAAATACCTACAAAAAGAAATGCACGTAAAATAATTATTTATTATTGAAGACCAGCAATGCCTCTCACAACGACGGCCTGGGTTCCATGCCAGGGGAATATATGTGGTGGACAAAGCAGCGTCTGGGCGGCTTCACTGCAGATCGTGCAGTTTTCCCTGCCAATAGGACTGTTCGACTTCAATAATTGCCTAGCATAAGAGGCACAAATGACTTTAAAGGCCTTTGTTCGGGTTTTTAACGGGGTATCTCCTGTCAACTGCTCCATCACACCTTTCCTTACATTCGTTTCCCCCTCACCATCTCTTTCCTCACATATCTCTATACAGACTGTCTGCTCCACGATATACGCCCAGGAGGATCGTAAACAGAAGAAGAATAACTCAAGAAAAGTAAAGGTAAGAAATAAATGGAAAAAGACACACAATTAATAGAGAAGGGGAGAGACAGAGACAGAGAGAGAGGATGCGGCAGCATATCGCCTATTGTGTTGGAGGAGGCGATACTTTCTCCCGGATCTGAATGTAAATTAACGACAGGAAACGGAACTTTTTGTTACACCAGTGTAAGCATACAAAACAGCAGTTTGTGGTCTCGACAAAAAACGAAGATGACAGCACAGTCGTAATAAAAATCACATTTGATGCAATATGCAAAACCGAAGAAAGTGCTAATAAATTGCTCACCACAGACGTGCATTGAGTTACCGCATACATTTAATTTATAATGCAACTAGAACAGATGCAAAGAAATAGTCGAAATCGTCATAAACAATTACTCAAGTTCTTTCCACATTCATAATAGAAGTGGAAATACACTAGAGTAACCCCAGTTATGCACTTTCAGCATTTTTGTCGCTAATGATTTTGGTTAGAATGCAATACGTTTGAGATATTTGTATGACAAATGAAATGTATATCTTGAATTTTTTGGCTATAGCCCCTGTAGTCGTATTTACTCTGGACGACTTTTGCATAACCGGTAAACCGTTAGAGATAGACCAAATTATACTATACAAAAAATGTAGATCTTGGCAAAATACACAATTTATGTCTCAATAAATTTTCTTGTAGGGTCAACCATTTCGGAGATATTCCTTGTTATGTGTGTGAGTTTCGGAAAACTTGGAACTTTCGTGAAATGGATCATCGTTGTTCACTTTTTTATATGTTAAGTGTGCAAAGACAACAGAATCTCAAACATTTCACTATCGCACAAAGCCTACTGTATTCTAGTATTTCCCTTGTACCTACAAGGAAATAAGCAATAAGATAATGTGTACAAATGTTTATCTCAACTAACACGAAGAAGATATAGGAATAAGAGTTTGTTAGAATGGTTAGTACAAGAGTAGAGAAAGTCATGTGAGTGCAACACATCAGATGTTGGCCATATGCGAATTTTCTCTTTTGTTTTGTTATTTTGGAAGAAGATTACTCTGATAACAGCACCTATATGTTCAGTGGGTAAATTGTAAACAGAAATTTGGTGCCTTGGCGGGGGGCAGTGGCCTCGCATTCCACTATTGGGGCCATGCAGTGACATCATACTGGGGAAGCCCATAGCGTACAGTAACTAACAACTGTTGTTGCATAACACCTGGGAAATTCTCAGTTCAACGTCTTGTCGTCATCTTGCTTCTCGGTTCTTGAGATCGATTGCTTTATACTTATTTAACAGGCAATACCTCTAAAAACGTTTTAACATTCACTGTGTCCTAGAAAACTTATGAGCTGAATTTACATAACTTTCTCTAATCACTCTTCTACAATTATTGTTCATACAAACCTTTTCTTTTTTCTTTTACTTTCTCTACTACATATAGTAAAGTAGAGGAAGTATTGTATTCCATTCAAAAATTCCATGTCGAAATTTCATCGGAAACATATGTTTTGAGGTCCTCTGAATCCAAAAAAAAAGTATTTTTGGAAAAAGGTTCGTGTCTATGTGTCTGTGGACAGCATAACTAAAAAACGAAAAGTTGGTTAAAAACCAAAGTTAGTATTTAAATTTAATGTCTTTCAAGGATGCGACAGGAAGATTTTGAAGAATATAGCCCCACCCTAAACTACCCTTTACGTGTAAAAATTTTCAAAAATTATTTCCTTGAAAATGGTATTAACGACTTTGATTAAAATATCATATGTTTGAGATATTTGTATGACAAATGAAATGTATATCTTGAATTTTCTGGCTATAGCCCCTGTAGTCGTATTTACTCTGGAGGACTTTTGCATAACTGGTAAACAGTTAGGGATAGACAAAATCTTACTGTACAAAAAATGTAAAAAAAAAAATGCTAAAATACACAATTTATGTCTGAATAAATTTTCTTGTAGGGTTAACCATTTCGGAGATATTCCTTGTTATGTGTGTGAGTTTCAGAGGACTTAAAACTTTCGTTAAATTGATCATCGTTGTTCATTTTAGTATATGTTAAGTGTGCAAAGACAACAGAATCTCAAAGCTTTAAAATATTTGACTATCGCACAAAGCCTACTGTATTCCCATATTCCCCTTGTACCTACAAGGAAATAAGCAATAAGACAATTTCTACAAATGTTTATCTCAACTAACACGAAGAAGATATAGGAATAAGAGTTTGTAAGAATGGTTAGTACAAGAGTAGAGAAAGTCATGTGAGTGCAACACATCAGATTTTTTATGAATATGCTACTGGCTGCTACCGTGGTGAAGTATGGGATCTTTTTCTCAGAATGCATGGATGGGTGTGAGAATGACACCAATTATTTTGGCTTATAAAAATAATGGGGGCTAATAACTGAGGTATTTGAAGCGAGTTGCCAACTTTGAGGATTTAAAATTAAACTGTTTTTTAACTTAGCACTAGTAACTGCAGCTATTAACATATTATTGTATCAATACATTTAAAGAACTATTTCCGAAGCATAACTTGCCGTGTGTTGCTGAAATGTTAAGCGGAGAATTACCTTGCGGATGCCGCCAAGTCTGTGACAATGTCAGCGCGGTCTTTGGATGCTACCAACTGCCAATGATCGATCACAATAAAACAGTTGTGTAATATAAAGGATTGTTGGACAAGAAAGATACGAAGTTTAGGTATACATGAAATTATATCAACATAAGTCGCACTTTCTTCATGACTACCCCACCAAAGTTCCTACTTATGTTATCAAATCTTAAACTTTTTATTCGCATCTATGGCTTGCTAAATTCTACAAATTGTAATGTTTGGCACTGGCATACTGGCATGACGAGTTAACTGGAATAGCTTGTTATTCTCTGAGAAAATTGTTTTTTGGGCTTCTTAAAATATGCATTGATTTTAATATATGCAAATTATTTAATGCGATTATTTATCATCCATTATATATAACTCAGTTTCCTTATACATAACACATTCGCATGCTGTTCTCTACTTGTCCTTCAAAAACAATTTATACAATTTTCTATGACTGAAATAGAAATGTAATGCATTATATCCATACGGCTTCCTCTACTCGCTTTTATTCCTGAGGTATTTGTGGTAGTTTAACAGTGATGTTGTATATTATCTTTCCGGTGTTTTTATTTATCTATCTCTGCGTCTGCTTGTCTGTCTATATATCTATCTGTATATTTATTTATTTAGTTTGGTTTTTATTCTTTATAGCATCCTTAAATATTTGTTTAATTGTGCTCAGTAATATATTTTTAAATGTATCTAGGGAAACCTAAGGGTATTGCACAAGTGCACCGTAAGTTTTGGTGATAAATCATAAAAACACGGACAACTATTTCAGCTAGTAATTGTTAACCTTCTTCTTCTTCTTCTTCTTCTTCTTCTTCTTCTTCTTCTTCTTCTTCTTCTTCCAATGACGCGATAGCCCAAAGTGGGCCTGGACCTTCTTCATCCGGATCCTCCAATCACCTCTATCCAGAGCTATCTGTTGCCAATTGTTGCATTTTACGAGCTGATAACTGTCCTCTTTTATTGAATCCATCCACCTTTTGCTAGGTTTACCTATCGGTCGCTTTCCAAACATCACTCCTGTCATCACTTTTTTACGTATATGTCCTTCATCCATTCTTACCAGTCTATAATTCCAATAACAAAACAAAAGTCAAGGTAAAGAAGACTAATAAACATTAGAGGTTGTGAATAAGGTGATGTTTACGTTTATGGAACTAGTTAGGCGTTCATTGCCGTTTCAGCGTGGGATCTTGAAAGTTTCCAACATCGACAATGTGACTGGAAGTGGGTCACTGACTTGACTCAGCGATGAGACAAAAATCAGCATTCAGTTGTCACAGCATCCGCTTCCTTTGTCTCTTCTGCTGCACTTAACTGCTTCCTTTCTGCAACGTTTAATGCCCTTCTGACAGATTTCCACCGTTTAACACAGTCAAGTGCAAACGCCGGCCAGGGTTTGATACTTCCCACGTTACATGTTGTATTTGGAAGGAGAGAAAGAGATTGGTATATCGACCTTTGTACTGTGAAATGGGGTTATCTTAACTTACCACTAAACATTGTGCATAATAGAGAACCATTATATATTCACAAGACTAAAGAAATTTAAGACATATTCTGCAATAACTGATAATACTCAATAAACTGTAAATTCCGCTTCCAAATTCGATATACATAATTTACATTATAAAACCGGTGTCCACTCAGCATCATGACGAAACTGAGGAGCTGCGGTAGGCAGTGATCCTGGCCAAAAACGCCAACATCCCCATTTGGGAATGCCTGAAACTGATTCCCATCATCTCCCCGTGTCGGATTGGCAGCCCTAGCCCTATAGCGCCAGAGGATTTATTGTTGTTAGGGTGGTCCTTGCAGGATTTGAACCAGAAATCTCCCATTCACGAGTTGGTGTCTTAAAATGACCTCGGCTATGGATGAGGTGAAGAATGCTGACCACAGAGCCACTATCGGAATGAAAATCGCTCATGCAGACAGGTGCAAAGAAATGTCAATCACACTTTCCTCTGAAAGCTTTATCAGCAACGGCATCTTCTCTAACGGAAAGAGGGTCTTTGGTTAGTATCGCCCCACTTGTTTTATTACTGCTTCCATTCACTCATTTTCTACTCCTCTGCCAGATAAAATCACTTAGACGGCTTCAGACGCGCAACACGCACATAACCTATAAAAGAATTATCAACAGAACACAGAGTGCGTTTCAGAATAGACAAAAAACAAAATAGCAACACAGCAGGAAGTCTAGATCTTCAGTAAGTGCCTTCTATCGAGAATTCTATTTTACATCCAATTTATAGGCTTCAAATTCTTTGCCTTATGACAGAGAATCAAGCAATTTTTCATAAGTTTTAGTTTATTTCTCATTATAGTTTATTATTCGTATAGCTCGTGCATTCTATTCCCATTTTCTTAGTGATGAATTACGTAAAGGATGCCCACAACTGCTGTTACTGATGAAAATATTGCTATAATGATTGAAAAAGTTCGACGGAAAGCTTATGAACTTATTCAGGCGACATCAGAAATTTTGGTATGAATCAAATCCAAAACAGCTTGCAGTAACAGACGTGAGAAAACCTTGTCGATAATTCCACATAAACTGACTCCTGATCAAAAACAAAAACGCATTGATTGGTGCAGAAAAAGTGGAAAAATTTCAAGGTTACTGGTGATGAATCTTAGGTTTATCATTATGATCCTGAAAATAAAAGTCAGTCGGCGAAATGATTATTGTTAGTTGTTTTCTTTGTTTTTTTTTTTTTTTTTTTTTCAAAACAGTCTATATTGCTACTTTAGCATTAGAATATATATATTATTACTGCCAATTGGTACACAGATGTCTGTTTACTGTATATTTTTTAAAAAGTTCGTGAAAAATTCCATAAGGAAAAATAATTTACGTTGTAACAACGCATTGTCGTATACAGCAAAATTAACAATTGAATAGATGTCTTTAAGTTTCTAAAAGGTAAAAATAAGAGGAGTGGCATCATTGCTTTAAGAAATGCTTAAATGGTTTGAAGCTAAATGGAAATATTTTCAAAAATAACAAAATAATTTAAAATTTTGAAGCTAATCTTCGTTTCATTTTCTGGGATTAACCCTTAAAGTCCCCTTCATTCAAATTAATTTTGTAAACCGTAGCAAATGTGTACAACTTGGTGTCCAAAAACTGCAGATCGCGTTAAAGACACAGTTTATGGCAAATAAATGTGTGTGACAAACATTTCCGAGATATTTGTTGTTGGTGAGCACTTTCAAATATTTCTAAATAATTCTTTTCTTTCGCGAATATATAATTTCGAAACCTACACACACCAACTCACTTTTTTTGAAATCTGATTATCTCCTTATAATACTTCAACGGAGTAGATATAAGTTATCTGAAGTAGAAAAAGGTAAACTTCTGTAAGAATAGCTTGTAAAAGAGTAGTAGGTCATGTGAATAGAACTCATCAGATTTTTACTCTTTATTACTTTTACAAGGTTCATAAATAAGTAGAAAGCTGCAATCGCGTTCACCAAATGAGAGATGGGAAAGAAGTACAAACACACTGATGGTTCCTGTCTTGGAGTGACTTCCTATGAAGCCCATCATCTAGATATATAATTGATCCAACATTGGGAATGCAGCAAAACATACAACAGCTAGCTGACGAACCTATCATCTCCTACTATCTTCAGAAATAATACAATTTGAGATAATTTATAGAAGTTATTGGACTAATGCAATTACAGCAACTGTTCACATGTTTTTCAGATTCCAAAGTCAATAAGGTACACAAAATATATTAGGGATGATGTGTTGGGTGCAAATGCTTATGACTATCGAGTTGAAAAACTGGAATATATTGGGCACATTTAGAAAGGTTTTGCTGGAAGACTATGTCGACTGCTGAGGTTTAGCTGTTAAAGGAAGGTGACTGCAAAAGAAATAGATTCTCTGCAGTTTTAGTATGGAAAAGCAATACGACAAAATGATTCCAGTGTAGAGAACATGAACAAAGCAATTTCGGGCATTTATTTTCACAAGTTATCAACGGACCAGAAACCTATGAACCAGTTGTGCCCCAAAGAAGGATGATACGAGTATAATATAGACAGCAGCAACCATACACACAAACGTTCACTCCCAGAGGCAGTGGTAAATAAAATGAAGTCTACATTTATTCTCTCACTTCCCGAAATTCTGCAAAAATGTGTGCATGTTAAAACCCAGAATAATAATAATAATAATAATAATAATAATAATAATAATAATAATAATAATAATAATAATAATAATAATAATAATAATAATAATAATAATAATAATAATAATAATAATCGTTTTAACAATTTAGTGTGGATAAGGTGCCGTAAAACCATGTTTGGTGGTCTAAAATTGCTGAATATTGCTGTGTATGGTGCTATACTATATTATACTGCAGGAAATAATAACAGAATTAAGATTTTAAACAAAGATCGACTATAAACTAGAATATACACAATAAAAATATTTAACTACATCGATCAGAAGTGAATAACAAAAGCAGAGGCAAATCTCTTCAAACTGCACCAGGAAGCAAGGCAGCAGAAGAGGGCCAAAAGAAAGAATCAAGAGGATAATGAGGAATATGCATATGTCACTGAGAATTGTTAGCTTCTGAAACTAAGCACCTTTTGTTCATATAATTGAAAACATTACATTTTTCACTATATATGATCCTTTTTCTCAGCAAGAATAAACATTAGAGCCACGAAACTTTCATGAAGCCTTTATAACGTCTTAATATTAAAGGTTTTCTGCTAAAAATAAGTTAAATGGTTTACTAGAACTAGGTTTATACTACTTCTATACAATGAGATATTGCCCAAAATGTAAAAAAGAAAGAAGTTACAAGGGACATAATTTCTAATCATACTTTCTAACCATACTTTTAACTTGCGTAGCACAATTCACCTTAATGTTTTTAGATACTATATTTTATAGATAACATGCGCGAAATTTCAAAGATATCTTTCATAATGAGCTAATGGCAATTTTTAAAATGCATTAGTAACTTTTTGGTTGCATTCCCTTTTAACATTATGCTACACACCTCATTCATGCACCATTTTGAAGCCTATTAAGACAGGAAAATATTTTTTTATTAGTAGTATATCGAATGAAATGTTTGAAATGATGCTCAAATGAGCCCGAGGTCCATAGAGCTTTAAGTTACCCGACATTCGTAAGGGAAAACTTCGCAAAAACCTTTTCCGGATAACTCACCCTAAGCGAGATTCAAACTCGTGACCTCTTGGACGTGAGGCAGACGCGCTAACCATTCATTCTATCAAAAATTTTATTTGGACATAAACTGCGTGTTTTAGCAAGATCTACATTTTTGTATAGTAAGATTTTGTCTATCTCTTACGGTTTACCCGTTATGCAAAGGTCATCCAGAGTAAACAGGACTACATAGGCAATAGCCAGAAAATTCAAAATATACATTTCATTTGTCATTCAAATATCTTAAATATATCGCATTTTAATCTAAATCGTTAGAGCCATTTTCAGAACAATAAAAATGTTCCATGTAAAGGGTAGTTCAGGATGGAGCAACTTTCTTCAAAATCTTCATGTTGCATCGTTGAAAGACATTAAACTTAAATACCAACTTTAGTTTTTAACCGACTTTTCGTTTTTGAGTTATGCTGTCCACAGACACACACACACACACACACACACACACACACACACACACACACACACACACACACACACAGCATCTTTTACTAAAATTGTCTCTTTTTGTTTTTAGGGGACCTCAAACATATATTTTTGGTGAAACTCGACATGGAATTTGTGGGTGGAATACAATACTTCCTCTACTTTACTATGAAGAAAGTAAAAATTCTGGTTAAAAATATAGATTTTTGTTTCCAACGTGAAGATGTACCTTCATAAGTTTTATTTATATATTTTCTTTGGTATAAAGATAATAAAATGCAGGGATTGAAAACTGTTGTTTCCCAAGAATGTAATTTTGGATGTAGGTATCTATCCCGGACTTGGTGGCGATGATGGGAGAATTTCCAGAAGACAATGCAAGAGTTTGGGATAACCCGCTCCAGATTGGGTAACAGTCGAATGGGAGGGTTGGAGAGATCGAGTATAAAGACGCTCTCTGACACACATTTCCAACAGTCGCCGCCTGTGTCTTCAAGAAAGTGAGAGCGAAGAGGTGAACGTTCCCTAACTCGGCAACAGGTAAGTGCATCCTCTGCCTCTCGGATCATCGTCGACCAACATGCATATTCTAACAGTTCTCAGTGCAGTGCTCTTTATCCTTTTATTTACACGAGGGGTTGTATAAAGTTAAAACTCAAAAGTTCTCAGTATTCTAAATTTCTTTGAATTTTCACGTTTTTTGTCTCTTACATATATACTAGTAAAGAGGTATTTCATTCTAACAGAAAATTCGATGTCAAAATTTCACCACAAGGACTGCGTGTGTCTCTGAACAGCATAACTGAAAAACGAAAATCCGGTTAAATACCAAATTTGATATTTAAATTCTGCATCTTCCAAGGATGCGGTACGACGGTTTTCAAGAAAATCTGCCCACTCCAGACTACCCTTATCATGGATTTTTTTCGAAATTTCTAACTTTCTCAAAAATACCACACAAAAATGATAGACCTCAATAAAATACCCAATTTATATAATTTGGGGGAGGGGAGTATTAACCATTTCCGAGATATTTCTTGTTATTGGTTTGAATTTCCAAATGTTTATACCTTCCTCAACTAGGAAGTCATTCGTGTTTGTATCTCTTGGGCATGCAAAAGGAACGGAATGTCTAAGCCATCACATAGAGACTAGCTCTTAAAAGTTTTGACTATCACCTAAGCCTACTGTATTTTTACTTTCTCTACTGGTAAGTAGGGGAAGTATTGTATTCCACCCAAAAATTCGATGTCGAGATTTCACCGGAAATATGTTTTGAGGCTCCCTGAATCCAAAAAAAAGCATTTTTAGAAAAAGGTCCGTGTGTGTGTCTGTGTGTCAGTCTGTGGAGAGCATAGCTCAAAAACGAAAAGTCGGTTAAAAGCCAAACTTGGTATTTAAGTTTAATGTATTTCAAGGATGCGACACGAAGATTTTGAAGAAAATTGCCCCACCCTACACTACTCTTTACATGGAACATTTTTCGAAAATTTTGATTTTCTTGAAAATGGTTCCAACGATTTTGATTAAAATGTCATATGTTTGAGATATTTTGATGACAAATGAAATGTATATCTTGAATTTTCTGGCTATAGCCCCTGTAGTCGTATTTACTTTGGACGATTTTTGCATAACTGGTAAACCGTTAGAGATAGACCAAATCATACTATACAAAAAATGTAGATCTTGCTAAAATACACAATTTATGTCTCAATAAATTTTCTTGTAGGTGAACCATTTCGGAGATATTCGTTGTTATGCGTGTGAGTTTCGGAAAACTTAGAACTTTCGTGAAATGGATCATCGTTGTTCATTTTTTTATATGTTAATCGTGCAAAGAGAACGGAATCTCAAAGGTCAAAAAGATTTGACTATCGCACAAAGCCTACTGCATTCTAATATTCCCCTTGTACCTACAAGGAAATAAGCAATAAGATAATTTGTACAAATGTTTATCTTAACTGAAAAGAAGATATAGGAATAAGAGTTTGTTAGAATGGTTAGTACAAGAGTAGAGAAAGTCATGTGAGTTCAACACATCAGATTTTTCTACTTCCATTATTGGCTACAAGAGATATATAATAACAGAGTTTATGTGATTGTTTACCTAGGTTAACATGAAGTAGATGGACGAATAGGTTTGTAAGAATGGGCCATCTATATGGACTATAATAAAAAGTTCCTTAGCATACGTTGATGCCATGTCTACTTGCATAGGACACGTCACAAATTTCTTCCACACTTTCTCTAACAACCACGCACTACGCCTTTAATACGTAACCAGGAGAAATCCTCTGAAAGATTTGCCCATGTAAACGCGCCTACACTTTCAAGATAACAGCTTTAATCTATGTTGTAGAAAAGGATGGACAATTTGTCACATTGCTTTCTCTACCACGTACATAGAGGAAGTATTGCATTCTCTAAACTCGATGTCCAGATTTCACTGGAGAGACACGTTTCGAGACTCCCTGATTAATAAAACAGAAACAAATACGAGAGTACCTGCGCGTGCACGTGTCTATGCGTGTGTCTGTAAATAAATACATTTTTTGCTCCGTTTATATGCCACGTTTAACATCCAAGGCCGTATAGGCGGCTTTTCCTTTAGAACAATAGTTCTTCGGCAATCATGCTCACTTGTTTACTCTTTGGGTATGTTTGCTTAGATTTTCGTTCTAAACATTAAATTCACACACACACACACACACATTTACACTCCCACCATACCTCCATACTAGGGAGGCAGTGAATATAACTTTATTTTAAAGGAATACACAACTGAAAGCGTGATTTTCTAAAGTTGTCATCCAATTTAGCAAAAAATGTATTTTCAATGTTGTTTTATATCCACATTAGAGAGTTTTAAATTTTAGCGATATATTTCTTTCAGTTTCCGAGTTATGAAATGTTGACTCTGGATTTTATTATCCGATGCCAATGCTCCTCACGTTGCAATTTTAAAAGTTATTTTAAATGTATCTAATTATAATATGACCGCCTCTGTAGCGCGCTTGCCTCTGGCGCGGAGGACCCGGGTTCGATCCCCGGTACCAGCATGGGGATTTTATCCCCTCTGGGAGGTCTGGCACGGGGTGCACTCAGCCTCGTTAGGTCCCGGGGGGACCAATTGAGGAGCTACTTGATGGAGGTCTAGAAGACCGCATTACTGGCCGGGAGGGCTGACCATGTCCCACCCTCCAGTACTGCACCTCACCAATGACGCCTGTAGTGGGCAGAGGTGGGGGACGCAGCGGCTGGGAGGTAGGTATTGGCCCTTCATGGGCTGTTGCGCCGGGGTTTAGTTAGTTTAGTAATTATAATATACAAGTATGTCATATAAGTTTGTTTTACTAACCTTAGTTCAAAAGAAACTAATCTTTTAATTCTGTCATTTGGAATTTCTAGTTTTACAAGTTTTATAAAGCTTTAAAAAGTAATAATTCAAAAACCATTTATTAGGATATAATTGATTGTGTTTTGGTAATCTGTGTGACAAATTACAGAAGAATTGAATGCTAACTGCATCGTGTGAAATATTTTCAAAAAGTGAATGCGTTGAAAAAAAATAATTTTCAGTAACCTTAAAATTTCAAAACGAAAAAAATGTATTCTGTATTTTAACATACATTATATAAAAACAGGTATTTGTGATGTAAAAAATTCAAAACCATTTTGAATTTATGGTCTCTAGATGTTTTTGAAGTCGTGGAATACAAAGGTCAATTTCAGCAAGATTCCCTTATGACACGTATATCTACATATATAGTTGTAGTATTTGTCTCACTAGATCAGAACCTTGCTCTAGTTCAGCGGTGCCTCCGAGAATCTAGTAACTTCTCCGTTCTGTAGCTTTGCATTTTAAGAAGAGACGTATTGCAGTTTCATTGGCTTTTAAACACAAGTGACAAATAGTATAGCCCATTGTTCTTAGTGTTTTCTAAACGCTCCATGTGCAGTTATATAACTTATAACTCTTGTAAACTGGGGCTTTGTTAGTCTAATGATTCAGTTACTTAGTTTATAATCAGGCTTGTTAATTATCTTCCTGTAAAGTTCTATTTCCCCTTTGTTTTAGGTTTGATTACGAACCCTATTTAGTATTGCACGCTTATACAACTAGCTTAGCTGATGATCTGAATCAATACGCCTAAATTAGAAGAGAACAACGCCCGTGTAACTGACCTAGTACAATGAATACCAAACAAAAAGGAGAAATGTTGCTTACGTCGCCTCGGCCGGTCGCTTCCTGTCCTCAGAGTCCGATATGCTTTCCCAATCAGAGGGCTCTTGAACTTGCTGCTGCACTCGGTGCAAGGCCAAGCTTAGTGAAAGTGGCTTTCCATTTTAGACTTTCTCTCGTCTCTCGCCCCAGAGTACGCCCATATTTCACAGCCGCGTGACTAGCAGTTGTCTACATACCTTTGTTGACCACTCTCTCCGGACTGCGAAACAAGCTACATTGGCAATCGTCCCTTTCTGGCTATCAGTACAGTATAGGTTAGGTTAGGTTAGGTTAAGGGATGGTTTTTTAAAGCTCTAAGCACATCGACCACCACGGATCCATTGTATACCCCTTCTATTTTCTTCTCTGTCAGAAAGCTAACCTTCTTTCTTACTCAGATTGTTAAATGCATGTAATTACATAAATCCTTTACTGAAGTGTTTAATCCTTTAATCTATAAGTATACTCACAGACAACACATGACTCGTTGTTTCATGTGTCTTCTTGCGTTTCATTCCAGTTGGAAACTTCTTTACCAACCTTATACACACTTTAATAAGTAAGAAATACAAGTAAAACTAAAATTACCCATTTTAAATAAAATCTCGAACAATCAGATTCAATAGTTTGAAAGAAAAATTTTACAACATACTCAGCCATTGTTGTACAGCCTGTGACGTCATCACAAACGTATTATCTTTTTTTATTTTTTCTAGAAGATTGCATGAACCTAATATCCAGAAAATACACCATCTATAGTGTATTAAGTCTTAATTCAAAGCTAGTGTCAACAAAAATATACAGTTGCAGTCCTGCAAGCCTGCGACCAACTTTAGAACGTATTTTCCGCTTGAAATATATAGTTCCTAGTGCAATAGTCTATTAAGCGGAGTATGCAGTTATTTTCGTCAAAAATATTGACTGTGTTTATGGCCCAGTTTTCTAATGTCAGGCTTGTTTAACAAAATCACACTATTAGTTTGGGTTGGCCCCGTAGTTCTGCCGGTAGAGCACTTGCCCGCTGTGCTAGGGTTTGGAAGGGTGGGAAATTTTCTTTAACTAGGATTATTCCCCATTCTCCCTAGAATCTTCAAGTGTGAATGCGTGTGTAATAAGTAAATTCAAAGTAATAAAAACCTGAAGAACAAAACCACGGTTAAGTGAGTATCATTGTGTTGGGCAATTGTTCCAAGAGGTTAAAAGGCGCCGACATCACCTTCGATGTTACAGCCAGCATATAAATGGAACATTAGAAAATTATATTTTTATCCAAAACGCCCTAGAAGAACATTTAAATAGCATTTGAAGGTCCACTGGGCCTGGAGCGCATAAAGTTATGTTAAACTTCAAGCGTATTTTTAGTTCAAGAGAAATGCTCCTTTTTTTCTGAAACCACTTGAAATTTTCAGCATTTCTTTACAGAATTACGCTGTATTTGGAGAATTTCTATTAAGAAACCTCAGATCTAGAAGAATGTTTGTGAGTAAAAAATGTTTATTATGGCATATTAAATCCTTTTTTTAATATTTAACATTTTCAAAACATTGCTCCGAAAAGTCCAACAACTAAAAACAATATGCTTTGGTCTATTTGTGTGCTAAATTTTATTCTTCTAGCCCAAATACTTTCAAATAAAAGGGAACATAACTTTCGCTTATTTCACATGACAGAGGTAGGGAAATCGGATAACTAAACTGACGCAAAATTTAATGGCGGGTGGCTCAACAGAAAATCCAATCATAGGCTTGCTACGCCTTGCGGTGTTGTATACTGTGAAATCATACTGTAAACCCGACGATATAAATATTATTTGCACCCACAGGTAATGGTCAGCTACGAGCTGCCATTAAATTTTGTGTCTGCCATACATACTTTCCTTCTACAATGCAAAATTATGATCATTTATCATAATATATTCAAAGGAAATTATCAGATTTAATTATAATAACGTACCAATTAAATGTATTACATAACTGAGTTAATGCATCTGGAATATATGCAAATTCTTATCAACAAATAGATAAAAGGATTCTTCGGTTTAAACCTGTATTTCAGGATGACGAAAGTCTGTGCATCTATCATGATAGTGTTTATATAGCTTTTATCGCCTGACCTTGCGTTGCATACGACTTGTTTGACACATTCGAAGGTGTATATTAGCCAATCATGGAAAGGGGAAGGTCAGCGGTGCAAGGTTATGGGAAACAAGGTTTAACAAAGGTTAACCTCTAACCACTGAGAAGTACCCTCAGTAAATCAGGGTACCTGCTTCTAGAAGGTTCACAAGTGGGCACTTCAGGAACATCCCTTGTAGGAGTAATGTTTTATTCCTTCCCTTTGTTAGTGAAAACATGGAGAACAGAATATTACATGCGTGGTTAGATAAGCAGGTCACAGGAGACATGCTTCAGTTACCTCTGGACTATGAACTTGCATTGTTTCTGTGATGGACAGTAATTAGTCTTTAACAACAATGGGAAGAGTTCAAACAAAAGTCATGGCAGCAGACACATTTCAAAATCAACATCCGTAAATATAGTAAAACACTTCAAACAAGAATGCTTTATCTAGGCTGGTAAATCATTTAAAACTACCGCTGCAAATGAAGGCTCCAGGAAAAGAATGAGCAAAGACCAGATCGCTTTACCAGATTAAAACTCAGATTTGTTACATTCACATGGTTTTTCTCTACCTAATATCATTTATTTCTGTATAGCTTCTTTAAACTATTCTTGTCAAAAGTTTATTTTTCAATCTACTTCATGCTAATCGAGTTTAGCCGTTGCAGAATTAGTTCCATTACGCACTGCATTGAGAGATAGAGGAAGCGAAGTCGATAGCCAGATGTTTAAGAAGGTCTATATGTTGGCCTTAAAATTTCATAGTCTCTCCATGACATCGCTAGAAAAAGCGCTTAACAAAAACGACGAAGTATTAACAAATTCAGACCAATAGACATCTCGAGAAAAGAATTATTTGAAATAAATTGCATATTTTAAACATGTCTACACAGAAAACTGAAGATATACATGCACATATATTTACATTTAACTTTTCCATCTAAATTACTTAAACAAAATGACAAGCTGATAGTCAGTTTTGAGAAAATCAAAACATTCGAAAAATGCTCAATATATGTAAAGATTAATTTAGTGGAGAGTTTTCTTGAAAATCTTTGTGTTGTGTCTTTTTGAAAAATACTGAACCTAAATATAGCGTTTTATGTTTATCCAAGTTACTGTTTTTGTGCAATGCTGTTCATAGTTAAAATAATTATAAAATTTTTTTCCGAATGAAGAAGACAACAGGCTATTTTTAGAAAAATCAAGATATACATTTAATTTTCCATGTAAATATTGTAAATACATGACTTTATAATCAAAATCCTCAGATCCATCCTGAGAAAATCAGATCATTAGCACAATTTTCAACCAAAAGGGTAATATGAGCAAAAGAATTTTGATAAATAATATGGATTTTCCAAACTTCGCAGAGGCATTACCTTGTTATTTATAACTTATGATCTTCCGGGTACGAGAAATGAAAACAAACATGCTCCCTACTTTTGGCGATAGTAAAAGTTGAATTCACGGCAACTTGGACTACCAAGTACAGATTGGGTGTGCACCAAATTGAGTGGGCCGAATCGGGTCACAAGGAAAAGCTGTCCTGTTTTGTGCGTGGGGTTTTGGGAGCCAAATATGTCGGCTGAAAAGTAAACTCTACTTTCCAATGAAAGTATGCTTGGTTACGTATTCTTTCAGAGAAAACAACAAAATTCATGATTGCATCTATGGTAGAATAGTCAGTGTACTGGCTTCTCAATCCAGAGGTACCGGGTTCGATTAGAATCTTTCCCTATACTCCACAGAGTCTAGAAGTGAATGTGAGTGTTTCAAAACAAGAAATGATTAAAAACCAAAGGTTAAAGAACTTAAAAATCTGCTGTGTTGTACTCACATGACTTTCTTTACTCCTTCATGTTAATCGGGATAAACATTTGAAGAAATTATCTTACTGCTAATTTTCTTGTGGGAATACAGTAGACTTTAAGTGATAGTCAAATATTTTAAGACTTCCCATGTGAAAAATATACGTATTGGAAAATTCAAACCAATAACAAGGAATATCTCGGAAATGGTTCATTGCACAAAAAATGTATTTGACACAAGGTGTATGTTTTAACGAGATCTGCATTTTGAAGCAGCAATATTTAGTCTATCTCTCACGGTTTACAAGTTATCCAAAGGTCATCCAGAACGAAGAGGACTACAAGGACTATTGCTAGAAAATTTAAGATATCCATTCCATCCGTCATAAAAGTATCTTAAACATAACATTTTAATCAGAGTCGTTAGAGTCATTTTTGAAAGGATCAAAATCTTCGAAAAATGTTCCATGTAATGGTTAGGGTGAGGTACTTTGTGGAAAATCTTCGTGTCACAACTTCGAAAGATATTCAACTTAAATACCAAGTTTGCATTTATTGGACTTGTTTATCACAGACACACACAGACATTTTTATAAAAATACTTTTCTTAGATTCAGGAGTTCCCAAAACTTGTACTTTCAGTGAGATCTCGATATGAAACATTTGAGTGTAATACAATACTTCCTCTACTTGCACAGTAGAGAAAGTAAAGTATTTCAAAGTATCCTGAGCCTTAAGAGAGAAGTGTAGTTAAGAGTATAAAGATGACCGACAGACCCCATTGGGCAAATGCCTCCCACAGCTTGTGGGGTTAGCTCGATGGAATTCACAGGATGAGCTAGTTACTGTGAATTTTCATTCTGGAATTAATTGCCATGATAATTTAAAAACACATTAACTTCCTTCCACCACTCTCTGTCTGTTGCCAGTCCTGTCCAATGATCACCAATCAGTTCTCTCACTTGTGCCCATCTCTGACGTGGCCATCCTGTTGGTTCTTTTTCCCAGTCTCAGATCTCACATTATTAAGAGTATACTGTTTTGCAGTTTAAAACTAATTTATTGGGAACTTTTTCACAGGTGCAGTAAGATGAAGTTGGTAGCCCTTGTGGTGTGCCTGGTGGCAGTTACCCAGG
Source organism: Tenodera sinensis (assembly GCA_030765045.1). Taxonomy (NCBI): domain Eukaryota; kingdom Metazoa; phylum Arthropoda; class Insecta; order Mantodea; family Mantidae; genus Tenodera; species Tenodera sinensis. The sequence goes on from CM060974.1 coordinate 10,191,526, forward strand.
CTGGAAGTCGAGCAGAGAGCAGCGATTGGGCATGGGGCAAAGGGCGCACAGACACACAACCCCAGGATCAAACAGGTTAGTAGCGAATCAATCAACAGTAATATTATATTCAGCTAGGAATTGCAAAACTCCTTTTGAAAAGGTGAACCGTTTATTGAGCTTAAAAGAATATTACAACTCATGTTTGACTGCTGCACAAACTAAATCGTAAGTAAATATTAATAAAAAGTAAGATAAGACTTAAATGGTAAAAACTTGGAATATTTATCGTTCTTCTCCTACTTGTGCTTATATAAGTACGTAAGACGATTTAGGCCAGGTATTATAAACGTTGTTTGACTGAAGGATTAGTTAAACCAAATCAAAAAATTACCACAGTTATAAACTCTGATTAATTAAACTCACAGAACATATAAGCAAACCTCGTGTACTTATGTCGGAATGCCGAGAAAAGAAGACGATCTCTCTTCTTACACCACAGCTAAATTGCTTTTGATATCTGTGCTAGCTTAGAAAAAAAAATTGACATATTCTGGAACTATGGCCATTCTCGATGCAAATTAAGCTTAAGGTGATAGGCAAGCATACACAACAAAAAACAGTAGCGTTTGCATTAACAAGTTTGATTGTCAATCTTACTAAAAAAAAAAAACTAAATGCAGTTGGTAGCTAAAATATAATGTTGGTAATGCTGTTGCTGTAACTAAATGATTTCAGTAGCTTAGAAAAGAGGTTAATGTTCTAATTAAACAATATATCCTATATTTTCAAATATATTTCTGGAAAGAAATGGGGAGCTCATCCTTATACTCTACGAATATTATATAACAATTTGATAAATTCTACATTGGAGTATGGAGCTATACTATTCGGCAGAATATCACGTAAAAGCGAAGATTTTTTGAGTTCATCATTGTATAAAATAATTAAACAATGTCTGGGCATTTCTGGAACACCCTCAAGAACTCTTACATTTAAAGAATTTGGGATCATTCCGTTTAGATTAAAACAATTACATCTAACTTGTAAATTTGTGGTTAAGTTGGGCTACTGCTTGGAAGATAAGCTTGTGGAGTCTCTGGATCAATTGTATGCATTCAATAATAGTAACATTTTAAATTACTTCAAGGAAAATTTCAACGTCATGTACATATGGATTCTATACAGAAACATGGTAAAGAAGAACGGTACTCCTAGACATCCTACATACTGTGTTCACTGGAATATACTTCATTTTCAGTTAGATGTTGATACCAATACTTTCATAAAAAATGTACACAATCCGGTACAATTATACACAGAATTTACAGATACCTATCCGGTTAACACATGGGAATATTTTTTCACTGATGGATCCAAAAATAGAGAAGGTGATGTTGGTGCAGCAGTATATTTAAGCAAATCCAAAGACCATATTACAGTTAAAATGAGTGATGAATTCACAATATATTCGGCTGAACTTATTGCTATTAGAACTGCAATAAATTATATCACTACAAATAAGATAAAAATGAGCATAATTTTATCGGACTCCCTAAGTGTTTTGAATAAATTAAAAAATTTTGGACTTGCATGTAATCAGAATTTAATTGAAATGGAAATAAAATTAAAAGTGTATTATGCCTATCAAGAAAATTGTCAAATTAAGTTTGTATGGGTTCCCGGTCACAAAAACATAGAAGGTAATATGAAAGCAGACATATTGGCCAAACAAGCAAGAAAGATAGAAGAAAAAATAAATGTACAATTACCACCTAAAGACATCTTGCATCATATTAAAAGTAAAACAAATTCACAATGGTTAAAAGAACATCCTGAAGACCATTGGATTAGCAACAAACAATATAATCCTTGGTTCAAAAATATATACTATCCTAGACAAGACTTGTGCAACATAATCAAAATGAGGCTAAATATTGCATTAACACCTGCATTTTTGTTTAAGATGAAGAAGAAAGACTCTCCCTACTGCAGTTGTGGTGAATATGGAAATTTAGAACATATATTATTAGGTTGCAACTTATATAAAAATGAAATTAGTGAGTTTTTGAGTTCTATTTATAATTTGGGCATACCGGGACCTATTAAAATAACAAATTTGTTAAATTATAATCTAAAATTAGTATTCAATAAAATTATTAAACATATTAGGAAATGTAAAATTAAACTCTAAAAAGTATAGTACTCCAAAAAGCAGCTCATTTAAAATATTAAAGGATGCTAAATTGACAAATTAGTCATTTAGTATAAACATTGGAGGAGGACGCTAAATGAATAAGTACTGGTATTCAAGAGCGTCGTAAAATAAGAAGAAGAAGAAGAAGAAGAAGAAGAAGAAGAAGAAAGGTTAATGTTCTCAAATAATAGCATATTGGATGAAAAATAAGCGTAATAGTTTGGCGTTAAATTAACGTGAACATGCACAACGAACTCGTTTTTCTATTTACTTCAGATTAATCATGCCCGAAATAGAACATATTCTCGTAGGTATACGAAAGAAGGCTAGGTGACAGGCAGTTTTATTAATGCTCATGTAAGTTTGTAGGACTATGTTTACGTGATGCATGCTCCTAGCTTTATGTTTACGCTAGATTTTCAAAAATGTATTATATTAATAGCAATCCACCATTAAAATGCATTGTGGTTTTATGGTTCATACCTTCTCGTCTGTATTGGTTTCAAATTTGATGTAACGAGGTTAGGACTGTATCTGTTTAAAAAGCCATGGCAATTCCACATTTGAAAGTGATTAGGCACATTTAAGAAAGTTTTGGGCCCCTGAAGTGCTTCAACTTCATGATAATAGCAAATCCTGTTCTATATCCACATGTGCAGCTGGGGCCGCCATCTTATACAGTGTTAAACGGTATACGAGCTCCAGTATAGTTAAAGTTCACTAAAACTGAAGATTAGCGTTTATAAAACGAAAGCAAACCTTGATCTATAGTTTAAACCTTACTGGGAGTTATAATACCGACTCTTAATGCTTATAACAGTGAGCAGTTTTAAATACGAAGTTTCTAACATTATAGTATTTCTTCGCGTTGTTTTGGAGAATTTTCATGAAGTTTTCTTGTTTGACATTACAGCTACGTTGAAGTTAGAGGAAAGCGACGCGGTAGCGCAATCCTCGGGAGATGAAGATGTCATTGAAAGCATCGTATCATCCACAAGACAAGGTCGCACATTGGAACAAGATGGTTACAATCAAGTTGCCACAGATCCTCTGGTGCGCAAGGCACTCGAGGAAGGCGATGACGCCCAGGCTCGTCACTACATCCGAGAAAAGCTCTGTAACCTGGGTCTCATGGACGTAAGTAACAAAATAACTTCTGAGGGTTCTGTCTACAATTTGTTCTAGCATCGTACTCAAAGTAAAAGTAGATTTTTTTTTATTAAGGTCCTTCTCCTCTAACGTAGTGTCATATCTGACGGTGAATGAATGAAATGGGTGAAATTATGCTCAAATGTGCCCGAGGCGCATAGTTACCCGACATTCATCTTCTCAGGATAAGGGAAAACCTCGGGAAAACTCTTATCCGGATAGCTCACCCTAAGCGAGGTTCGAACTCGCGACCTCTTGAACGTGGGGCAGAGACGCTACAGAGGCTGGCCCTAGTAAAGCCATAAAGAAGTTTCCCATTCTTAAAATGATATAGGTTCTATTTAAAACTGAATGACCGTAATTTTAAACTGACAAGTCACCTGTCTTGGTTATACTAAATTATGTTAATTGAACTGAAATATTTCACCCTAATGGAGCTGTATGATGCTGTTGCAGTGCGGTCTCGGAGAAGCAAAACGACCTTCTGTGCAGCCCCATGATCTCATCTACGCGCAACCTGTGCACATCAAGCCTGTAGGTCGCCCAATCCCAGCCTTGCCTGTTCGTGGCCCAGTTTCATCCCACGGTCCTTATGGATCCCCCAAGCCGGTCCCCCTGCCACCCCATCACTCGAGCAGACCATTCCCACCTCCACCACACCATCCACCCAAGCCCATATACAGCCCTGTGAAGCCCGTGTATGAACCCTCGTTTCCTCCTTTCGAACACGTTCCTTTTAAGAAGGGTGGGCCAGTAGAAGTAGTTGTCAACTCCCAGGCAAGTGCCCCTGTGCAACAACACGTTCATCACCACTATCATCACGGTGATGGGGAAACCGGAGTAAAGCCTTCAGTAGGTGAGATCCCTCCCTTCATTGCCAGCAGCCCTGGTGTTGTCGAGTCGGGACCAGTATATGGCAGTGTTGGCGGAGGCCTTTACGGCAGCGACATCGGTGGCGGTCCTTCGTTCTCTAGTCCTGGACCACTGTATGGTAGTGGAGGCAGTGCTGGATCATTCTATGGCAGTGGAGGCATTGGTGGATCACTCTATGGTAGTGGAGGTTATGGAGGCCATGACACCTTCTACAAGAAGGAACTCAATATCAAAACACCATTCTCAGGTAAGAATGACATGGATTTCTGCGCATTTAAAAACCTCGTGATAACTGCTTAAAACACTTACAGAGCAGATCTATTTCTTGCCTTTGTTAAAATTTATAAATAATGAGCAATCCATACAGAGGATTATTCAAACCTTCATTTTTTATTTTTGAGGAATGTCGTTAGCTGTTTAATTATAAAATAAGAACTGCGATTGAAGTAACCTACTTTTATATATCTTCCTTTCTTATAAGTTTGAAAACAGTGTTGTTATAATCAATTTAATGTAAAAGGTGAGTCAATTAATAACACTAAACAACACTTACATTTATAATTTTCCGGAATGCGTTTTGCAGGTTAACTTTCCTCCATTATCAACCGGAGGAAAGTTAACCTCCAAAACGCATTCCGGAAAATTATAAATGTAAGTGTCGTTTAGTGTTATTAATTGACTCGCCTTTTAAATTAAACCTACTTTTATATCAAATTTCACGTTTTATAAAGACCTTGTGAATGAAATTGTTTATTTTGGCAATTTTCATCGTTTAGTCTATCCTTGAATGGTTTTATTGCATTATGTAAGTTTAGTGTTTTAAAAGTGTGTATTCCTTTGGCTTCTATTATAAAACTCCAAGTGACTAACTCTTATTCCAAATGGTTTCTATCGGCTTCATAATATCAACAACAATGCACAGAAGTGATTGCATCGCATTTTGTGGTGTTTAGGTAATGGATTAAGCCAAAGTGGAACCTCAAACTACGCAGATCGTTACCCCGTATATCAGTCACCTCGTGTGGATGGTGTCAGAGGAATCCAGGACTGTGTCTGTGTGCCATATGACCAATGTCTTCCTCACGAAATAGCCCGCAAAGAGGATGGGTTCTACATCGACCCCAGGAGCAATTCTAACGGCAAGGACATCGAGGCTATCCCTCTGGATGACGTCGTCATAACCGATGGCAATGGCACAATCATATCTCCCCATCAGCACACAAAGCGTGAAGGCGATAAGGAAGGAGAGAAGCCAGAAGAAGTGAATGAAGGCGAGAAAGACGGTGAAACAAGAAGGAAGAGAGAGGTCGAAAATGGACATTCACAGGAGTCTATCAAAGAAAGCAACGTTCAACCGGTAAGTTGCATAACTTACTCTCTCCTGAAACCTTAAACGAGCCACTAAATGACACTGAAATAAAACGGAAGTCTGGCAGAAATATATGCATTTTCAGTATCTGCTCTATTCCTAAACCCACAAAATGTTCACCTCTATGGTACAAGTTTTTTACACTGTTGGCCTTGATACTTTTAGATTTTCCTGAGTAGAGCAAGGTACTCCTATATTACTGCCAGGCTTTCAGATACATAAAGCTGCAAAGTTCAACTAATAAAATTGGTTTTTGAGAATCAAATTTAACGGCTTTATAATAAAATCTAAACAATTTAATATTGTATACCATAATTGTTCGTAGTAACCTGCAGGGCTGCAACAAAATGAGCTTTTGGTGCAAATTCAGGATGTAGCTACTTATCATTTGGCATACATTATTCTTATTCAAATGATTTGTTTTTAAAAGATGGTACTAGCTACTGATGCCATTTTCAATAATTCTGAAATCGTAAATGCCTATTTTATTAATTTTTTCCCTGAATTCCCATTCAGTGGAAAAGCATATTCACTTAAAATTGTTTCTGAGTAGAAACACTTGCAATCCTGTACACTTTCCCATGTACAGAAGTAAACATTCAACTATACAACAATATGGCATTTATTATCAAACCAAACCCCTGCCATTACAGACCGCCATTTTACACAAGGTTAAATATCTATAGATCACATAAAATGTTGACCTTTTGCTTAAATGAATAGTCATAATTGATTACTCAAACGTTCATTTCTGTAACTGAATTATTAGAAGCTTTCTGGACCATATGCGTGTGATTGTTACGAGATCAATGATACTCACATGAGAAACTGGAAGCTACTTCAGGTGTGACGTAATCACGCCTAGCTATTTTTTCGCAAGTTCCCACCATTAATTCTAAATATACCACCTGGAGGTGGTTTTTGGGACTTACAGAAGAGTAAAGTGGGTTCATAGATCTTCATTTTTTTTAACATTTACTTCATTAGATTGGCCATTCTGGTGATTAAACCGTGCTGTTACATCTGTAATGAATTCTGTAGTTATTTAAAGGGGATAATGCCTATTCTGCATTAACTGCCTTTAATAGCCAGTTCATGGGCCCTCTCATACATTTGAATTATTTGTTTCCTAGTTCTTTTGCAATATAACTGAAATGAAACTTATTTTAAAAGTTTGCACTCAATAAAATGTCCTTCTGTGAAAAAATCAGACTGCCGCATATGTTATAAGGCATAATATCGTAAGAACGATTTTTATGAAAATGTCGCAATTCTGGTGTACTTTAACCGAAATTTCCTCCTTCATACGCCTTTAAACAGTCAGTCTAAGTATTTCTAATGTATCCTTACACAATATTCATTGAAAAGTGTATCTCAACTCCGTTGGGGAGAAACTCCTGAATCTGCATCAAGTAAGCTCGGTGATGGTATGTGCTTTAGCCCAGGCTTTATTAACGCTAAGGGTTGGTAGATGCACTTGACTTGCTAACATGGGACACAGGTGCTGCTGGAGAAGAGTCTTGGAGATTACGGTGTAACTGAACAACAAGATGTCCAGGAACAAGCGACAACCGAGAGACAACAGAGAACTTTGCAGGTGGGTAAACATCCTAAAGACTTCACTTGTTCAGTAAAGGCTAACACAATTCACTACTCTATCCTAATTGATCACTAAGATGGGAACCTGGTAGCGGATAACGATTTTTCGCAGAGAGATAAAGGAAATAGCACGTCTATGTTTTACCAGTTTAAAGGAAGAGTAACGCATGGCGGAATTTGTTAATTTCACCATCTATAATGTCCTATAGCCCTACAATATTAGAATTGAAAATTTGATCGGTATGTGTATTCAATGTATATGCTCCATTCTTCCTTAATTGTAGCAAGCTACTTCAAAAACTTCCTTAGTAAACTCTTACATCAAATCTTTTTAAAGCATCTCAGATAAAAAAAGGTTGGTTTGATTTTTACAATAAAACTAAAATTTCGTTGTTTGTCTGAATCAAGTACTTTCATAGAACGCTATTACCTTCAAACCCCTTAAACCGTTACACATCAAACGAATTCCATCCTAAGTTGGTTTTTACAGGAAAAGCCAAGTTCAAACTTACGAACCCACATCGAAATGCAAAGAGTAAATTTTCCACTGCAAAATCAAGAATTACAAATGTTTAACGTATAAATATTCCTTCTGTTAACCCAAAAACCAACACAATCTTTCTTCTATCACTTCAGATAACTTTTTCGAGATAAATTTGGCCTTTACTGAACAGGAATAATTAATGACACTTATCAACCCATTGTTAGTTTATAACGCATGTGTTTCTCTTTCTTGATTAACTTTTTTCTCATCTTCCTTCCTTTCGTCTTTTTCTAAATAAAGCTTCAGCTAGTAATCTTTTTTTAATGAAAATATGCCTCTATTTTTATCTGAATGTGTTTGCTTTAGTTGCACGTAGCTGCATACTTTATGCGATAAAATAAAGATACTGAAATGGTTTTCTCCTAGTTATGTTTTCTTCGGTTTAATGTTTAGTTTCAAAGAATATCACGACTACTTGGTTTTGTATATAAATACAAATTATATCAAAGTGATTCTAAAATACAGCTTAGTACAATAAATAAACTTAAAGCTTAGTGGTGGATTCTGATCTATGAGATAATTAGGACACGTTTAGGGTAATAAAGACTGAGGAAAACGCCGAGAAAAGGAAAAAAAATATTCAGGGAGGACTATCTGGTGGGATTTGAACCGTGGACCTCCCGTCCGCTAGTGTCGGCCTACGATCTTTTAAGGAAACTCCAATATTTGCAAGACTCGGTTTTTTTTATCAAATATCTTCCGAAATTTAGGCAGCACGTGAATTCTTTTGATTGGAATAGCTCGACCCTGCACTCTCAAAACCAAACACATGGAAATTACATAGAACCATCATCATTTCGTAAGTAGGCAAAACCATGAGGCATAATTCATTAAGAAAATGTTACCAGCGATCTGTTGTACATGTAGACATCCAGATTGCAGCTTCTGAAGCAGAGGACGTCCTGATCGCCAAAAGTACAGTGGGTATCAGTCTCCAAACCTTTTTTATCACCACCTCCTCCTGCACCACCATAGTCATTGGTTCTTAGATGGGAATAACCTTGTAGTTGCTAACATCTACTGGGAGAGGTTCCACGAGATCCCAAGTCAGTGCTCTTGATTTTGGGTTACCCTCATTTATGTTCACTAGTTATGTCATGATTCAGTGACCACTTTAATACAGAATGAGATATTCTCAATCGCACTGTACAAGTCGAGAAACATATCACATAATTAGTCAAGTAAAAGGATTATCATACAATCTTCATAAAAGCCTTTTCCACATTCTTTAGCACTCAGTTTCGAATTTTTTTTCAACTGAGTGCGTTTAGGATCATTGCTACTTGTCTTGAGGGCTTATTTGTAGCAAACATTGACTGTGATCCAATAACGAACGTGAAATTCAAAGTTCTAACATTGCACCTTAAGAACAGACTTTTCAAAGTCAGTATTTTAATGTTTGTTCTTTTCTAAAGCTTGAAATGCGTATTCGTAATACATCTTTATAACACTCCAGTTCTTTTATGTAATTAAGATAACTACACTGCTTACCCCTCGGCATTGCTTTCCCCAAAAACATTTCTGAGGTGAAACTTATAGCTGCAGCAAAACCAAACTCCATATACTTTATTGTCTCAAGCCCTGCAGTTAACCGCTTTGAATGATGGAATGTGCTTTCTGTATTAGTATTCCATTAGCTTTATATGCTTATTTCTATTCCATATCTAGACTTTACCACAAGGCGTAACTGAAGTTAGCAAGACTATGAACGAAAACACGATTGACTATTTGAGAAGTAGAATCAGGAATGAAAAATACAATGTCATAGCTGGTATTTGAACCACGGATCTAACCGAATCCCAAAATCAATTCAAATCCCGGCTATGGTATTGAATTTTTGAGTCCTGATTCTAGCTCTCAAACATTGCCCTCACACGGCTTATGTGTTTAAAAACACCAGCAGTAAGTTGGTTGGGATACAAGAATAACGGTTGACTATTGTTTTCACATCAAGAATAGCCGTATGAGCTGGAACATTTTGATGTTTCACCGTCATATTTTAGAATTGACTATTCATGTAAAACTTTACAGTAAATAGTTTTTCTTAATAGTGATTCGCGCTTGCTCTAACTATATTCGGCATCAGAGATGACACTAGTGAAATATGAAGTGAACTGATAACTTGAGGAGAAAACGTCCCAGGCTTAAGTTTACGGTACCTCCTCAGCATTTGGCAGTTGAGGAATGAAGAAAACCTGGAACAAAATCTCAATCGGAGAGGACATTCCCGGTGGGGTTGGAAGCATAGCCCTGCCGTTCATGAGTGCGTGGTTTAACGACCTCGGCCATCCGTGTTGGCCAGTAACTAGTTGACAGGGGTAGGAGTTTCAAACATCTCACTCTTTTGACTACGTTACGTGTATTTTGGAGAACGAATATGAAACTCAGCTTACCAGTTATCTTTTCAAAGAATTCCTTACATTTAAGCTATCGATACAGAAACATTACACGACACTTAGGAGTTTATAACCGCAGTACCGAACCTACACGAAAATATATCAAGCAGTAAAGCACTAGGGATCTTGTCAGGAAGCCTCTCTGGCTGTAGCGAGCTATGAGACATCCTGTTTTCTTTCCCTTCTTCATTGCAGCGACTCCTTGGAGACAAGTTCAAAGTCAGTCCTACGTTCGGCGTCTCTTTCGGACTGCCACAGGAAGGAGGAGGTGGTTATCCCCTAAATCCTTATGGTCCTGTTCCCGCACTCAATCCATATGGTGGTTCCATTGGCGGGGGAGGCCTTAACCTTGGCTTAGTCAGTGTCAACCCCCTTGTCTCCGTTCAAGTGACCAAGGATGAATTCGGTGATAAAATCGTCAAACCTCTGGTTAACCTCCATGTAACACCCAACCATGGGTTCGTCCACAAGTTGGGCAGCCTGCTCCATAAACCCGGCTACTACCCTTCTCAGCATCACCTGCATCACCATGTCCACAGTTCCCCACCTCGACCGTGGTATCCCACCTACCACAAACCTTATTACCACAAATACAGTCATGGTTACGGCTACTATAAACCGTCTCACTATTACGCACCCAGCTATTATGGCTATCGCTCCAATGACGACAGTAGTGACGAACAGGACTATTACACAGCCGCTCCTTCGAATGGCTACATTTCCGATGAGGAGGACTTGGGGGAACAGTACTCTCAGGCTGACGAATATGACGATGGTGACTACAATCCTTACTCTAGAACTGCTCGAGGAAACCTAACCTCCACCTCCTCCGCAGCGCCTTCAGATACCTCGTCCAAGGTGCAGTTCCCAAGTGACAGACGCCACGATGACATCAGCAGGACCAAGCGGGATGTGGCCGACACAGACCTATACAATGAGGTGAATGCTGTGGAAGAGGTAAGATCCACAAAATATACCTGAAGACTATCATACCTAGGCAAGATGTTCTCAACGTCTTTTTGGAGTTAGTTTTCAGGTTTCAAGGGCAACAACTGGAATGAACATTCTCTCGAGACGATGACAATGAGGGCCTTAACAACATACTTCGACATCTACTGGACTTTGTGTTTTTGGACATTCACTGCTACCAACTGTACTGGTGATAGTGATTGTTACTGTATTACTCTTATGCTATGAACTGTCCCTAATGACTTCAACCAACATCTGTGCTTTTTGCGTTCCAACAACTTCGCTTAACAAACCTCTGCATGACAAATGACGCAATCTGAAAGAAATGCTTTTTCTGCATTAATCTAACATTTAATGTATAAATGCTAAAACTTACTTCCCCTGTTGTTCTGTCTACATCTAGTCTTCTATATCTACAAAATGCACGCACTTGTGCAAGGAAAATAATTCTTCCTAAAATGCATAATTCAATGTATCTGTAGGTTTTGAGCTTTAAATGTTGCATAATAAAAATAGCTCTTCATACTGTTGAATGAACTAGGTAATTGATACATAAATTACTCAAATGTGTATGTACCCCTGAATTAAGGTTGCACACATAACGCCAACACACACAAAACAAATGTGTGTGTGGCTGAAGATAATTCTGCCAATACTTTCAAGTTATTAAACATTTTATTTGGAAAGTTAAGATTGAAAAATAATCAGGAAGAAAGATTTTCCTTACAAATTATTACCTGATAAAGAATGTTCTTTGAAATTTAGCTAAAATGAGGCGATCATGGCAGTCATTTAACCAAAATAAAGTTATTCTAACAATTTTTCCTCAATTGTTAATCAGGATTGCTAAAACTTTGGTGTACAAACTTCCTAGATTACAACTTACTGCATTAATGCTGAAAAATTATTTTCTGCAGTTTACAGAATGATTTAGTATATGCATTAGCTTAATTATTACTTAAAATATGTATATTTTGGACAATGAAATTTAATTATTAAGATTACATTATGTAAATGATCATTCTATTAATTATAATTTTCATATTTTTGAGGTTATAATAACTTCTAGAAGCATTATATCATCCAAACAGATTATTGCGATTCAAAATAATATTGAGCTATTACATAATCATTACTTCTTCAATAAGCTGTTGTTTAATAATACCTTGATCACAGGAAGGTCCCTTAGTAACTATCGCATAGCAATTGACGTACATATATGCTCCAATAGAGCGTGTTATGCGATTGCATCATATTGTGTTTTGATTTCACAATTTCATAGTCATTTTTCCCCTAAGCCCAGCCTTTGACTTGCCATGGCTCATTTTAAGCACCTATTCAGATTTTTAAAGCATGTGAAGAAGGCTAACCCTGGTAATGGGATAAAGGTAAATATTTAGCTCCCGACATATGTGTCTAAGATGTTTTCTCCATGATTCAGCGACAGGCGATCTATGGCGGACGTTGTGGACCCAGACAAGTTTGCTGCAAGAGAGTTTCACGACCCCAGTACCCCAACAATCGAAACTTCCAATGCGGCACCAGACATGCCCAAGGCATCAATGGCCGCATTAAGACTCCAGTGTACGTGGATGGAGATAGTGAATTTGGTAAGAAACCCATTCTTTCTAGTTTTTGGTGGACTTAATATCCTTTATGAGAGATCATAAAGGAGGGTTTGAGAATAAAGGACAATTCTGGGAGGAGATCTGTAACAAACTTCCGAATTTTCAGATCAATTTCTTGCGTAGTTTCTAAAAAACAAATGTACTACCTGCCTTTTTATGATCCATATAAATATTTTGTTGCGTTGCAATTTTCAAAATTCTGGAAGCTAATTTCACTTTTGTCCTCCACACTGACGCACTCTTATAGGAATGTACAGAGCTTATACTGTGGAGCCGCGGATTGCGCCTATGGGTGCTCCGTGTACTGTCTAATATTTCTGCTTTACACTATTGTTTTTAAAATTTAATAGCCCTGTGTACAGATATCTTCGAAACACCACTTCCTATGCAACAGATCTTAGAGATCTCTTTGGATAGCGTTCGTCAATTTTTTACTCTATAAGAAAATTTATTTTTCGTTTGTTAGCTTTAACCACACTTTAACATTGTCCTAAACTTATTATCCAGACATCGAACAATTTCTATAGCTGCAGTTGCAATGCCAGGAAATGTCCCTGAAATTATCTACACATCTGTCTATGTAATTCGTTTTTACTTACTTATGCACTGCATGTAAAGATTCTTTGTTCATGCGTGAATATGTCCGGGGGCACTTCAGTGAACTAATAAGAATAATCCAACATGATTCATACACAACACAGATGTCGTGAATAAACTTTCTGTTTTGGGATGTACAATGAACGAACTCTTAGTATTTATAGTTCGAAGTATAACACAGTTGATAAATGTAGTCTTAAACGGGTAATTAACAGTGCGCTAATAGAACACATCGAAGTTATTGCAATTCAAGTGAACAATGCACATGCACAATCTATGATATGCCTAGAGATGCTATATGAGGTTGAAACCATTATCGCTTTATCGTAAAATAACAAGGTGCAACACAAACTCCACCCTTTCCTAGAGAAACTGAGCAGTGATGGATCATATAAACGACACAATTCCTTTTTATTTCATTTGAATAGCCCCTTTAGCTTATGGGATCATATCGGGGGCTTGTATTCAAAACAACTGATATTCTTACATTAGTTTTATTAATTTTGGTTAACCTCTGAGTTGAGAAGCTAGATGGATTGAGGCACTCTGAAGCGTTTAATAATACATCATTTTTACATATTTCTTGCAGGAGAATATCCTTGGCAAGCAGCCATCTTGAAGAAGGATGTTCAAGAAAGCGTTTACGTTTGTGGTGGCACTCTCATTGACAACTACCATATCATAACAGCAGCTCATTGTGTTAAGCAGTAAGTACCAGTATTTCCTGATATAATTTATTATATTCACAAATACATAATATCCTACACGGGGAAATTCTCTTTGTTTCATCAGCAGTTCTCCAAAGAAGACGTCTTAGCATTTCCTAGAGATTAAACCACATGCAAACTTTCACTCAGGTTTGATTTCATAAGCCATAGCTAGGGAGCCTTCTTTTAAGACTTCAAATGGAGTGAGAGTCAATTATGGACCCACTAGATAGAGCCTTCAAAATACAGCCCTCTCTTAGGAAACTTTTATTAATTCATAGCTTTTCAAGCAGATAAGCATGTGAAGACATGTCCGAACTCCAGATATGTAAATAGTAATGTCACTTAAACTGAAAAATGTTCTACAGGAGAAAAGTAAAATTAATGTTACAAAGTTCAGGTGACCAAGCACAATACGATGACAATCGCGTGTTTTTCTTTGGGAGTGGGACTAATGAAATAAGTATAAAAGTTAATACTTACATAATCTTGCTTCTGCTACAAATAGTGATAGTTTTCACAAATTAGAAGTGTCTCGATGCTGACTGTATTGGTCAAATATCGCTGAATGTTTCGGCTGCTGAGCGTATGTATGTTAACGCATCAGATGCAACGATATTTTTCGAGACTTCAACCGCGTCGTTGTGGATATCCACTGTAGTTGTGGACGAAACGTCTGGAACTCGAACCCAGCAGACCGCGGTATAACAGCCCGGAAGATATTTCCAGTTATACTGAGTGTTAGGGATTGATTGTAAATATTTTGATAAATGATACCTTAATGTGTATCTATTTCGGCGTGTTCGTTGTTCTCTCTCTTCGTCTAACAGTTTTCCCACAAACCAGCTACATAAATTACTACCTGATGTTCCTCGCATGGTCATGACTGTGCCATGAAAGGAACAACGCCTGTAAGGTAGACTATCCGTTTTGATTTAGGTACATCTCAATTTGCGACCCCCTGGCCTAGACAGAGGTTATTGGCCTTGGAACTTCGTTCCGATACATTCGTTCCGCCCATTCTGCGTCATGTTTTCTGTGGCATGCCTGCTTAAAGGTACTAACCAAGCTGCAAACATACCGCCATTTAATAAGTAAAACGATACTTCTGTAGGTGAAGCAGGTGAAGTCGGTCCTTAATGACCAGTACAAATATCTGCAGTTATGCCCCTTAGAGCCTGTACTTGGGGCTCCGACCGTATTAATTAAAAGGTTCAAACTAGGTAGTGGTAACGAAGCCTCGAGGCGCGCCTAGCTATAATGATGTTCACTTTTAATACTCCTTAAATGAAATACTACACAAGGGTTTGTCCTATGCCTGCAGATACAATGGACCTGAGCTGAGAGTACGACTAGGCGAGTGGGATGTAAATCACGACGTGGAGTTCTACCCGTACGAGGAACGCGACGTAGCCGCTGTGCACGTGCACCCCGAGTTCTACGCAGGAACTTTGTACAACGACTTGGCAGTTCTGCGTCTCGCCAGCCCCATGAATCCCGCTCGTTCCCCTCACATTGCTCCTGCTTGTCTTCCAGAACCTCATCACGATTACACCGGCTCTCGCTGCTGGACCACTGGTTGGGGCAAGGATGCATTCGGCGACTATGGCAAATATCAAAACATTCTCAAGGTAAGCCTCCTTCATTTATTTAATTTACATTTAGGTACTCTATACCCGTTCTCAAGTAACATTTCATGTATCATCAGAATCTACCGCCTGTGGTGCCACGTGTAGTAAAAACGGGCGCTAAACTTATAAAATGGGCCAGAAAGATATTCAGAAGTAAAAACGTACATAAATGATTATACATAGATCATACTATTTTACACATGTTGATTTTCATGGCTATACTGAAAAATTTTCTATGAAAATGGGAGAGTTTTTTAATATGGTCCTACATCATTTTTCCCAGCATAAATAAACATATTCATATCACGTGATACTTTTAAATTTTAACGGGAATAACTTATTTAAATTATGCAATTTTGTTTCACATTGGTCTTCGTCATCCTCATTATTTGTGTATATTTTACATTACAAATTAGGACCAATACAAAGAAATTTATTTTTCATTGTGTCCTAGCTTATATGAAATGTACAGGTCAATTCAAAATATGAATAAATCAGTAATCTGATTCCATTTCAATGTTTCCAATGAATCCGCATCTATTTTTCTCCTCTTTGCAAAACCCACAGTATGAGAAACCATATGAAAATTTCCCTGACATTTTTCCGAAAGTTTGACAACAGTTTCCTGACCATGTTTTATTTCCCTGAGATTCCCTAACATTTTAGTTAACCATGTTATATGAGTTTTAAATACATATTTTTCTGTGGTATACAATATGACTTGAGAAAAAAGGTGTGGAAGTTAACATAACACAAGTTACAAGTGTTAAATATGGGATTTATTTCAGAAACAACATACATCCAACCAGTAAAATATTTCTTGTCACACCATGATCAGCATGTGTGGCTGCAATAACCCTCCATGTCATCTCGGCTAGATGTGGCAACTTTCTTAATACCTTTCAATCATTGTAGAAATTGCTAGTTCTTGACTCGCCCACTGCTTTTGTAGGACTGCATTCTGAACTGAATTAACAGTCTCTTCCTTCATAGACATCTATTCTGTTGTTCAATTATGAATGTTGTTACTATAAAGGACATTGTCTACTAAATTATTTTTGCCTGTTACAAAACACATAAGAAGGTTCTTCCTTGCCTATGTATAGTCCTTCCAGGTTCCAGACCTTCATTAGGCAAAAATGAAACAAAAAAACTGCATATGAAAAATTAAAATAATTATTCTGTTTTTGCTGCAGGAGGTCGACATTCCAGTAGTATCACATCAGCAGTGTCAACTCCAACTGCAGCAAACTCGACTTGGATACGACTTCAGACTTCATCCTGGCATGATCTGTGCTGGAGGAGAGGAAGGCAAGGATGCCTGCAAGGTAGGTCATAGAATGTGTCTATCAACTAGATATCTATCTTTTGCTAAGAGCAAACATTCCAAAGCATTATCTCTATAAAAGTATAGTGCAGTAGAAGCCAGGACATTATTTAGAATGGAAACATGCGCTGTAGATCCCATAATTAAAGTTTTCAACTTTACTTTGCATTGTTTTTAAATCAGTACTCACACAAACTTATTTGTTGCAGGGAGATGGTGGTGGTCCCATGGTGTGTGAACGAGGTGGAACATGGCAAGTTGTTGGAATTGTCAGCTGGGGTATAGGCTGTGGTCAGCATGGCGTCCCTGGAGTCTACGTCAAGGTGGCGCATTACCTTGACTGGATACGCCGCATCACCAACACCTTCTGAAGCACTGCTTAGACGAACTTCCTCTCATTACATCAACTTTATTGCATGAGCTTAGAAAAGAACTTTGCAGAGAGGTGTCGCTATTCTGGCAAAAGAAGTATGTGAAACCTAGATAGCTGCCTCCAAGCCATAGGAGAGTACGAGAATGACATGTAATTCAGAGCTTTGTAACACTGCTTTTTCCATACTTTTGGATCCTCGCATTTGCACCTGCATAGTCTTCAATCTGTGTATTGAACTGTGACTTGATCTAATTTGCCAACTATTAAACATGTCTTCATTTTCACAAGCCATAAATCAGAACATAAGTTGAGCGTTGTGTTTCTGAACAGTGAAGGCTTGTTTTAGAAAATTACACAAACATACATAAGAATATCACCATACATTAGTTTAATAGTTGGGATCTCATAGTATCCCAGTTTTTTCTCACTAGTCTCCATAAAATATGCATAATTTGCTGCTGTATTTAATATTAAATTATATTCAGTCATACTCTACAAATACAACCAATATTAAGGGTTTCAAGGTATTCCAATGTACAGATGGTTATACCAATGTATAAATTCATCTTACTAAGCACATTTTACGAACTTCTCATGAGAAACATGAGTGTAATACTTCCTTTTATTTATAACTGACCCACGAATGATATCCTCCCATGATATAAATGGGAATCAGTTATTTAAAATATTAATAAAACACCATCATAATGACATTAATTTATGGTAATTATTTAAAACAAAAAAGAGAAAGAAAAAAAAGAAATTTCTAAAATATGCAACTTATAATATGTATGAATTCCATTTCTTTCTTCTTTCAAACATGTGCAGTTATTTATAATAATTAGAAGGAAGTTAGCGTGCGTGTGTATTGCTGGAATAGACAGTTACTGTTATTTAACTTATCTAATGCACAAGGTTATCTTAAAACCAGCATATTCAGAAGAAAGCCACATATGTATTAAGTAGTTTATTACTTTGGGTTTCCTAACCATGCCATTGTTACACTTATTGTGAACGAGTTTCTCACTACAATGCCCTGGTTAGAAAAACTGGAGTACAAAAGTAAGGCATTTTTCGTCGCCTGTGATTATTATTTTGTACGATTTGTAGTTTATAGAATTTTAAATGTAACATTTATTTGTAGATAATAAATAAATTACACTGACTGAAAAGACACCATACTTTATTTTCTTCTTCCTTAAAATATTCTTCCTCTCATCCTTCTGGTATAGTTTCACATAATACAGAATAGTACCAAAATAAAAAGGTCAACCTAATCCATGTATCTAAAGAGTATTAAATTAAATAAACCCTGAGTAGGGCATAAACAGCTGAGAGCAGAAAATGGTGACATGTATTTGATGGCAGAGCAATACAACCAGCAATGTTTATGTAGCATATTCTCCTAGCTAGCCTTCTTCAACTAATTTATGTTACAAAGTATATAGCTCAAGCAAATAAACTGCAATAAAATTCAGGTTAGTTCATGTCAACAAACTGTTTGCACAGTATTCATTAACAATATCAATCACAGGAAGGGCACACAGTTTAGCAATGGGCCATTTGCAAGCCCCTTTTGCAGTTTGCTCTACTTTGACAAGTTAATCTCCTCCCAGGTACACAGCTTCTACAGTGTGTTCACCAGCTCATGGTCCCTGGCAGGAATACAGCCAGTCAGTATGTCAGTAAACAATTCCAGATACACAGTGACATCTGAGCCAGGAGTTGTGCTTCTTATCATGTTTACAATAATGGTGCCAACCTTGCACTGTATATTCACGCTGGATTAAAGTAAAGAACTTGCTCAAAATAGCACAATTTAAATACTATTTTCAGTCCATGCAGTATATTTAGTTTATAAAATGTAAATGACATTTTCAACCATTCCTCTTTCTACTACTGATCATTTTCTACCTTTTTTATATTTTTCAAAAACCCTGCCAGTCTGTTTTGGTCTTACGTGAGATATCCTCGAGTGTTATATTGTGCAATTCCTGTAAGAATAAGTCACCTGTTACATTTCTTTAACTATTCATTTTACCTTGGTCCAAGCCAGTTCTATGGGATAGAGATCATAGGTGTGTGGGGCCAGACAAATGAGAGTGTGGCCCAATAAAACCAAAAATGCATCCACTTTAAGAACCTCTTTAGGTTTGTTTCTTTCAATCATTGTATAAAGATCTATTTTACATATGAAACTATCATTCTGAACCCCTTTGTTCTGCAACACAATATCATAGCAGATTTCACAGCGTTCCTAGGCGAAGGATTATCTGCTTCTACATATGTTTACCATTAATTCTGACATAAAACTAGTAACAAGTATGATTTTACAATTGAAATTAAGAGAAACTAGCAGCAAGTAAACATTGCATTAGTAATATTGGAGGTAAGCTTGCTCTTCATTCCCCTTAGACCATGAGCTGGTGAACAGACAGTACTACCCTTGTTGCCTACTAAAGAGCAACGTTATCTTCTTTAATAAACACCAATGTGCTTCTTGAATATTAGAGTTTCTCTAGCCCATTTACTGAGCTGTTGCAGGTGATTGAGGTAGTCAATTGCCCACAGATTCCACATCTACTGCAAACATTGCTTTTGTCTGGAGGATCTTGATGTTGTAACTGTAAGCAAGTTTGGTTAAGAATGGAGACAGTGGGTTCACTAATAAGGAAAGAAGAGCCTTGAGGTATGATGGGTCAGAACACAGGCATGTCTCGACTTGAGTAATCAACTCAAGTGTAAGCAATCCTAAGGTTTGTGTTTCAATTCAGCCACCACATATAGACCACTTACTCACTTGAGTTGTGTTTGAGTATCAGTCTAAGGTTGTGGTTATATCAGTTGATCCCACACAGTAAAATGCAGTAGAATCAGAAAATTATGGAATACGTTAAGTTATATACTCATAATGATTTGTGTGTTACAGAAAGAATATTAAGGATGCAATGATTCGAAGCTTTCCCGGCATTGGTTCTAATGATAGTTTCTTGGGTTAACAGCCAGGTCAAATTTGGGTAACTACCCAAGTTTTCAGCAACTAACTCTGCTGCCATCCTCAGAGGAACTGAAGCTAGGCTTTGTTTTTACTTCTGCTTTTTTTCTAGTGCAGGAAAAATTCACTTATGGAGTTCCATTGTGCTGGGATGGCACAATGGAGACTGTAGGCTCCGCCCAAAGGCACTACCCACCAAAGAAGATCCACCGGAGAGAATTCAGGGAGGGAAGGTGTAGCGGTACCGATAATGCGCCTGAGGATTCAAGGAGAGGGTATATTGACCAGCCACTGGGGCCTAAGCCAGGTGAAGTGGGTGCAAGGGCACAATCATGACCAAGGACCTGATTGTGCCCTTGGGAATTTGGAGTGGTAATAAAAGAAAGTAGTGGATGTATGTTTATGAGGAGTCGTTTGGGTTACTGCTGTCTCATATGCCCATGGCTGTGAGGTGCCTGAGGTGTTGTAGTGTATCCATAATATGTGGGCATTGTGTCTCTCGGAGGTCGCTTCTCCAGCATTGTCTGAAGAGCTGCCACTTCTTCCTTGACCAGCCTTCGCAGCGACAGGAGGTGCTCATCTAGCTTGGTTTCAAGCACTCTCCCTATTTCAGCTAGATCGAGCTCAGTTGGCATGAGCTAGGCTACTGATGTAATATTTATTCCTAGCCAGTGGTGGATAAGATCCGCCTACTTTCTTCCCATTAGTCGAGCTCCAAACCAATGGAGACAGGGGCCACAGAGTATGCCAAGAAGGTGGGGAATCAATCCGGTGACTGCTACGACTTCTTTACGCTGTGGTGGAAAGACATCCTGAACAATTGGCATCCATGCTTTGCTGATTTGAAGTACTTCATCTCTTTTAAAATTGTTTCTATTAGCTCTAATGTACAGAGCTTCTTTAATCAACCTGTTTTAGTACTTCAAGGACTTTTCCGGCATTTTTGTAGAGGCAAAGTTGGTTTTGTTATCTGTATTAGA
>CM060974.1:10217838-10230338 GCA_030765045.1 Tenodera sinensis
TCTAGTTCAAGCAGTGAAGAGGAAGAATATGAACCACCTTGTCTGACAGCGTTCCCGTCGGAGGTGCACTCCAAGTTGGAATATAGAGCTTACAAGAGTGAAATAGAAGAAAGATATGTAGATCGTTTAGCTTCAGACGAGAATAGAAATATATTAGAAAAAATCCTTTCTCTAAAACCGTCCAGGTATGCTCGAATGTGGCAGAGAGTGATGAAAGAAACAGGTAACTGCAGTCAGTGAAATATAACATATATTAGTATTATAGTCTTACTTTAAAAAAAGAGCATTATAGATGTATTTCTGATTCCGGAAGGTTAAGTTAGGTTTAATAATATAAGCTTACGTTAATTTTCGTTGTGACAACATTTAGTGTTTATACCATTGATTAATTAGGTACTCCGGATTATTATACAGCTACCCTATACTCGCTAATCTGAGCATTTCTCATGCATTACTTTGATATACATATGTATATGGCAGCGACACTTATTTTAATTTGCGACAAATTAGTGAGTTTATTGGTCTGGCCACAACTAGAAATACCTACGGAATTTTCTAAAGATGGCGCTCTTACTGTTTATACTATTCACAACCGCAGAGCTGCCAATAGATAACAACAAAACCCGCCACTCGTACATAATTTACGACTGAAATCACAAAGTGTATCCCAGCGAGCCCTTTCGCGCGATCGTTTATAAATTTAAAGCTTAGGGTGCAACATTCTAGATCAGTTTTAACAGAAAATAAACTAGATGAAATCGGTGGCAGTTTAGAATGATGCCTCGTATATCGTTAACAAACTAGCTCAACAAATAAACACAGTCGATACTAGGCTTCGGGAAAACCTGCGCTATTGCATGAAACGCCTTGCTATTATCTGAAAATTGGAGTGTGGTGTGATAAGTACTAGAAAAATAACAGGGCCCATTTTGTTTAATGAAATGAGAGATATTCTGCTTGCTTTAGAGGTTATGTTTTAGTGTGCCTCTGCCTACACTATTTCCCCGGCAACGCTCAGTTCTATTGCGCAGTGGGGAGAGCAGCGAAAGGGTTACCATATGCTTTAATAACCTTATACGTTTACCCTTTTACCTACCCTCTTACACTACACTCTCTTCCGGTCGCTTATCGATCAGTTACTTCACGGAGAAGCATTGGAGTGTGATTGACAAACATATCGATACTAGGTAACTTCGACTTCCCTTTATTCTTACCTTTGGCAATGTTTAATCATAGAGATCTGTTCTAACTTATATTAAATAAATAACACGATTCGGTTGAATTATTAGTTTTATTTTATTTCAATACATTTACAACTGAGACGGAATATTGATCAATAGAAAATTGTTCATGTAAATATTTTTGTAAGAATGTGTAAATTTCTAATTCTTTTAATTTGGGTGTATCAGGGACTTATTTTTTTTTTTCAATATTCAAGATAGACAACGTTTTCTCGTCACTTTGAGTTCAACCAATGAGAACTGTTGCGCGGATGAATACATAAGAATGGCGGTGTTGCGTCATAGAGACGCCTGGGACTCTTTTTTTTATTAGCGTCTGTATGCTCAAGGTGAAAGGATGTATATTTGCTGATAGCGTGTGAACATGTAAATTACACCCAAACTTTTAACCAGTGTAGATTCTATCGAATTTTGAAAGTTGTTAACTAATTAACATAGTGATAAAAGTGTAAATTAACGAATAAATATGTTGTGATAAAGGAACGTTGATTTGTGCATTCCATTCTGTTACCACGACCCTGCAGATAATCGCGTCTGATATCAATCAAACTTTCCATCTTTCAGTAAAAACATTATTCCTGCTACTATATTCCCGCTGCTACGTAATTATATTAATAAAACCCGTAACACAACAAAGAAAGCGAAGATAGAGAAAAATGATATGATGAAAATAATATTAATAGGGGAGAATAAGGATGAGGACTTGTATTTCGTTTGTCAGCTGTTTTTCTGTAGTCTTCAGGTTTATAAACACAGGCACAAGATAAAACTACATTATAGAAACAATCCTTGTATGATTATGTTGAGACTATTATTTCTAAGTTCACTTTTCTCTTTCTACAGAAGAGCAGTCCCAAAAACCTAAGAAACCTGATAAGGATCTTTCTGAAGATTATTTGAAAAAAGGTAAGCCAAATAATAAAATATTTGTGTTCATGAAAGAACAGTTGATACATTACGTTGTTCCGAAGATGACTTGCTAAAATATAAGCCAAATAACGAAATGTTTGTACCTATTTATCAAAGAACAGCTGATACGTTGCATATTTTTTCGTTTTAATGTTGATTTTAACCGCAAGAAAAACCCCAAAAGTTTTAGATACAAAGAGTACTTACACACTTTTTAAATTGATCCTGTTTAATTCAAATTATAGTGAATAGTTCGAAAATGGCTAAGTGTGCAATATTTATCTGACATAAATTGTAGATTAAATTCTCCGCCACTACCTTGTTGGTAGAGGATGTATTGCATTCAGTTCAAAGATTCAGTTGTTGTTGCTGTACTGAAACAATTTGTCTATAAAAATTAAGATTTACTAAGTTTTACCTGCATTAGAATTTGTCAGCAGCATACATACGCAAGATGACAACACCTAGTAGAGGAGCCGTCAGGAACGATGGCGGTAAATGACATAATGCGCAGGTCCTAAGCGTAGTAGGGGAAGTGCTGCGTTGCAGCTGCTTCCCATCTTTCTCAGGAAGTATTTGTACACATTATACACCATTTCTCTGGTTTGACTGTGAATAACGCAACGTTTTTTGCTCGTGCCTTCGTCAGAACTCTTAACAAACTTACTGTCACACAATGAAATGGACTTATTGCTCGGAATTATTTAATTTCGCTGTTGAACTGTAGGCAAGTACTCTCACACATGCTGTGAAACAGATGACGTCTGATTGGCTAGAAAAACACGGATTGTGACATCTGCGCAACCACATTCATTCGTGATGGCGAGCACATATACTCACTGACCACATTAAGAACGAAATTTAAACGTACAAATCCGAAAAAAAATGACTTGCATTGCTTATTTAGCCCCAATTAATGAGTCTAGCCCATTGCCATGCAACGACTGTGTAGGACCTTTAAAAATGGCCGTCCATGTAAAATAATTATACCATTGTGTGGAGGAAAGATTGGGGCATGATCTTTACTTTTTCGAATTTTGAAATATTTTTGTTTAAGGCCTCCTCATTCCGAATGACTTGTATAACTGATGAACCGTGAGAGGCAGATAAAATCTTTCTACACACAAACAGTAGATCTCATTTAAGTACATAATTAATACCAAATGAATCTTCGTAAGGTTAACCATTTCCCAGACATTATTTGTTATTGTTTGAAGTTTTAAAAGGCTACTCGTCATTTTTTTTTCCAGTGAAAGTCATTGTTTTTTTCCTTGTGGCTGAGACAGAATAGACAGAATATTGTACGACCCCAAAAGAAAATCATTTATGTGAATATTTGTTGAGAATGTAATTTGTTTTTGGTGTTGGTACGAGTTGGTTGAGTGACGAAAACGTGTTGCTATTGTTCATTGTTACAAACAATTAATTTTGTTTAAAGACGTCATAAATATTTCCATATTTAAATTTAATATATATGTATAAATAAAAGAATTATGTGTGTTCAATATTGAAAGCGAAGGGAGAATAGCTAAAGGTCGCTTCCCTAACAATACGGGAACTATTTGATGAGCGCATGCGCGGACGTACACAAAAAGAAGGTGCATCATGTGACGTGGCGTTGGAATTTGTTAATAGCGTCCGTGTCTTTGATATGAGAAGACATGTTTTTATAGTGCTCTTGGATGTGAGTAGAAAATTGACTAAACTTTCATGAAGCTTTTGTTCTAAAGTTGTTAAAAAACTGGAAATACTATCAATGCGGTTGTTTTGATTGTAGAGAAGTAGAGAGCGAGTAAAGAAAGTAATACAAATGCAACATATCAGATCTTTTTTTGGTCCATTTCTTCCCGAAGGTGAATAATGGTAAAGATCATAGTCAAAACGTTATGTTTATGAAATTCATAAAGATAGGTCATTTTAAATGTTATCACCTTGCTCTTTACTTTCATTACGTCCCTAATAAAACAGTTTTAAGAGTCCAGAACCTTATATGCTCTAATATTAATTGTGGATGTCTCCAGTTCATGCGCGTGAATACTTAGATGCAACTATATTCCCTGCGTTGCTACCAGCAATAGAGGACACAGTGCGAAGGGCTGAAGAAAACGACTGTCTGAAGGTAAGGTCTATAGCTTTCCTAAACTTACTTTAATCTCCGCTCCTTCTATAAACCTCTTGAGTCAAGATTATGCTTAACTAAAATGTTTACAGGTCCAGAAGTGCAGGTTCAATGGAATAGACTACATAGTAGAGCATCTGTGGAATCGAAATCCAAAACACCCTGAACGAGCAAGTGCCTGGAAAACTGTCTTTGAAATTCCTTTCGTAAGAGAATGGCTAGCTAAACAGTAAGTAGGCGAATTTCTCCACATAAAATATAACATTTTGGGATAATTTATATACAATAAGTTTCTAAGTTATAAGCGATTCATGGCTAATTATCATGATAGTATTTTCCAGTCGTACTGCACCGTCAGGTGTATATATGATTTTATATTTTAGTTGTGTTGTACTTTACCTATATAATAACAATAACAGTAATAAAAGTAATAATAATTTAACTAGAACCAAATTAAACACGAGACAATTCCTGCACAAATAACCAAATTTGCAGGTAAGTTTTTCTCTGTTGTAAACTTAAAACATTTCCCTTCAAAATTAGGGGTGCTTTAAATATTTATCCATAATATTCCCACTAAAGAAGGCAAAGGAATTCTGAAGCAGTTGATTTCAAGTTATCTACATTCAAACCAGTAGGTTAATACAAAGAATATAAACAGTAGACATGAGTCACTGATGGGCAAGTAAACACGGTCTGGTGAGTATCTCAGTGGCTCAGTCGGTTAGACGCTGGCCTACTGATCCCAAGGTCGGGGGTTCAAATCCGGCCCAGGCTGATGGTTTTTAAGTGTGCTTAAAACCGACAGCTCCATGTCTGTAGATTTACTGACATGTAAAAGAACTCCTACGGGACAAAATTCCGGCACACCGGCGACGCTGATGTGATCCTAGCAATTGACAGCGTCGTTAAACAACAAAGTAATTTTTTCCAGGGTTCAAACTCGGCGCAGATCGATGATTAACTCTGCTTAAAAGCCTCAGTCCTAAAACGTCTTTTCCAAATATGATGAGATGATTAATTCAAAATTAATTATTTCTTGCTTCTTTAATATTTTTAATTAATGTTGATTCTTTTGTTGAAAAAGAATGAGTTGTGTTTTTGGTTCCTTCTTCAAAAATTGTTTCCTGTACAACACAAGATAAATGTTGTTGGTGTTCTTTTAAGACACCCGGTATATGCAAAACCTGATGACATGCTTGCAAAGATAGTGAACCTATAAAAACTAAATAGAACCAAAGTATAAGGTTTATAGTGAGAGAGCGTAGGCTTTCACGGCCGGAGTCAGTAATTAGGAGTGGTTTCCGGGCTGTTATGCCATGGTCTGCTGGATTTTGAGGACCCAGACTTTTCGCCCACAGCTGCGGCGCAACGTTAAATTCTCCGAGGAGACTACGATCGCGCCACTGAAGATGTCCGCCGCAGCTGTGAACGAAACGTCTGGGTACTCAAACTCCAGTAGACCACGGCATAACAGCCCGGAAATAACTCCTAGTTATAAGATTTGCAGTGTTTAATAATACTAAAATCTGTATTTATGTATTTTTTGGCGATTTGCGGCCATTTTTTGTAATTCAGTCACGCACTTAATCTTTTTCACTGCAGTCCAAGACCAATATACCCCAAATCCTGGCTGTGGTCTCGTGAAGAAGCTACTGTCGTCATCCAAAGTGGCTATAGAGGCTATCTTGTGAGAAGGACTCCAGAGGTTCAAGAAATGAGACAGTTTTGGAAGGTAAGAGTATATAGTTCTGCAACAGAAGCATAATACCATGCTCTGGAGTGTGAAACTGTTCTCTTTCCAATCCTCTTCCTTCATCTCCACTTGTGCACAATTGTCTAAAGGGTTTTATTAATCCAGGCTCCCAAAAAGGAGTAAAAATGATCCCTACAAACCTCAATGTAATCATTAACATTCAACTGCAAGGAAAAGTGGGAAAGGGTGATAACTACAGGTTTAGACCTCTTCACATCTTCAGTGTCTAGAATTGAGCTCTGGTCTAACATATAGGCTTCCGAAGTATACCCTATATCAGGCATGGGGAAGAGGGTTGGCAGGAAAATTCAATCGAGTATTTACTCTATCCACTTGCCCCATCTCCAAATGCGGGCCACCTGCCTTTTCCGGTTCTCTTTGTTTATGGATACATGTCTTTACAAACAGGTTAAGTTTCAAGGCGTGCATTGGTAGAATCGAATAGAAACATGCTTTGTTTTTACTATAAATACAAAAGTACTTATGTTCCCATTCGACTTTGAAGTTTATTTTTACCTTGTTATGCGACCACTGACACAATTTGAGGGACTGACCGCTTCTCTGAGGTAGACAGATAACAGCGGGGACGTGGCCTGGTAGCTAACCGGTATGTAACAGAGTGGACGGAGTTAAAACTACGATGTAGGGAAAATGACACATTGTGTGAGTTCTCCCCATCTGTGCCCTATAGATTTTGGTACACATATATTGGAAATCAGCCATCTCGTTCGCTTCGTGCAATAAATTTTAAGCTAAAAATTAGCATAAAATGCAACGCGGCCCAAAACTATGGTTTTTAAGTGTCCTACTTCATAAAAACTTTAAGGAATCCACATTGGACTAGAGTCCAATTCCTCACCTTCTCCTGGTGCAGCTGTTAGTAATCAAACATACGTTAGATGAACCAAAGGGAAGGGCTACTCTCCAAAAGCACTGGTCAGCATGTGAAATAACAACCTAATTGTTATTTCTTTCTTTACATTATTGCAATTCCCTCTTTAAACGTCTGCATGTTCATACTCTTCAAATTATAATGTTGGCCTGTTACAGCATTCGAAAAGTGCTGAAGTGGCTTATAGGGGAAAGCTGATGACCACTTTGATCACCCATCAAGGTTCCATGAACCGTAGACCAACAGTAGGTACTGTCTTCCAGGTACACTGAGGGTTGTAATTGGATGAAATAGCCACCAAAGCATTACAAAATAAGCGTCTATATAAATTGGCTATTGATTACACAGTATATGAGTCCCCAATTTGTCCTCTATGAAATCTAAATGAAGAAATGGACTATTGTTGTTAGCTAATGCTGGATTTCTGACAATGAAGTCATTAATCCTCTTGCTCTCCAATATTTTTCACTGATGATATTGAAGAGAGCAATAGCAGTAATAGTAACCGCTTTTTAGAGAGCACCATATTTTTATGTTTTAGCGGTTACATCGCTCTCTCAGAACCCCCAGAATGTCTGGAGGACCACACCTGTCGTTGGTTTACGGGTCTCACCGACCTGACCGGGAGAATTATCAAAATAAATTCACCGACCATATCCTCTGATCACCAATCAGAGGACGTATTACATGCCATGACAGGTCAGCATGTTAGGGGTTAAGAATAACTATAAATATATGTTCTTGATAATTTCTGTTTGTAATGCTATTCAGTGTATGTTCATTTAAACTAGTGTAAAAGTACTTGTATTTTCAAATATATGTAATTTTTTATCCAAATTAATAAACATGGCAAATTATTCCGCTTACATGACTACCATTTCTCTGTCTCCATAACTACACAAGGGTGGTTCATTTGCATTTAACCTGAGCCACACTTACTTTGCAGTTCACAAAACTGTTCTTACTCTGAGAGGTAGAACCGGAACCGAAACACTCAATACCACAGCTAGAATATGTGTTTATGTAATTTGCAGTATTATGTTGTGAGTTATGAATAAGACATATGATTCTGTCATATTGGACATTTTGGTAACTCAACAGCTTCTCAGTCCACATTCTGTCAAGTTATAGGGATTCTACTGTATATGCAAATTGCCTGCACAGCTCCTACTGTGGCAGGTTTGTTTAAGGTTATACTATTCAAGTGTAGGAACAGTTAAAACATAATTATTTTAAACCATACTAATGTGAAATATTTTGTAGTCACCTTTAACTATTCATATTTTAAGTTAAGGTTGATGGTTTGTTGTTTCTGATAAATCAGTGATCTAATAACAAAGATTAACTGTCTCAAGGCAGCTTCCAAAAATAAATTCTTAGTAAGCATAAGAAGAGTCTACATAAGCCAATGTTCTTGATAGACAATGGACTATAATTACCTTAGAAATGTCCATCAATTCTCAATATACAAAATGCTTATGAAAAATATTGGAGTGTAAGAAGACTAATGACTTCATTGTCAACAAATCTTTCTACGTTGTGTTTCTGTTTAATTTCTAGGCTCTTGCAGCTGAAAGAGAGGCAGCTCAGCAAAAGAAAGAACAGGCCCAGCGAGAATTTCTTAAGATCATGCAAGGAGGTGATGATGATGATGATGATGATGACGATGAGCAGGAGGGGAGCATGTATACAACGACAGATACCAGTACAGAATACCAAGATGAAACGGAATAAAATGTAAGTTCAACATGGATTGAGGATACTAACAAACGCAAATGATGATGTAAAACATGAACCAGAGCCAAGTCGTTGTACATGCATCTTAAACCATATAATTAGAAAGTGTTTGATTCTTAAGCATTAATGTTTGATTATTACAATCTGAAGTGTAGAAGAAATGTTATAACCTTCAGTAAGGTATATATTTATTGTTTGTGATTAAACTATTCAACGTTATAACTTTGAGAATTACGGAATAATTGTATTAATTTTCTTATACATTACAAGACAAGGAGTTAACGTGTGTGTGTGTGTGTGCATGTGAGCATAACATTAACAAGCAAGATGCACCAGGAAATAATGAAGCTATTAACAGTGAAGCAACAAGAATCTAAAGTAAGAACAAATTAGAAACTAAAAGCTTCACTTATATTGCAAGATCTTTGATGCTAACAATGTTTCGAGTTGACTCCGACTCATTCTCAAAGCTATACAAACAAATTAGTTACCATAGATACTGATGCTCATTTTAATCACAAATCTCTGAAAACAAAAACCTATGAATACAGTCTATTGGAGGGATTTCAAAATTCATAACATGGTTTTTGTTTTTTAAAGTAAATATATTTTCCCAAACCATTAAATCTATAGGTTCATTTAATCGTCTTAATAATTTAACCTCTGGATTAATTTCATGAGTAAATGACCAAAAATGATATGCCACAGCTGATTTATCAGTTTGTTTATATTTAATATTTCTAAAATACCTTTTTATTCTGGTTTTTAAATGACGTTTAGTTTTACCAATATAAATCCTATCACAATCCAAACAGCTAAATTGATAAATGCCAGATTTTTTATAATTTGGAATTTTATCTTTTTCAGAAAAAATTTGTAAATTTTTTATATTAAATTTATTTCGTGGGATCAAATTTATTCCATATTCTTTAAAAAATTTGTAAATTTTTATTGGCCCATGGATGGTAAGTAAACTTTTTAGAAATACAATTATCTTTTATTTTTTTGAGGGTAGAAACCTCTTTAACAGCCTTTTGATACTTAAATTCTATCTTTTTATGTATAAAATCTGTATTAAAACCATTAATTACTGCAGTGTTAATAATTTGTTTATATTTTGTGTCAAATTCTTCTTTATTAAGGGGTATATTTATTAACCTATAAATTAAACTATTGAAAACAGCAAATTTATGTACAAAAGGATTAAAACTTTTTTATGTAATTATCAAGATGCACTTTTCTGCGTTACATCCACTGCGTGCGCACACATCGTTTGACATGACTGGCGTGAGGCAAAAGCAACTAACAGCAGCTCTGTTTCAATGTTTGGCGTGATACGCTAACAATACTAATTCATAGCTGATTGTTGTTCGAAGTATATTCCTCAGTGACTATTACGCTACTTGAATTAACATGCGGATAACATAAAAAGTTAAGGAAAACTGGCAGAGTATGCAAACACATCATCCACATCCATTGACGCTAACCCCTGGTGCTATGTTTACATACAAGACAGGACGAGCAGGAGTCTAAATTACAGGAGAACGTGAATTGCGGAAGTATAAATTGGTGTTTGATTATGGTTTTGTAGCTTTTAATATCTTTTAAATTCTTAGTTGTGCATTTCAAAATGTTGTCAAACTTTCTAAAACTGTGAAGAGTTAGTGAAATCTCTATATTTCCAATTGTTATATTTCTTTATTGTTACACCAGACATAAGTTGGCTTAAACACACAAAATTGGATTTCTTATGTTCTTAAATGCAAACGATATTTGATTACACACATATAAAGTTCATTTGTTTAGTTAAAATATTATAAAATTGTTTACCAATATACTTTCGAGAGTCAATTGCGAAGCCCTACTAGTGCTCCCTCTTCACCACCATCATTATTATTAGTTTGCATTGAAATTTTATAGGTTTATTTACCTTAAGGGAACCTGGGACTGAATTTTGAACTCGAATTTAAATTTTCTATACTTTTGTGTGTATGAAATCAATATAAAACTGATGAAAATGAAGTGTTTAAAACAGTGGAGCATATTAATAAATTGAAAAATATGTCGATGTTTATAAAACATATGTAAACAGGTTGGGGCAAAATGTGTTTACAAATATTGATATATTTTTCAATTTATGAAATCAATACTTTGCACACTTAAGAGTGATTATCTTATAAACTACTACACATTTTTAAAGTAATTAATTTCTGTCCTTTGTTGGACATTGAAAATATATTTTTAAACTTTTTTGTCTATTTAATTTTGAAACCAAAGACTGAAGTTTAAGCCACATAAATGGAGCACATGCTGCAAAAATTCCAGGAGCATATATACAATTTAATGCGCATGGAGCAGATGCTGTATTAAAAATGTGAAGTCGAGAAAAAACAATTTTCCCACACACGCGCATAGTGATCATGTTTGTTAAATCTTCCCTCTTTTGTTTAGTAGTCTCTCTCCTCAGATTCATAGCTTTTTCCTTGTGGCGAGATGCCACTTAACCTCTCTTTTCCGCTAAATTTGGCCGTTTTTTGAGCCCTTTTTGGCCCATATTTTGTTCAAATACTGCCGAAATTTAAAGCAGAAAATGGACATTTAAATGTAACATACATGTCATTTAAAATATGCTCTAGACGTTTAAAAATGCCGGAGTCTAAAACATTTCGCTGCCATCCGATGACAAGGTTTGAAAACATTTATATATATGAACCTAAAAATAATAAATTTAATAATTTTTCGGTCATTTTTCAGTGCAAGGATCCCTTAGTAACTTTGTTCAATAGAATCTTTAACATATTTCCTTTAATTTTAACGCAAATTGTGCGTTTTAACGCACCTAATTTCCAAAAATCAATCAATTAGAATTAAAAATACCTTTAGTCATTAATATTGTAAAAATTGTAAGATAGTTTTCGCTAGAGAATACTCTAACCCAGCTATGTCCAAACGCCGCGCTAGTATTTGATACTTCCCGCATGACATGTTATATTTGGAAGGAGGGAGAGGAGTGAATCGACCTTTGTACTGTCAAGTGACAGTGTTATTTTAAGTTATCACTGAAGACAGACCTGGAGAAATTTAAGACGTGTATAATAAACCATAATCTTTAAGAAACAGTAAATTAAGCATCACATACAGAATGTCCCAAAAAACACCAATACTTATCTAGTATGTTGTGCGGGACGGCAAACTGATTGATTTTCAAATAGGAATCCCTGTCCGGAAATGCACGGTTTGGACACTGTAGCGTATCGAAGTATGAAATAAGCGTACGTTCACATTTCGTGAATAAACCCAACATCAAGCTGTCTACATTAGAAAAGGGCTTCGAACTGTGTACTTCCTAAATCATTGCAGAGCCTGTATTGGCGGTGGTGAGCCTCATGCACGTGACCCAATACGTGTGGTTGTGTTTGAAGATTTTCAATCGCCCCGTGGACTCGAGCCATAAGGTCCTCCGCTGACGTTACAGGAGTGTCGTACTCTTCATACAACTGCACAGAAAATAGTCGAGAGGTGTCAGATCTGGCAACTGTACTGGCCATAGAACTGGTCCTCCTCCACCAGTCAATCGATTTGCGTATGCGACGTTGAAGTGATTCCGCACATTTACATCAAAGTGTGCTCAAGTTGGCTATTTCAGCAGCTGTGTACTGGTAAGTGTCACACTGTTAAGAAATGTTACTGTAGTGGAAACTACACAAGTAACGCAGTAGGATGCGCTCCAAGGACATTATGGAGGACTGTAGCGCATGCGCAGGAATGTTATTATGCTCAGGTCGTTCATCCCAGTACACAGATGGCTAAAGGTTTGCGTACCTTCCGTATTAAGATACCAAAAAC
>CM060974.1:10887838-11182838 GCA_030765045.1 Tenodera sinensis
AGAAAGAAGGAAAGAAAGAAGGAAAGAAAGAAGGAAGGAAAGAAAGAAGGAAGGAAAGAAGGAAGGAAGGAAGGAAAGAAGGAAGAATATCCCTAAATGCCTTCCTTCGGGAGAGATGTAGAATCGATGGCCTCGGGTCGTGGATTTACGGCACCTCAAGCCTATGAGCAACATCCAATGGGATGCTGAGAACTACTAAAGAGCGTGCATCAATAAAAACCCAATTTCTAACAGACAGACAGACACACACGTTGAGAAACATAGCCATAAAAACCCAAGGCTGGAAAATAAATAAAGATCCAGAATGATCATAACAAACAGGCGAAATATGTAACAGAAATGTTGACACAAGCGCTGTATATTGAACCATACGCCGGATAAGCGAAGTTAAACCCACTAGCTTGACAATGACAGATGGCGGGAGTAATCCCAACGTGACGTCACCTCATGAACTCGGGCAGGAAATAAAGTAGGAAGCAAATGAGGCACCTGAACCCTCAAAATACAGAGCTCATGTTGATTGTATTTACTGTGGCTCTTCAGAATACAGAAAGTTGAGATTTCGAATACGCGGAGCATTTGGCACCATTGATTGCTACATGTGGATGTTTTGATTGGTGGTTAGCAGTGTCGTTATGAACAGGTGCACCTTTGTTTGACGGATTAACAGTGTTGTTATGAAGAGATGCACCTTTTTGTGTGTACGTCTCTAACAACAATGGAAGCTGCTAGACAAGAGGGGCTTCTCCAGAACTTTTGAGAAAAATCGGGCCGGCGTGTGTGCAGAAGTCCATAAAGGACCTGTGACGTCAACCCCTTCTATAGAAGGAGGCGTGAAAGCAGCAGAGTCAGATTTAGAATTACACACATGAGACAGTATGTCAATGAGTGCGAGACAGCTGTGTGTGTAGTGAAAGGTACGTTGGTCGTCGTGAAGAAGATTCTAACGGGCGTTGAGTGATTGTAACGTGTGTGAGAGACAAAGAAAGTAAAGAAAGGCACTAAAAGGACTGAGTAAGGTTACGAGAAGCAAAATTTGTGAGTTGTGATATCCCAAAAGACTGCAGAGTGTGTTAACGACGAGAAGAAAACCTTGTACTTGTAATAAAATATTAGAAGACAATAAAGTTACCGGACTGATTTATACTTTCTCTACTGGTAAGTAGGGGAAGTATTGTATTCCACCCAAAAATTCGATGTTGAGATTTCACCGGAAATATATATTTTGAGACCCCCTGAATCCAAAAGAAGCATTTTTAGAAAAAGGTCCGTGTGTGTGTCTGTGTGTCAGTCTGTGGACAGCATAACTCAAAAACGAAAAGTCGGTTAAAACCCAAAGTTGCTATTTAAGTTTAATGTCTTTCAAGGATGCGACACGAAGATTTTGAAGAAAATAGCCCCACCCTAAACTACCCTTTACATGGAAAATTTTTCGAATATTTTGATTTTCTTGAAAATGGCTCTAACGATTTTGATTAAAATGCCATATGTTTGAGATATTTTTATGGCAAATGAAATGTATATCTTGAATTTTCGGGTTATAGCCCCTGTAGTCGTATTTACTCTGGACGACTTTTACAAACAATGTAGATCTTGCTAAAATACACAACCTAGGTCTCAATGAATTTTCATGTAGGATTAACCATTTCAGAGATATATTCTTTGTTACGTGTGTGTTTCGGAGAACTTAACTTTTCCGAACTGGATCATCGTTGTTCATTTGTTTATAGGTTAAAGTGTGCAAAGAGAACGGAATCTCAAAGCTTTAAAAGATTTGACTATCGCACAAACCTACTGTATTCTAATATTCCCCTTGTACCTACAAGGAAACAAGCAATAAGATAATTTCTACAAATATTTACGTCAACTAACACGGAGATATAGGAATAAGAGTTTGTAAGAATGGTTAGTATAAGAGTAGAGAAAGTCATGTGAGTGCAACACATCAATTTTTTAATTTTGTTACACTGGTGTCAGGAGTGGGATTCGTCGAATTGTCATTTTGTCACAATATTTAGATAAAATCATGCACCACGAAAACATATATTTTCCATCCATTACTTTAATTGGAATTAATGGCGAGTTCTATGCCAAAGGTTTTCTTGTGGTTCTAAACTGCTGGTGCAGACTTCTTTTGTAGTGATGTCAATGGTATCCACCTGTATGTGGTTTCTAACGAAGTTTCGCTGCACTCATTTTCAAACGAGCAAGGCAAGTTCTTTTGCGCAGTTTTTAAGCATTAATTCCTTGGTTGGCGTTCATTTTCTGAGGTTTCTTTTCATTACAATTTGTCATTTTGGTCTGTTTTCCTATGTTAACTTGTGGAACACCAAAACACCGCTTTTATTAAACCCGTCCTGTTTGCAATTAGAACTCCTCTCTCGCTTTTTCTATCTTCTTTAATTTCTCCTAGGTTCTGTTTTTTTTTCCTTCTGGACCGGGTGCAGTGTCTACAAGCCTGCAGCTGTTTCTTCATAAGATGTCAAACTCAGAAGTAGACGAAGAAAAGAATAGATGGAGGGAAGACGTGACGAAGATGTAGATGATAACGGCGAAGAAATATCTCTAGTTACCGTACATATGAATTGACACATACAGATCCATAATTAGGTCATAGGGATTCAATAAAAGTAGCAACTTGGGGTTGGAAATGTCCTTGCTCGTTTTTTCGCCACGGCAATGTCTTTTATCCTTTCATCTTTTTACTTACTCTACTGGCAAGTAGGGGAAGTATTGTATTCCACCCAAAAATTTGATGTCGAGATTTCACCGGAAATACATATTTTGAGGCCCCCTGAATCAAAAAAAAAAAAAAGCATTTTTAGAAAAAGGTCCGTGTGTGTCAGTCTGTCAGTCTGTGGACAGCATAGCTCAAAAACGAAAAGTCGGTTAAAAACCAAAGTTGGTATTTAAGTTTAATGTCTTTCAAGGATGTGACACGAAGATTTTGAATAAAATAGCCCCACCCTAAACTACCCTTTACATGGAAAATTTTTCGAAAATTTTGATTTTCTTGAAAATGGCTCTAACGATTTTGATTAAAATGTCATATGTTTGAGACATTTTGATAGCAAATGAAATGTAAATCTTGAATTTTCTGGCTATAGCCCCTGTAGTCGTATTTACTCTGGACGACTTTTGCATAACTGGTAAACCGTTAGAGATAGACCAAATCATACTATGCAAAAAATGTAGATCTTGCTAAAATACACAATTTATGTATCAATAAATTTTCTTGTAGAGTGAACCATTTCGGAGATATTCCTTGTTATGTGTGTGAGTTTCGGAAAACTTAAAAACTTTCGTGAAATGGGTCACCGTTATTCATTTTTTTATATGTTACGTGTGCAAAGAGAACGGAATCTCAAAGTTAAAAAAGATTTGACTATCGCACAAAGCCTACTGTATTCTAATATTCCCCTTGTACCTACAAGGAAATAAGCAATAAGATAATTTGTACAAATGCTTATCTCAACTAACACGAAGAAGATATAGGAATAAGAGTTTGTAAGAATGGTTAGTTCAAGAGTAGAGAAAGTCATGTGAGTGCAACACATCAGATTTTTCCCTTCCGCATTCTCGTAAGCTCTATAGATGTATTCCAGGAATTACGTTGATTAAATATACTCAGGATACTATTTATATTCAAATACTAGGTAAAGGTGACCTAAGCCCATATTGCACACCGAATGAGCAGTAGCCCTATAACTTTCTCCTCGACACTTTTCTTCCCTATATTTCCGAGCAGTTTCTTGTACTATATTTTCACCTCTAACTTTTTCTTTTTTTTTTTTTTTTTTTAAAAAAAATTAACGTCCTCCAACATTGTGTCATATCGGACGAATGAATGAAATGAAATGGGTGAAATGATGCTCAAATGAGCCCGAGGTCCATGGAGCTTTAAGTTACCCGACATTCGTCTTCTCAGGGTAGGGAAAACCTCGGAAAAAAACCTTACCCGGTTACCCGGATAACTTACCCTAAGCGAGGTTCGAACTCGCGACCTCTTGAACGTGAGGCAGACACGCTAACCATCACGCTACCGAGGCGGGCTTCACCTCTAACGTTGTTTACTTTGAGCTAAATGGCAATGTGACAAATCCCACTTCAGACACCAATGCGACAAAATGACAAGTCCACAGTTACTTTTCTCCTATTTTATTACTTTCTCTACTACGTATAGTAAGTAGGGGAAGTATTGTATTCGACCCAAAATTTCGATCTCGAGATTTCACCGAAATCCAAAGAAAAGCATTTCAAGAAAAAGGTTCGTGTGTGTGTGTGTGTGTGTGTGTGTGTGTGTGTGTGTGTGTGTGTGTGTGTGTGTGTGTGTCAGACTGGACAGCATAACTCAAATAACAAGTCGGTTATAAGCCAAAGATGGTATTTAACTTTAATATCTTTCAAGGTTAAACACGAAGATTTTGAAGAAAATTCCCCCAACCCATACTACCCTTTACAAGCAAAATTTGTCGAACATTTTGATTTTCTCAAAAATGGCTCTAATGATTTTGATTAAAATGCCATTTAAAATACTTTTATGGCAAATGAAATGAATATTTTTAATTTTCTGGCTACAGTCTATGTAGTCCTGTTTACTCTTAATGACTTTTACATAACTGGTAAACCGCACGAGATAGATGAAATCTTACTATATAAAAATGTAAATCTGGCTAAAACACAATTTATGTCCAAATGCACTTTTTGTGTAGTGAAGCATTTCGGATATATACGTTATCTGTGTAAATTTTGTAATACTTATACTTTTCTCAAATGGAAGGTCGTTATTCACTTTTTTATCTCTTAGCCGTCCAAAGAGAACGGAATTTTAGAGACTCCATAGGGCAACCAGCTTTAAGCCCTTTGACTATCGCTCAAAGCTTACTGTATCCCCATATTCCCCTTGTATCTACAAGAAAATTAGCAATACGATAATTTCTGCAAATGTTTATCTTAACTAACACGAAGAAGATATAGGAATAAGAGTTTGTAAGAATAGCTTGTACAAGAGTAGAGAAAGTCATGTGAGTGCAACATATCAATATTTTTCTCTTCTAAAGGTGAAAAAAAGTACAGCTCCTTTAACATCGTTAACAAAGTCTGCAGTTTTTCGTGATCTTGCAACTCACAGCTGTTCTGTGTTCTCGCAACCTTGACACACACTTTCTGTCTTTCAGTTCTCTCTGTCTCTCCTTGTCTCACAAACTGCTTTGACTATCACACTCACTAAAATTGCTTCAGACAACAAACAACTCCGACGCGACGATCTCATGTCTACAACTGTCTCTGACGATACACAAAATTGCTCAAGGGCTATCCGCACACACACACACACACACACACACACACACACACACACACACACACACTGCTACCAGCTGTATCGCTGAACACTCGCGACTCTGTCACAAAACTACTCGATTGTATAGGCCAGAATGACTCAGCATGAATTTGTCTCGAAATTCACCTTTTCTCGAACTTCACGTAAAATAAGTCGGCAGTCGGAAGTCTCACGAAGTCTCACGCACCTCTGTCCAAAACAAGTGTAATGAGTGGGGTGCAGTAATGGAAGGTGGGACGTGATTAGCTCCCGAGTCCCTCCCGGACGACGAATGTGGTCTTTACAACCAGGGGCCGCTTCTTTTGCGTATAGTAGCTCCTTAATTGGCCCCTCAGGGACCTAATGAGGCTGAGTGCACCCCGACCAGCTCTCCCAGCGGAAGAAATTCCCCACACCGGTACCGGAAATAGAACCTGGACCTCCCAGTTGGAGACGACCTAATCGCTGCTTAAGCTAAGCTCCGTTTTTATTAAAAGTAGGCTGAAATGACAAAGTTGTGGAAGAGTTGCGATGCATTACAAAAACTGAAGATGCTA
This sequence comes from Tenodera sinensis, assembly GCA_030765045.1. Taxonomy (NCBI): domain Eukaryota; kingdom Metazoa; phylum Arthropoda; class Insecta; order Mantodea; family Mantidae; genus Tenodera; species Tenodera sinensis. The sequence goes on from CM060974.1 coordinate 10,893,716, forward strand.
CAGTTGAGGAAGTCCATTGCATGTTTCAGAACTTCCGCTGTTCCCCTAATTATACCACCGTATCCTCCTCCACTGCAGCGGTAATGACCGCGTCCCTGACCCGCTCTAGGAACATCCTCGATCGATTCCCTCCTCTGCATGCGGAATTTTGCATGCCCCGCTCCTCGCCTTCGTTCCTTCCCTTCTGGTTCCAAATGCAACAGTTACTGTATTCTTAGCAGTCTTACCTTGACCTTATCCAGCAAAAATGTTGAGAAGACCAGCAAAATAACTTTGCTCTACTTTTGCAGCTATAAGCCATAAACGTGTATTAAATGTCGTATACAAGTTTTGATTTCTGTTTTCAAATTTTCTAATGCTGGAGCTTCCCTGACGGAGCGCAATGGTAGCGCGCCTACCTCTAGCGCAGAGGACCCGGGTTCGATCCCCGATACCGGCGTGGGGCTTTTTCTGGCACGGGGTGCACTCAGCCTCATTAGGTCCTGAAGGGTCTAATTCAGCTACATGACGAAGACCACGTAACCGGCCGGGAGGGCTCGGGGTGCTGCTCACCTCCCACCCTCCAGAACTGCACCCCACTCATGACGCCTATGGTGGGCAGAGGGGGTGGACGCAGCGGCCGGGCTGTTCCCCCGAGGGGAGAGTTTCCCTACCTTTATCGATGCTTTCTTACACAGGTAAATGAAGAGAAACGTTTATTCACAATTTCACACCTTTCTTATCTTTTATAATCTGCATAAACGTGCATTAAGGTTGTAATATCTGGTGTTGTAAGCTATGATTCTTTTTGTGTTTCGGTAAATCTAAACATTATCCTTGACCCAGAGTGTTATCTCAAGAATGTAGGTATATGAATATCACGTTCATAATTAGTAATTTTTACCTTCCTTACTGCGTATAGTAAGTAGAGGAAGTATTGTACTCCACCCAAAAATTCGATGTCGAAGTTTCACCGGAAATATATGTTTTGAGGCACTCTGAATCCAAGAAAGCATTTTTAGAAAAAGGTCCGTGTGGGTGTCAGTCTGTCAGTCTGTGGACAGCGTAACTCAAAAACGAAAAGTAGGTTAAAAACCAACGTTGGTATTTAAGTTTAAAGTCTTTCAAGTATGCGACACGAAGATTTTGAAGAAAATATCCCCACCCTAAACTACCCTTTACATGGAAATTTTTTTGAAAATTTTGATTTTCTTGAAAATGGCTCTAATGATTTTGATTAAAATGCCATATGTTTGAGATATTTTTATGACAAATGAAATGTATATCTTGAATTTTCTGGCTATAGCCCCTGTAGTCGTATTTACTCTGGACGACTTTTGCATAACTGGTAAACGCTTAGAGATAGACCAAATCTTACTATACAAAAAATGCTAAAGCAATGTACAATATCCTGTACAGTGAATTATTTGGGGGAAATTCCTTTTTATCTGTGTGAGTTTTCGAAATCACACTTTCGTCAAATGGAATATTGTTATTCATTTTTTTATGTTAGCCGGGAAAAAGGAACGGAATTTGACAGCTTTAAAAGATTGGGCTATCGCTCAAAGCCTACTGTATTGTAATATTCCCCTTGTACCTTCAAGGAAATAAGCAATAAGATAATTTGTACAAATGTTTATCTCAACTAACACGAAGAAGATATAGATATAAGAGTTTGTCAGAATGGTTAGTACAAGAGTAGAGAAAGTCATGTGAGTGCAACACATCAGATTTTTTTAAGTAAGCACTTAATGAGTTTTTGGAAACACTTTACACATGGCTCTTGCCGTCAATTTTTAATAACTAATACTTTATAAACGTTTACAGCATTGATATATCTCTTTATTCTATTTCCTTGTCATCTTTCAGGTGTACTTTCTGGCGTGTAGTGTTGGCAGTGCCGGGTAGATGGCGCGGATGATAGCTTTAAAAAATTAAAATTATTTTCTTGTTTAACGACGCTGTCAATTGCCAGGATCGCATCAGCGTCGCCGGTGTGCCGGAATTTTGTCCCGCAGGAGTTCTTTCACATGTCAGTAAATCTACTGACATGGAGCCGTCGTTTTTAAGAACACTTAAAAACCATCGGCATGGGCCGGATTTGAACCCGCGACCTTGGGATCCGTAGGCCAGCGTCTAACCAACTGAGGCGGATGATAGCGCATAGTAACTGGTGTTCTCGGCGCTAGGTGGCGTTTGGTCGGCCTTGTCCTCCGTCGGGTAATGGGGGGGGGGGCGCTCAGTGTGACACCGGAACTGCGGTGTAATGGCTGCTTGGCGGGGCCTGGCGCCGGGATGAAGAGATCTCAGCACTTGTTAGGGACTTCCGCGCGTCTCTGTGGCCTGTGTGGCACCGTCAGTTCCCTTATTTCATCCCTGCCTCCTGGGACATGGTAGCCACAATAGATCTGCTTAGGTCAAAGTGAGCGAGTTGTCCCCTTGTGTCCGTACTCTTTACTATTTAATATTAGTTTGAAAATAAGGAAATATAAACTTGGTATTTATGTTCCGAATCCTTCAAATATGCGACACCAAGAAAATCCTTTCAACCCTAACTACCTTTAAATGGAAAATGTTTGGTTATTTTTTGACTTATTAAAATTCCTCCAACGATTGTGATAAAAATACCATTATTGGTATTACCATGATAATCTTACATTTTCGGGGTTCAGTCTAGAATATCTCCTCGTACTAAGGGAGGTTTGTATAATTGAAACAACCATCTCTGTCGAACGTAGATAAGAACAGTTTGCAGAAGCTCTACAGTAGTAAACTACAGTGGCTATAGAAAGCCATGTGAATGTAACATATCAGAGTTTATCACATTCTGATGAAAGCGCTTCCGTTGTGCAAATTTCTGCGCAAATACAGTGTTGGATTAACGTGGGAATTACATTGCGTGGCGTGTTTTCATATCTTGCACCCATAAATGAAGCAGTTAAGATATGGAATAAGCTCACCAGCTTATAAATATACTAAAGGAACATACGCAAGTCACGAAACGCTTGTAACACTGAATGTTCCTACACTGATAAAGTTTTGTAGCGTTTTCTTGCTAATTTAGCAGTAGTTTTCATCCTGTTTATGAATTTAGCTGCCAACTCTACACCACCCACCATGGTAGCATTTGGAAGATGTGTACGAGGGTTACCCAGTAAATAATGCCTCATATTTTTTCTCCAAAAGTATTTATTCCACAAAATTCAACTTTACATATATGAAAGAATACTTTTTTTGTCTGGTTACTGTGTTTTTCTACATAACCGTCGATTTGTTGCAACGCTTTGAAGCTGACGAGGAGCTTTTCTTGTGACAGGCGATGAAATCTCTTGCACACACTTTGAGCCAAACAGGGTTGGACAGTGCTACCCCATCCACCCTACAGTCCTAATTTGGCTCCCTCACATTTCCACTAGTTTGGGCCACTTAAGAATAACATTCGTGGAAGACATTTCGAAGGCGACGAAAGGGATACCTTCTTCGTGTTAGTTGAGATAAACATTTGTACAAATTATCTTATTGCTTATTTCCTTGTAGGTACAAGGGGAATATTAGAATACAGTAGGCTTTGAGCGATAGTTGAATGGTTTAAAGCTTTCAAATTCCATTCTCTTTGCACGGCTAAGAAAATTAATGACAATCTGGCATTCGACGTAAGTTTAAGTATTCCAAAACTCATACAAATAAACAAAAATATCTCCGAAATGGTTCACTCTACAAAAAGATTATTTGGACATAGATTGTGTGTTTTAGCAAGACCTACTTTTTGTATAGTAAAATTAGGTTGCGGTGTACCAATTATACAAAAGTCATCCAGAATAACTAGCACTGAAAGGACTACAGCCAGAAAATTCAAGATATACCTACATTTCATTTGTCATAAAAATATCTTAAACATATGGCGTTTTAATCACAATCGTTAGAGGAATTTTCGAGAAAATCAAAATTTTCGAAAAAAAGTCCATGTAAAAGGTAGTTTAGGTTGGACGAATTTTCTTCAAAATCTTCGCGTTGTAATCTTTGAAAGATATTAAATTTAAATACCAACACTGGTTTTCAACAAACTTTTCATTTTTGAGTTAAGCTGCCCACAGACAGGCGCGCGCGCACATACACACACACACATTCAAGATACACATTTCATTTTTCATGAAAATATGGCCACTACCAGCAGAAAAAAAGAAACCTACATGGATTGTTTGAAACCTTCTTCTATTTTTGCTTTAGACAGGATAACGACTGATACGGGGGTGGGCCAATAAGTAATGCCTCCTATTTGTTTTCTCTTTTAATTGCCAAGAAAATTGAATCCAATTTACATAGCTTGAAAACTACAACATTGACGATTAATTTGTCACTTTTCAATATAATCTCCGTCCTTTTCCACAGTTTTGGTCCATCTTTTAACTAGGACATGTATCCAGTGTGGTAAAACACAGGGTCCTGCTTCCTAAGCCATTGACGCACGGACGTTTTCACAGCCTCCTCATCTTCAAAATGAATCCCACGATGAGCTTCCTTTAGTGGCCCGAACAGATGAAAGTCTGATGGTGCCAGGTTGTTATCCGGCGATCACCACGAATGATCTCATCGACTCGCTGAATGTTGCATGGAGTCACTGCAGTCACCGGCCTGCCACTTCGCGTTTCATCTGCCAATGGTGTTTGCCCTTCAGCTTCGTTACAGCGACGAACCCATCGTCTAACAGTGCTGACATCCACCGTTGCATCACCGTACATATTTTTTAGCCTTTTGTGAATGCCAATTGGAGTTTCACCTTCCGCAGTAAAAAATTCAATCACAGAACGCTGTTTAATACGAATGTCGATGTCAGCCATTTTGCAAGAGGATGCAGTGCTGCCACATGTTGACTTAGGAAGTTACTACTGCAGGGGATTGGAGAAGAAGGTTTGAGGAATTGCGCCAAATTCAAATTTTTCACATAACTAACTTATTTAAGGAAAAAAAAAAATAGGAGGCATTACTTATTGTACAATCAAAGATACAATTAATCTACCAAAAACTATGTTAGACTATATCCAAAATAAATAGAAATGATACAGTCACTTTAAAAGAATATGAAGAAGGGGCAATTCCAAGATAAATAACTTAGTGAACCACAGAAGAAAAAATGAGACTCGTACAACTTGCTGGTTGAAAGAAATATAATGGGCTGTGGAAGAAAAAGTGTTGGAAGAGGAAGCACGAATGGACAGAGAATAATGACGTAGGGCAACCGTAAGACGGAGTGTTGTAGAACCAGCCTGGTAATGGTGGTGGGGAAGTTGTGAAGGAGCATTTCGACATGGAAGCACATTCCGGAAGAAAGGGTTGAAGGAAGGACACATCCGGAGCCCCCCTCACCACAAACTACCCTTTACATGGAAATGTTTTCAAATAGTTTCTATTGATTAAACTGGTTTTACAATGAATGAATTTTACCGGCACCCAAATTCACAGCCTTTAACAAATTTGATTTAACACATTTTTCAATTCCTGTCTGTTCATCCATATATCTTCATCTATTTGCCATTCCCTCTTGGTCTCTTTGATTCCTTGGATCTACATAATAGGTGGTCTTCCCTTCTTCCTCCTTCCCTGCGGTTCCCAATCCATGATCAGCTTTGGAAATCTTCCATCTTCCATTCTCCTAACATGTCCATTCCATTTAAGCCGCTTCTTCTTGATAAAATCTAAAATTGAGTATTGAATCTGTATAATTTCTTTTATATGTGAATTTCTAATTTTTTCTTTCCTGCACATTCTCACAGAGGTCTCCAGTAGTCCATTTCCACAGCAAGCAATTTTTTTTCAGTTGTGAATTGAAAGCTCCCACATCAGCTGCATAGGTCATAATGCTTCTGATTCTATCTTTCTTTTTTCTTTGAAAATATGTGTTTGTCCCATAGTATTCCATTTAGCGTAGATATAGCATTTCTTCCTGTATTGATCTTAATTCTTTGCTGTTTTTCATGTTTTCCATCCACTGCAATCTAAATTCCCAAATATTTATACTCTTCAGTATATTTAATTGTCCCTAAATATTTTAATATTAAATCTTGAGGAACGTACCCTATGGTCATATATTTGGATATATCCATATTTATTTTTAAACCCCCAAAACTATATTTTTGTATTAGTTTTCTTGTAAGATGTTCTATATCTTAAAATTCTTGAAATCATCAAGAGACCCGCTGAATCCAAAGAAAAGCATTTTTAGAAAAAGGTCCGTGTTTGTGTCTGTGTGTCTGTCAGTCTGTGGACAGCATCACTCAAAAACGAAAAGTCGCTAAAAAACCAAAGTTGGTATTAAAGTTTAATGTCTTTCAAGGATGCGACAGGAAGATTTTGAAGAATATAGCCCCACTCTAAACTACCCTTTACATGGAAAATGTTTCGAAAATTTTTATTTTCTTAAAAATGGCTCTAACGACCTTGATTAAAATCTCATATGTTGGAGATATTTTGATGAAAAATGAAATGTATATTTTGAATTTTCTGGTTATAACCCCTGTAGTCTATTTACTCTGGATGACTTTTGAATAACTCGTAAATCATAAGAGATAGAGCAAATCTTAATGTACAAAAATGTAGATCTCCGTCAAAAAAAAAAAAAAAAACCACACACAATTTATGTCTGAATAATTATTTCTGTAGAGTGAAACATTTCGGAGATATTCCTTGTTATGTGTGACAGTTCCGGAAAACTTAAAACTTTGGTGAAATGGAACATCGTTGTTCATTTTTTTTTTATATGTTAAGCGGAACGGAATCTCAAAGCTTTAAAAGATTTGACTATCGCACAAAGCCTACTGTATTCTAATATTCCCCTTGTATCTACAAGGGAATAGGCAATAAGATAATTTAATCTCAACAAGTATGAAGAAGATATAGGAATAAGGGATTGTAAGTGTGGTTAGTACACGAGTAGAGAAAGTAACGTGAATGCAAAGCTTCAGATTATTTAAAAACTAATTCTTGTTTGATTTTTTAAAGCTATCAAATGTGCTGTCGTGTCTGAATACTGAACGCTAGACCACTGGTTGTTTGCATGTCTAGCGCTTCCTTTCATAGAGGATGCAAACTGAGGCGAGGAACGGAGCTGGTAATACTGTTATCGTTCCCTGTCTCAAAGTTCCCATTTGTGTCTGTGTGGAAACTTGGCGTTTGTGTTTCCTCACTGATACGTCTGCTGGATACAGTAAATGCCACTTAAACTAACCCAGTGCCCCTTAATTAAAGCTGCACTGCACTAACCTAGTTATTATCATAGTCATTAAATGAATTGCAATCGATTCAAAGCGTTACGCTACTTATCTCCTGGTTTTAGGGTTTTATACGCGGCGAGTCAGCCGCCCCTTATTTTTTGGAAGGTACGCCACCCATCAAACACCATATACGCTTTAGTCCAGTTTTGTGTTTACTAAAATGTATTGATCAAGCTGCGTAAGCTTTCACGGCCGGTGTCATTATGTAGAAACTGATTATCCGGGCTTGTGGGCCGTGGTCTAGTCAGGAAACTCCTTCCAGACGTTTCGTCCGAAGCTCAGTCATCGCCGAGACTAAGAGAGTGTTACGGCAACCCCACTGAGGATGTTCGACGCAGCTTCGGACGAAACGTCTGGAAGGAGTTTCCTGACTAGACCACGGCCCACAAGCCCGGATAATCAGTTTCTAAAATGTATTGCTTGACGTTTTCAGAGAGACGAATGCGCATAATTTAGATAAACAGCGGTTTAAGGAACTGAACGTACTCCTCGCTAAAGTACACCTCAAAAACATACGACTCGTTTACTGAGAGTGAATTCCTGGTTTCCAGGCGATTTTACGAACTTTTTATTAGAGTAATAAACACACAAGTTATATCCAAATGCACTTTTTTATGGAGTAAGCGACTTCAGAGGTATTCCTTGTTATTTTTGCGAGTTCTGCAGTAGTTAAACTTTTCCTCAATTCACTTTTTATCTGTTTGACGGTGCAGATTCCAAAACCTTCATAAATCGACCACTTTTAAAAGATTTGACTATCACTCAAAGCCTACTGTATTGCCATGTTCTCCTTGTACCTACAAGGAAATTAAGAATAAGATGTTTATCTCAACTAACACGAAGAAGATATAGGAATAAGAGTTTGTAAGAATGGTTAGTACAAGAGTAGAGAAAGTCATGTGAGTGCAAAACATCAGCCTTAGCGGTCACTCCAGTTTGGATGGTTGCCTATATTTGCTTTTCATCCGGCGTTAATCCGCCGCCTGGAGGTGGTTTTTATGCGTTTCCTCTTGCAGAGCCCTGCTTAACAAAACTGGAGCTCTAGACCTTCGCTTGTTACGAAGTTTCATTTGGTAGAATTGCTAGGATTCCTCGCCCCTGCGTCTCATTGGCCCCATGGTTCTCAAGAGGATGAGCAGTCATGTTCTACTCCACAGTTTGCAAGGGCCCCATCCCTTCATGCCTATAAAAGGGATCGATCTCCTGTCGCCACATAGTCCACATCCGTATGTAATTTTCTAGAGTGAAAATATATGTCAAAACATGTGTAAATGTAACCAATACCTACTCCATCTTCGAAATTTTCCTGAATCTCAAACGGGCGAGGGTTATTATCGTGCGGAACCTTGTCTGCATGCAGGGTTTAAAGCAATAGCATTAGGCTACAAGCGTTGCCATATCTGCCGAATAATAATAATAATAATAATTTTATTTATTTATCAACAGGTTTACAATATGAGATCACATCTTCCTGTATCCAAAGTGTTTAAGTACGTATCTTCTTCCTCCATTCTTCTCTTATTTCCCAATCCCGCTCTTCTAAATTCTTCTCCTTCATACTACTCCTTAATCTATCCAGGTTTTCCGCGGTCTTCCCCTCTTTCCTCTCCCTGGTGGAATCCATTCCAAAACTTGTCTCGGTAATCTTGTTTCCATCATTCTACATGTATGACCATACCATTCCAATTGTTTGTATTTTACAAAATCTAATAATGTATCATTAACATTCATTTTTTGTCTAATAGTTGTATTTCTAATTTTCTCTAATTTAGAATGCCTAGTGGATATAATAATAATAATAATAATAATAATAATAATAATAATAATAATAATAATAATAATAATAATAATAATAATAATAATAATAATAATAATAATAATAATAATAATAATAATAATAACAATAACAACATCTGTCCCAACATTTTTGCGCTGTAGAGTTACTCCACATGCAATGCCAGTATTGCGCAATAGCCTCCATTCTGTATCTATTTGTTGGATTTCTTGAACTGCTTCCACCACATTAGGAAACCGAGATGCAAGTGACTGTAATTGACTGAACTGTTTGGATTTTAGATGGTTCTAACACTTCCAGCATTGTAAGAAGAGGATCACTTAATGAAAAACAAGTTAGTATGTCACGAACTGACCCACAGTAAAAATTAACACAACCTAATTTGAAAACTTGTACATATTTGTTGGGTAGGGGTGGTTTTGTCAGAGATATTTGGTACTAAAATACATGTTTTCCACAGGGAGAAATACTTTTGGCTCCCTGTATTCAACTTTATCTATCTCAGTGCAATTCAAATGTTCAGGTTTAATATAGTATAGTTCGCAATGCTGAAATAACTGTTTATGTATATATGTTATTATATTAATCCTTTGTTTCTATACACGAGGGAAATGCCTTGCCTGAAAATATTTTTCCTAAGAGCGAATTATATGATGTTAAGGAAAATAGTGTTTAAAATGGAAAATACATAAAAAAGCAGGAGATTTTGAAGTGCATTCACTTTTTAGCAGTAGATCAGTAAATTTGCAAACAATCAGATCTCCTGCAAAATCAGTAGAGAGGGCAACCCTGGGCCCCATTGACAATGAAGAGGTAGACCTAACGCAAAGCTTGGCATGTTTTGCTTTTTTGTTTTAAACAAAGAATTCCATAAAACTGAAAACTGAATTACTGTGTAATAAAAAGAGGTCCAAACTTATAGGTACAAGTTTTTTATAAAAAAAAAAGGCATCTACACTTAATACATGAAAATAGTTTTAAAAAATGTATAATTATTGGTAGGTTATTGTTATATACCGCCATAAACAACAGACGTAATTTGCTGAAATCCGATGTAGGGTTTATGAGTCATCTCATTCGAAAAATAACGCAAACTTTACCGAATTTCAACTCGAAAACTATACACATTTATAAGGCAAGATACTCAAAATCGTTTTCTTTCACACTTACTGTCACATGTGGTCATTTTTAATGATTTTAAAAAATGTGAGGTCAATTTTCTAATGTTTTGCCCGATTTGAAATGGAATAGCCCGACCACGAGGACCTTACTTTGTGAACTGCCCTCGTAAAACGAACGTGCCTTGGTATTTGAGAGTATGACAAGAACTGCCTGGTTAAGAACATACTCTGCACTCTTGGTTACATATAGTCGTATGTGAAGAGGTGCTTGCATCCCCACACACTCCAGCCACACCTTAGACCCTGGAACACATACTTACATCCCTCAACACTAAAAAAATTATGTGTAGCATTCAAACCGCTTTTTCTACTCATTCTTCTATAAATTACTCTTATAATAGCGTATTCTTGTATCTACCTTTTGTTAACCGAGATAAAATTGTATTTCCTACTAACTGAAATACCCGGCGTTCTCCTTGGTCAGACTTTTGTACTTAAGTTGCACTTGCCTTGTGTTTCTTTGGAAACATATAAAACACTTAACCAAATATTTAATTAAAACTCTTAAGATACTAATAGATGTGTTGCACTCACAGGACTTTCTCTACTCTTGTACTAACCATTCGTACAAACTCTTATTCCTATATCTTCTTCATGTTAGTTGAGATAAACATTTGTACAAATTATCTTATTGTATATTTTCTTGTAGGTACAAGGGAAATATGAGAGTACAGTAGGCTTTTAGCGATAGTCAAATCTTTGGAAACTTTAAAATTCCACTCTCTTTGAACGGCTAACACATAAAAAATGAATAGCAATGTTCCATTTGATGAAAATTTGCTTTCCGAAACTGACACAAATAACAAAGAATATCTCCGAAATGGTTCACTCTACAAAAAAATTTATTGTGTATTTTAGCAAGATTTACATTTTTTGTACAGTAAGATTTTGTCTTCTCTTACGCTTTAGGAGTTATTCAAAAGTCATCCAGAGTAAACAGCACTTCATAGGCTATAGCTAGAAAATTTAAAATATACATTTCATTTGTCATAAAATATCTTAAACATGTCATTTACACAAAATCGTTTGATCCATTTTCAAGAAAATCAAAACTTTTGAAACATTTTCCATGCAAAGAGTAGTTTAGGGAGAGGAATTTTCTTCAAAATCTTCGTGTCGCATCCTTGAAAGGCATTGAACTTAAATACCAACTTTGTTTTTAACCGACTTTTCGTTTTTGAGTTATGCTGTTCACAGACTGACACACACGTACAGGGGCTTTATTCTAAAAATGCTCTTCTTTTTTTGGATTCAGGGGGCCACAAAACATATTTCTGCTGAAATCTCGACATCGAATTTTTGGGTGGAATACAATACTTCCTCTGAAAGTAAAAAAAGCGAGCAAAGTTCGGTTGCCCAGGTACTGTAATCTGCTGTTCTTTGCAAATGAAGACAAAGAAAACAGATCATTTTTGCGTTTAAACTCCAAATGGGATAGCCGGTGAAGTTCCTACACTTTGAAATAATCTTGTTGACTGCATAGTAACTGAACCGTTTAACACAACCGTAGAAAACCTTGAAGGTTTTTATGTAGAAATATAATATCACAAACAGGATTATCGTCTGCTCTAGTTTTGATTTATAAAGTGATAAAATGACATAGATAAGACCACATAACACGCGAATACACATCAAGTTTCTGTTAAGACGAAGGTTACCGAGTTACAAAGGTTATGAAATCATTGCTACAAGTAAATCACCTGCAGAACAACAAGCTTTACGTGTCACGGCAATCCAAGCAAATAAAACTGAATTGTGCAATTTCAAGCGAACTCGTGTTAGCAGAATATCCCAAGTGTTTTTCGTTAGAAACCTTTTCACTTTCCCTTCTACGTACAGTAAGTAGTGTAACTATTGCATTCCATCCAACAATGCGATACTGGTATTTCATCGGAAATGCTTGTTTTGAGACCCCCGAAATGCAAAAAGACATTTATGGAAACATGTGTGTGTGTGTGTGTGTGTGTGTGTGTGTGTGTGTGTGAGAGAGAGAGAGAGAGAGAGAGAGAGAGAGAGAGAGAGAGAACAGAATATTTGAACAACATACAGTCGGTTAGATACCAAACTTGGTATTTAAGTCCAGCGCCTTCCAAGCACACAACGCAAAGATTTTAAAGAAAATGACTCGTTCGAAATTTTCGAAAATTTTATTTATTCTAGGTTTAAAATATCTTTAACGTCTTCCTTTACTCATTTAGAAACTACATCGGAATTCATTCATGTATCTTCTTTGGCAGTTTGTCCTCATCCATTCATTTCACGTGTCCAAACCAACTTGTCTTGTTTTAATTTCTTCTACCAAAGGACCTTTTACTTTTATTTTTCCCTTATAACTATGTTTCTGATTTTGCCTCTTTTGAGGTCCTTGCAGATCATTGCCAAAACTCCATTTCTGTAGAGTTTAATTTAGCCAGTGTTCTTGATTTCAAATGCCAAGTCTCTGAACCATATGTGATCAAAACATCAAAACAACCTTCGTCACTCGTCAAGAGAATGTGGGGTGAGTGAAGCACGTTCAATCGCTACCTCTCCTCTCGTGCCCATGCCTATTTTACAGCGTAAATGTATGTATGTTTCAAGAGTTCTTAGGTCATCAAAATCCAGGCCTAGTAATAACACCATTTCTGCAAATGTTTATGTCTTTTAACATGAAGCAGATAAATCTTTCTAGGATTACTTTGTACAAAAATGAGTAGAGAAAGTCATTTAAGTGTAATACTTCCGTTCTCTTTCCTTAAGGGTTCCCATTGGTAAATTTTCGTGAAAATGTCTAAAAAGTTCAATTTTTTGTTTTTTGTTTTTGTGCCTAACGAATCCGTTGTGCCTAAAAGATTCCGTTCTCTTTGCACGTTTAACATATAAACAATGAACAACGATGTTCCATTTTCGAAAGTTGTTTCCCGAAACTCACACAAATAACAAGGAATATGTCCGAAATGGTTCACTCTACAAGAAAATTTATTCATACATAAATTGTGTGTTTCAGCAAGATCTACATTCTTTGTACAGTAAGATTTGGTCTATCTCTTACGGTTTACCAGTTATGCAAAAGTCATCCAGAGTAAATAGGACTACATAGAATATAGCCAGAAAATTCGAAATATACATTTCATCTGTCATACAAATATCTTGAACATACGGCATTTTAATCAAAATCGTTAGAGCCATTTACAAGAAAATCATAATTTTCGAAAAAAATTTCATGTAAAGGGTAGTTTAGGGTGGGGCTATTTTCTTCAAAATCTTCGTGTCGCATCCTTAAAAGACATTAAACTTAAATACCAACTTTGGTTTCTAACCGACTTTTCCTTTTTGAGTTATGCTGTCGGCAGACTGACGCACACACACACACACACACACACACACACACACACACACACACACACACACACACACACACACACACACACGGACCTTTTTATAAAAATGTTATTTTTGGATTTAGGAGGCCTCAAAACATATATTTCCGGTGAAATCTCGCCATCGAATTTTCGGGTTGAACACAATACTTCCTCTACTTACTAGTAGAGGAAGTAAAAATAAAATCGCTGGATAGTATGTCCTGGTGTAGACTCTAGATGTCAGGACTATAGATATGCATTCTTTATTTTTATTTTTTTAATATTTTGTGCGTATAATCTACTTAATAACGTAAATTGTATCCTTTGCCTTTCATGATAGATGAATTTGTTATTGTCGTTTTTATTCGTTACATTTTAATCTATTATTACGTGGAATTTGTGCATATTTACTTCTAACATTCTGTATAGTTAACTCTGTCATCCGCCTAAGACCAAGGAGAATCCGAAGGTGATTTGCATATTGAAGCCAGGGAAAGACCCGGTCCATCCCGCCAACTACCGATCCATTAGGCTCCTACCCGTACTCTCGAAGGTATTCGAGAGACTAATACTCGCCCGCTTGTCCCCTATCTTAGGGGACATTCAAGCCATCCCACCCCATCAGTTTGGGTTCCGGCCTGGCCACTCAACACCCCAGCAGCTGCTGCGGGTGGTGGAGGCTGCCGCCCTGGGATACCAGGACAAGGCCTACACCGCCGCGGTATCTCTGGACGTTGAGAAGGCCTTCTCTACGACCTGGCATGCCGGTCTCCTCCGGAAACTCATCCAACTGGAGCTACCCACACGCCTCATACACTTATTACATTCCTACCTTAGACACAGATCCTTTGTGGTCTCAGTGGCGGGGAATAAATCCACACGCAGGCCAATCCGAGGCGGAGTCCCCGAAGGTTCTGTTTTATCACCCACGCTCTTCAGCGTCTACATGGCCGACCTACCTACAGAGCCGAACGTCAACATAGCTCAATATGCTGATGACGTGTTGCTCTACACAACAAACAAACACCCTAACAGAACCTTCCTCCCAATACAGCGACACCTCCGCCTTATCCAAGAATGGTGCAGGCGTTGGCGATTGTCCATTAACCCGGAGAAAAGCCGCGCCATACTCTTTACTAAGCGCCGATTCCCCGCCAATCTCCCCACATTCACCTATCTGCGAAGAAGGATTGAATGGGTAAACGCCATCTCCTACCTGGGAGTGAAGCTCGATAAGGGCCTTACTTTTCGGGAACACATCAACGACTTGTCGGCGCGGGCCGGTGGGGCAACTGCCTCACTGTACCCCATGCTGCGGTCGGGGATGCCAGTTCCCCTAAAGCTACGCCTTTTTCGGGCACTCATAATCCCACTCCTCCTATACGCCTGCGAAATCTGGGGCATGGCCGCAGATTCCCATCTCCTGCGTCTGCAGCGTATACAGAATAGAGGACTTCGGATAATCTATTCTGTATGCCGCGGATTCCCTTCGAGACTACTGCACGAAGCCTCGTCTCTTCCGTATGTGGAGGACGAAATTAGGCGCCGGGCAACCAAACTTTACGACCAAATTCCTCATCATAGGAGTGCCCTAATTAGGTCTCTTGGGGACTACAACCCCACTGAACGCACGCGTGTGGGACACCGGGTTCCCCGCATGGCTTGCGGGCATCCCCGGTAACGAAGGAGACACCCCTTCAACAGCGAAAGCTGAACACCACGACAGTCCTCCAAGATAGCTTGGATTCTAAATTCAAAATTAAATGAACCTCCATATTTGGACCTTTACACCAGCAGTGCCCAACGGAAGTTGCACACTGATTAAACAGCCGCTGAGGAGCAAAAACTTGCTGCCTCCTTATAACCTACTACCTCAAACTTCACCCGCCACCCTGCAAAATCCTACATCCCGTCATAAAGTGGTTAAGCCCTAAAAGGGTAGGTACACGTATGACACACCTCGGGCTGATCTCAGCCTGCCAGATAGCGTCGTCGCATTGTAACACAATAATCGCTTAAAAACTGTAGGGTTTAGAATTTTCACCTATGGGTAGGTACCCTTAACCTTTAATTTATTTCCCTGGAGCTGGAACAGCCCCTGTTAAGCCCACACAGAGCACAGGTTGGGGAACTCGAACTAAAGGAAGGCTGGGTATAGTCAGTATGAAACAAAGGGGTTTAATTTTTGTATGAGGGAGGGAATTATTGAATAAATATCTATTTGTGTAGCACTCACTCTCTTTGTAGGAGAATGGCGGTCGAGCTAAGCAGAGTTAAGGCTCAGTGGAGCACGGCGGAGTTAATCTGGTGAATGTGCAGCATGCGACCTTCGGTGGTTTTTTTGCTTCATAGCTGATTAGCACGTGTGCGCAGTCTGCAGTGCACTGATATAATCCAACATTGTCTCTATAGGGCTGCTGTATTCCACACGGAGTAGCAGTGGTTCCTTATTCCCTCACTAGGGTTCTCTTCGGCTTGCTCTATTTTCCTCTCCACTACCATCTCTGTGACACTTTATTAAGTTCTTAAATCTCAACGGTATATCTTTGCTACTGCACCTTTCAAATGTTACGAATTATGCTCTCCAGCGAATCATTCTTATTAATAGGGCTCGGAAGTTCATGCCCTAAAAAACACTGAAATATGCATGCCAATATGGTCTTAAAAACTTGAAAATATGCCAAGAAATATGCACAATTTCACTAAAACAATGTCTCTTTGCAGTAGACAAGACGAGTTAGTATAAATAATAAAGTTACCGTATTCCTTAGAGGTTGAAACAGAAGTGGTCCTGCTGCTAGTATTAACTGCTAAATTGCAGTTCACAATCAACACTACACAAAGTTTCAACAGTAAAACGTCGTCTAGTGTCTGGCAAAACACTTTTGTAACGTGAAAAACTTCTCCCACGTCACAAGATGTTATCGGGGCATATTTAAATGATATTAACTGCTTCACAGAGAGAGTCAAGTCTCTTGGTGTGACAGATGGTTTTCTTTCGAGGATGTCTCGAATACCGCACATCTGTTTATAACCAGAATTTTTTGAAATTACATAATTCACTTTCTCTTTCACTTTTTGTCCTATGCTACCAGAAACCGAACTTAGATCATGTATTGTTTTTTCAAAGACGGTAAGTGATTCATGCAAAGGAGATCCTACAGCTTCCAATGCCGTTATGGCTGTTGGTAAGAAAGAAAAATGGGCAGATATGAAACTAAGATCCTTCTTTAACCCAATGCCTGACATAATATTTTGCACAGTTTGTATTGATGAAGCATCGTTCGAGTTCAATGAATTAACAACCTCTTCGATTATTTCTATGTGTTCAGCATAATATAAAACTGCATCGACCCATGTTCCCCATCGAGTTAACACTGGTGCAGGAGGAAGTCGGATATTAGATGCTGTTGATCTAAACAACTTAACTCTTTTAGGAGATTTAACAAAAATTCTCTTTGCACTGGACAAAAATCTATCTACCAATGGGAAAGAATCATTGTCTCAGAAATGCTACCAATATGAAATATATCATACAGATGAAAAGTATAAAAAAGCATAAAAATCATTAAAATATGCAATATAGGGGCTATAGTATTGAAATAATATGCATTTATCAAAAATCAAGAAAATAAGCAGTTATATGCACCATAAAATCATGTCCAAATAACTGAAAATTCCATAATTCGTGCACATAATGTAAAAGCATACATTTTAAACCCCTATGAAAAAACATGCAAATGCATGAACTTCCTAGCCCTAGTTATTAACAATTCGTTTCACTTCTTTATCCCCACTCATTCCTCATTTACGTCACACTCGCACAGTGTCTAGCTTAAGGTAATGTAGCTGAAATACCCGGCGTTGCCCGTGGCTTAACAATTTTATTCCTACAGCTTTTAGACATAGACTGGATACCATAAAAAAAACAAAATAAACAAAAACATCAGGAAAACACTACGCAAAAGCACTGTAGAACAACTCTAAATACCACAGGGAAAAAATCGAGTAGAGAAAGCTGTGTGAATGCAAGACGTTACATTTCAATTTCAAACATATTGTAACAAAACTGCAAAATTCGAAATCCGTTTACTTTTCTAACATTTTATTGTCCTCTAAATTTGACTACAAATGCACAATTTCCTTCTCGTTGCTAACATAGTTTATAAACTTCTCTACTATTACGATTCACATTTGTTCATCTGATAATCTTTCTCAGTTTATAGTTCTTGTGAATGGTTCTTGTGACATTGGTCATTTAAAACAAAAATAGCAAAACATAAGAGTTCAACTGCCCATGTGAATTTAGAATTAGAATTGCGTGGTGTGTGTCAGAGAAACAAAGGGAGTAAAGGTGGAGAGGATGTAATATACTGTACACCCACTGCGACAAGTCACCAGCCGCCACTGTGTCACTGACTCTTACTACAAGTTATGCAAAGTTATTCAGAAAGAGGTCTTGAGAGACTACTTCCCTAAAATTCAACGTATAGGTACATTTCATTTCTCATGAAAATAACTTACACCTGTGATATTTTAATTAAAACAGAGCGGTTTTAGAGAAAATCAAAATTTTCAAATATTTTCACTGTAAAGGCTACTATGGTGAGGGAGATTTTTTAAACATAGGGCAATTTAATGAAAATTGCTAGTGTCATTCCTGAGAAAATCCAAAATTTAGTAAAATATTACAGTAAAAGGTGGTCTTTGTGCTATTATTCAATGCACACGTAAACATTGGGACGTTCAACAATATACGGACGAGAGGGGGTTGGGTGACCTTGGATACAGTGAGCAACTGTGTGTGCGTGAGCATAAACAATGGTGCCGGTAAAACATAAAGGAGGTCCAGGGCTACAGGGAACTAGAGACTGTGTGTAGTGATCGAACAGTGTGATAACACAGTGCCGCCCAGAAGCTTCCAGCAATTCCGCTGAGTCATCGTTGCACGTGTGTATGGAGGGTTCTCGAAGGTCACGTGACATTGGCTCCAATATAAATACGACAGACAGTGAGCAGTTCAGTTTGAGTGTCAGTAGTTTTAGGCAGTGACATGATTGAGTTGTTGTGTACAGTTACTTTTAGTTAAGGGAGTGAGTCGGCCAGCCTGTCAGTGAGTATGTATGTGTCGTCGAGTGATTGTATCGTAATAGTAAAGATACCAGAGACAAAAAAACTGGAGAAAGATATTGAAAGACTGGGAAAGATTATCAGGGCAATTGTAATAGCAGAACTGTGTTAGGACGAGAATTGTACATTTGTAGTCAAATTTAGAGGAAGATAAAGTGTTAGAAAAGTAAACGACTTCGAATTTTGCCGTTTTGTTACAATATAAAGAGGCTTATAATGGTAAACAAATCCTTAGCTTCTCAGATAGACAGCCCCACTTAAATAATCATATGGTAACGTCAGGATTGCTTTCACACTGCCTATATATGCTCATAGGCTTGGTATAATAGCAGGAAGTTCAACTCTTCTGGGTGCCGGGTCATAGTGGCATGAAGGAAAATGAAAACGCTGTTGAACTTGCAAGACAAGGAGCAACTTGAGAATTCATTGAACCACAGCCGGGTTTGGAACATTTTAGTGTTGAGTAAGAGAGGCTATTAAGCACTACTCCAAAGTAGAACATCATAAAACCTGGCTTAAAACTTCAGGAAACAAACATGGTAACCCATTTATTAAAAAGCTACGTATGAAAAGAGCTAGAAGCTTAAATGTAACAAACTTCAGCTGAGAACGATTGCTGCATTTCCAACAGGAAATGTTCCCATGAAAAAGTATCTCATCATAATGAGAGTGTTTCTGGGTAACTTAGATTGCAGATTATGCAAGAAAGAAACTAAAACAAACCAACACATTTTATGCTCTGTGAGGCTTCAGTTTACACGAGATTTATTGCTTCTTGAAAAACGTTTTTAGAACCAGATGTGGCTTTTGAAACCACATCTGTTACCGTGTTCCTTGGTAAAAGGTACAGACATAATGAAATGACTAAAACGCTGCAGATAGTGTAAGCCCAAGGCTGAAGTGCATCCAGTGGAATGACGAAAATGTGTATCAAAAGATAAGACGAGCTTTGAACTGGGAGATGTTCTTCAAAATGTTTGTATTGCATTCCTTTTAGAAGTAATTGAACCTGCGTACCAAGTTTGATATTTAAACGACTTTTCCGTCTTGAATTACGCTGTTTGCGGATATACATAATGACCTGAATGCGCTTTCTATACAGGGCGCTTCAAAAGGTTAAGGAACAGTAAGACAGACAAAATAGAGTAACTTTCGACTGTTAACCCATGTTCCCACACACGATCCCGAGTCAGTACCAATAATACTCTGTTAAGGGAACACCGAAGTGATATTTTAGCCTGTTTGGTCTGAAAAATCGATTTTTGGATTTTTATTCCAAAAATCCACCATAGCTTAAAGAATATATTTCCGAAGTTTTAATCCACTAGGGAGGGGGAAACACATATTTTGGATGCCCTTTTAAAAGTGATAGAACCTCTGCCTCTGCTTTCCATTTCAACTTTAAATTAATTTTTCTCGAAAAAAAATGAAACGATTTATTACTTTCTCATATTCAAAATTCATCTTCTCGCACAAAAATCTAATATTTGGGTAGAATACAATATTTCCTCCATTTTATGTAGTAGAGAAAGTAATAAAAATACTAAATCAAAACACTGATTTAAAATCTAAATAAAAAATGCGTTACTCAAAACTACTCTACTGAAAGGAAAAGATAGGAAAAAATGTGGGGAATGAGACTCAAGACGAAAATAATAATTACCTTTTACTCAGGAGCAAATACCATAAGCCACCAGTGAGCCAGAGAGCTCACTCTAAAAAGTATATTTTCGTGTGTTGTGCTCCTGAATTGTAGAGGTAGAGCATGTACGGAGGGGATTCCACACTGGGTCTACACAAGCTTTTCCATGTCAGACCCCTGGGAGGGAGGGAATGAGAGTGCTCTTTGGCCGTGAGGTAATCCAAGCGAGCAGGGAGTCAACCTGAGGGTCCCTAACGTGTGCTGAAGATTGGCCAAGCCGCCACCAACCGCATTGGCTTCGATAGAGGTCCCTCAGGCAGGCCTGGCAACTACACTTGCCATCTATCGATCGAGAACAGCACGGCACGGCAGCGCTAACTCGTCCATCGCCAAGAATTCCGATCCTGAAAGACTGGATTGAAAGGGACGTAAAATGGGGGGACGGGAAATTCAGGGCATGTAATTATCCTTCCCAGCAATTGCCTGGTGATCCAGGAAAAAAAAAAAAAAAACCAAAACCCATCCACGAGAATCGAACCCACAACCTCCTGAATGCGAGCCTCAAACGCTAAAAAGAAATTGATCTTAAATAGTTTATATTAGCCATGGTGTGCTGACACTTCAGAAACTTATGTTTGTATGAGGGGTAGAATTGGGATTGAAAAATTCAATGCCACAGCTGGGATGTGAACGACAGACCATCCGTTTAGCAAGAGTGTGCTCTAACCATTAAGCTACTGTGACAACATGCCAGGATGACATTGAATTCTCCAACCAATTGGTATTTCCCTCGCTAAACCACATAGACAGCCTCACATCAGAGACAATTACCCCAAAAGTGACTTACTATCGTACTTTATGTCACGGGATTAAATAAATTATGTTTGTAACTCTGAAATTTGAACAAACAGGCAATAAGTATCCTATCCCAAATAGCTTGTTTGAGACATCTTCATATTCTGTGAACATATTTCGGTGTATTGCATTAACACCGATATATTCAGGTAGCCTCAAAACATGTACTTCCAGTGAAATCTCGACATTGATTTTTTGAATACAATACTTCCTCTACTTAAGTACGTAGTAGAGAAAGTAATTAGCTAGTTAGAGATGTGTTCACTTCTCTTGTTGCACGTCGAGAGAAGGCGCGCACCAAGTCTGTATACAGGCGCCTCAAGTTGGATTGATTTCTGCATGACAAGACAAATCGCTGCAGGAATCTAGGTCTGTTTGGTGTGAAGAGGAGAGCAACAGCAATATTTAATGGCGACCGCCAAGAAGGGGTCGTTACGTACACTGCAGTACAGCTGCAATGTCACGGGGCCACGGCTAGCCAAAATATTGATTCGCCCCACTTCCATTCTCTGCCACACAAGGGCATCCAGCATATCTATATTTCACTTGAGAACCCCACAGGAAAAATACCATTAGGAAACTTATACCGGGTGTTCATTTCCAACTGCACCAAGGCTACGTCTCAAACTGGAACGATCCTGTTGTAAATATACTGTAACAAAAACGACAAAAGCCCAGTCCAATTACTTTGTCTTACTTTATTTTCCTCCAAAACTTTTGCACAAATACACAGTCCTCTTTTGCTGACTTTAACACAGACTTCCGCGATTTTACAACTCACAACTGTTTTCTTCTTGTAAGCTTGACTTAGACCTTTAACTTTCTTCTCTGTCTCTCATACATTAACTCTGACGATTCAATTACTCACACTCATTAAAACTTTTTCACTTCCTTGCGACGTATATTTCACAACACCACACACAGCTGTCCTGCAATCACTGAAACACTAACCGACTCATTGCCTCGTCTCCTTATATAACAAGGATGACGTAACACAGAGCTTTCTTGAACTTCTGCAAAGACGCCGTCTGCCGGATACTCCTCGAACGCTCTGGAAAACCCTTTGTGTTGCCGCCCCATTGTTTTAGTTACGTGTTTGCTCCCGTTAGTGGTGTGGGTAAGCGTGAGCGCCTTTGTTACGCACTCACGCTGGAGCAGCCCGGCCCCAACCGTCCTTTGTTGGTAGCCGCTGTGGTGAATCGGAGTCTTAATATTCATTCCCACCGGAAACCAACACCCATGAATTTTCCTCCTTCAATCAGCGGCATACTTGCGTTCCGTTACAGTATGTCTGTCTCTTTCTCCCCTTCCATGTTTACAACAGAATCGTTTTAGTTAGAGACATATTACAGAGAAATATATATTTCTGATATTTTTATTGCCTGAACTTGCCTACCACAACAGTAAGCTTTCCCGCGGTATACGCTTAGGAAGGCAGTTCTCCTCAATGCTGGGCAGTTCAAGGAAAATAGTTTATAGTATTGTCACGGCGGTAGTGCTTCAGGGAAGGATCACGTGACAGCTATCTCACACCACTACCCGGTAAGCGCCAGCCAGCAAAAGCCAAATAACAATGGATGGCTCAGAACAAACGCTGTTGCAGGCATTTCTAGAAGCTTTTGGCGTGCAGGACTTGCTTACGACAGAAGCTTTGAGAAAGTTCGATTGCCAGAAAAGTCGTCAAAAATTCAGAGATTATATAAGCAGACTGGCTTGTAAGTGGAGTTAGTTACTTGTCAGACAGCTGTGAACAGTTGAGCTGTGTGTGTGTCAAAACTACGATCTGACGTGTTGCACTCACATTACTTTCTCTACTCTTGTACTAACCAATCTTACAAACTCTTATTCCTATATCTTCTTCGTGTTAGTTGAGATAAACATTTGCAGAAATTATCTTATTGTTTATTTCGTTGTAGGTACAAGGGGAATATTAGAATACAGTAGGTTTTGTGCGATAGTCAAATCTTTTAAAGCTTTCAAATTCCATTACCTTTGAACGGCTAACATATAAAAAATGAATAACGATGTTCCATTTGACAAACGTTTTCCAAAACTCACACACAAACTCACAAGGAATATCTCCGAAATGGTTCACTCTACAAGAAAATAAGATCTGCATTTTTTGTATAGTAAGATTTGGTCTATTGTCTAACGGTTTACTAGTTATGCAAAAGTCATCCAGAGTAAACAGGACTACAAGGGCTATAGCCAGAAGATTTAAAATATACATTTCATTTGTCATAAAAATATCTCAAACACACAGCAGAATCGTTAGAGCCGTTTTCGAGAATATAAAAATCTTCGAAACATTCTCCATGTAAAGGGTAGTTTAGGGTGGAAGAATTTTCTTCAAAAACTCCGTGTCGCGTCCTTAAAAGATGCTAAATTTAAATACCAACTTTGGTTTTTAACCGAGTTTTCGTTTTTGAGTTATGCTGTCCACAGACAGACACACACGTGCCCACGCGCAAATGGAACTTTTTCTAAAAATTCGTTCTTTTATTCAGGGTAACTCGAAACATATATTTTGGGTGGAATACAATACTTCCTCTACTTGCCAGTAGAGAAAGTAAAAATAACTGTTCCCTTTATAAAGACAAGCGAGGTTGCCATGAGTGAAATGTTAATCGGAAGAATCCCTTGCGGCGACAGCAAATTGTGTATAACCCGAGTACGGTCTCTAGGCGCTACGCACTGCCAATAATGTAATTATAAGACCGTAAAGCATAAGGAAAAGACACCCTCTGGGAAGGGAGAGAAGGGTGAGATGAGAAGATGCTAAGGTTGCTCGACCCTGAGAAAATACAACAGCAGACAGATTCCTAACAACTGCAGATTGAAATTCCCCGGGTGGGGACTCGTAAAACTGGTTCCTCCGCCCCTTCTTAGGGCTTACACATCCCCTGGGAAGGCCGGGACGTGGAGACCTCCGCCGATCCGGCGCTGTTCCAATTATATTTACACAGAGGGAAGTTTAGAAACCCAACATATGAATTTGTTTCCAGGGAAACCCGTTATCTACCACTATAAATCTGGCAGCTGTAATAACGCACAACGGGAAGTAATGTACACTTGAAGTATTAATTTACATCCTTTTAATAGTCAGTGGAGCTAGGACAAAATCTACTGAGCGAGGAATCAACGTAGCTACCACTCTACCAAGTACACGTGACATCATACTGATCACACGAATACAGGGCTGAACAGTTGAGACAGTAGTTCGACCGCAGTCCTGGCGGTGCAGTTGTTTTGCGCTATACGAAGTTCAGTGTGTCAGAATCATCACGTGCTGCCACAGTGGAACAATTTGGTACAAGTAATTTCACCGTGAGTAGAGAAAACATAAAATGTACGTTGTGCAATTCAGAAATACCAAATTGTTAAAGTAACACTGTAATACAAAAGTCTGATGTGTTGAACTCACATGACTTTCTCTACTCTTGTACTAACCATTCCTACAAACTCTTATTCCCCTATCTTTATGTTAGCTGAGGTAAACATTTGCACAAATTATTTCCTTGTAGGTACAAGGGGAATATGGGAATACAGTAGGCTTTGAGCGATAGTCAATTTTTTAAAGCTTTGAGATTACGTTCTCTTTACAAGGCTAATATATAAAAAATTGAATCACAATCTTCCATTTCAGATAGTTTGAAGTATCCAAAGGTCACACAAATAACCAGGAATATCTCCGAAATGGTTCACTCTACAAAAAATTTATTTGTACATAAATTGTGTGTTTTAGCAAGATCTAAATTTTTGTGTAGTAAGATTTGGGCTATCTGTTACGGTTTACCAGTTATGCAAATGTCATCTACAATAAACAGAACTACATAAGCCATAGCCAGAAGCGTTTGCCATAATAGTAGGTATCTCAAACATATAGGCTGGCATGTAAACGAACTCCTGTGGGACAAAATTCCGGCACACCCGCAACACTGATGTGATCCCGGCAATTGACAGCGTCGTTAAACAGCAAAATAATTTAATTTTGAAACATATAGCATTTTGATCAAAATCGTTTGATCCATTTTGAAGAAAATCTAAATTTTCGAAACATTTTCCATGTAAATGTTAGTTTACGAGCAGTTTTCTTCAAAATTTTCGTGTCGCATCCTTAAAGGACATTAAATTTGGATACCAATTTTGGTTTTTAACCAATTGGTTTTTGAGTTTGCTGCCCACAGACAGACAGACAGACAGACAGATAGACACACACACACACACACACACGGACCTTTTTCTAAGAATGTATTTTTGGATTCAGGAGGCCTCAAAACATATTTCCGGTGAGATCTCGTCATATGATTTTTGGGTGGAATACAATACTTCCTTCTACTTACTATACATAATTGATAAAGTAAAAAGAAGTCCGAATTAATTTACCAATCACCACTCCCATTTCTGTAACGCAGTGCTGCCAATTCAACCGCCACAGTTAATAATATGGGCAATTTAGAAGGCGTTAATTGTGTTATGGGCGACGCCGTGGCTCAAAGCGGTTGGAGACGTGAATTATGAGGAGGCAGATATTGAAGAGGCGTGGAAAACTGGATGCGCGTCATTGACTCCAGAAACATCTGCAATGAAGTAAAATTGAAATGTAGTTTTTATTTCTGGAAGGTCTTTAACCCCATTGTATATCGGGCTTGAGCGACTGCTTAATTTTTCTCAGAACTAAAGATTTAAAGTTCATTTATGGGACACTGGGAGTGAAATGTTGGTTAAAATTGTCAAAAAATTGAAAATTGCTTTTTTTACCTTAAAATGTTCCTGGAACACCTGTGCATTTGGATCATCTAACATTTTTCATATCCCCCGCTCCATGTGGCCATTACGGCCCAGTGCTCTTCCCTTAACGTACACGGGATGCTCCTATATAAAAGCCTGTTTTTCTCAAAACTACATTTCTGCACCTTCTAAAAGAAGGTCGCACCTGAGTTTTGCTTCAAATTCAATGAAAATTTTCCAAAAGAATTCATAAATAGTAACTAAACAAAACTATGATTCAATATTGATGTTATCATTAACATGAATTCCAAAAACATTTTTTTTTGTATGAAAAAATCATAAATTTTTAAGATTAAATTTTCTTTGTTATTAAAAAAATATGTACAGCATAATCAGCAAACGTATTTGAAATATCTCTTCATAAAATTGTTACCCATGTTTTAGAGTATCAGTTCTGCCAATATAAATGAGTTTTGAAAAGTCAATAGACGCGAGCTCTATTTTGAAAATGTACCTATTAAATTCATAAAATAATTTATATATCCTAAACGAATTATCCAATTTTAATGAAATTTGGTGTACCGCCTATTCTCATATAAATACAAACACAGTAAAAATTTCAGAAAAATGTATCAAGAAATGCGGAACTTTCAAATTTCATTCCCAGTGTCCCTTATGTGCCGAGAACTCAAAGCCTACTGTATTCTAATATTCCCCTTGTACCTACAAGGAAATAAGCAATAAGATAATTTCTGCAAATGTTTATCTTAACTAACACGAAGAAGACAGGGTTTGTAAGAATAGTTAGTACAAGAGTAGAGAAAGTCATGTGAGTGCAACACATCAGAGGTATGAGGTGCAAGTAATGGAGGGGAATACCTCGCTCACTGCGACCTGATAGGGATATATTGTAAGCTACTACCCCTCAGGGGAAGAGATAAAGCCAAGGGAAACCACAGGTCGGCAGAGAGTGGGGATAGAGAAAGGCCACAGGGACGTGTAGAAATCCCTAACGGTTCTACAGATACCCCCGGCGCAACACCTAGAGGGAGGGAGACGAAGTGACCCTAGTGGTCCTAGGCAGCTGTTTCAAGTGGGACCAGGGAAGAAGTGTCACACAGCGCAAGCATCTGCACCATCGCCCTGACAACCAGACCAGAGGGACGTGCAGAAATCCCTAACGGTTCTACAGATACCCCCGGCGCAACACCTAGAGGGAGGGAGACGAAGTGACCCTAGTGGTCCTAGGCAGCTGTTTCAAGTGGGACCAGGGAAGAAGTGTCATACAGCGCAAGCATCTGCACCATCGTCCTGACAACCAGACCAGAGGGACGTGCAGAAATCCCTAACGGTTCTACAGATACCCCCCTGCGCAACACCTAGAGGGAGGGAGACGAAGTGACCCTAGTGGTCCTAGGCAGCTGTTTCAAGTGGGACCAGGGAAGAAGTGTCACACAGCGCAAGCATCTGCACCATCGCCCTGACAACCAGACCTGAAGGATGACAATGGGATGAAATGAGGAGGGGCAGTTTAGAGAAGCCACTCTAGCATTAGCCTATGGGGAAACTATGGAAATAGAAACCACCATCTCCCAAATGCAGGTCACAGACGTTACCGCCTGAGCCACCCTGCTTGGTATGAGATGATGTATCCACTTGTTCTGGGAATGGTGTATGTAATCAATTACACGCTCCAAATCAGTTGTTCCATTATTTCCTCATAATGTTTATGGTCCCATTTGGTATATGCTGCTGTATCTCATAAACCTCGTTTCATTAGCGGCTACTCTGCTTTCATCTGTCTGTCTTAATGTGTATGCGTCACTGTCGTTACAAAGTAGAGCTCTCGCCAAGCATTTGTACAAGCGAATTTTAGTACCTCTTTGTGCTAAGGAAGATCTGTTTTCAACTGCTATTATTTTGGCATATTTAGAACGTTTCTGTGAAGTGCCTACTGCATTGAAAAAGGATGTGTATCTGATATATGTAAATGAATTTACTCGTATGTAAGACTTCTTAATCCACTGCGGCGTAAAGCTGGCTGCAGGGCCTCAGGGGATTAGCATATAGCTGCCTGGATACCTGGCTCTTATCCTGCAGAACAATAGCCATTGTGTGCCACCTCTCTGTTCCCATAGTTACGTTTTGGCATTTCGGACAGGTTCCTTTTCTAGAACGTTCCCTTTGTATTCGAAGCCTATAATTTATAAGGAACTGTCCAGTGCCTGGCGGACGGTAGAGTTTAGTCAAGTCGAGGTCGAGTGGAGCTGAACTGAGAATAGAGTGGTCAGCCTGAGAGGTAAGTGTCTCCAGTGCAACATTTGCACTACGCTAAGCGCCCAAATGATATGGTATATTTAGCAGTAACTGGTGTTTTTTATTTATTACAATATTTCACTAGGTATAGAGTTTTTTTCCACAGAGGGCCATAATTTTAGCTTTATCGCTTTATATTTAAGTTCAATTTTGTAAAAACGAGTACAGAACGTTGCAAAATCAATATTTATCTTATATTCCAAATAATGAAACTTAAGTCAAATTCTCAGTGGAGCCAATTCTTGTCGTTATGATAGAATTTGGCAAAAAGGTGACTGAAATTTAGGTTTTAATTTGCAATTAAATTCTAACTAGACGTGTCCCTCTTTGTCCTTACCTCCCTCTCTCAAATAGGTCTTAAGAAGTTTATTTATGATATAACATGTTTCCTTTCTGACCCTAAAGTCATAGCTTCAAAACTGGAATCCAATGTACCTATGCATTTTTTTCGGGAAACATTAAGCAAAATACAACAAAAAGTTTTTAGTTTAGTTAGAAAGTATCAAGAGTTACAAAATGCTCCAAAATATTGGTGATACCTAACAACATGGTTTCTAAAGATTTTAACTGGACCGTACTGGATTAAAAGCTGAGGGAATTCTACACTGTGCTCAGACGGGCAATTTTAGTCAGATTCTTGGGAGGAAGGGATGAGATGGGAGCGCTCTAAGGTCGTGCCGGAACCCCGACCAGGTTCGTGAGCCAGCGCTCCAGTTTAATGCCGGAGGACATTGAGGCATCTCACAATTCTGCTTCAGCCCAGAGGTACCAAATCTCCCATGTCATTGGGAAATATCCGCTCGCCGAATCCAACCCAATCCGAACTCTTCAGGGAGAGACGTACTTATAGTAATGTTAGAGGTGCCAAGGGCCCACAGCACCCGTACCACGGTAGCTGAAAGAGGACAGGCGACCAGAGCACCGCCACTACGCCAAGAACAGCAATTAAAGTCCCACACAGCAGCGCTACACTCGCGCTTAGCCGACACTTCCGACCCAGGAAAGACTGGATTGAAATGCAGATGAAATGAAATAGAAAGATGCGAAGTCACAGAAAGGAAAGTTACCAACCCAACATTCAGATCCATTATAATCCCTTGCAGTTCGAAATGCTGTTTGGCAATCACGTGTTTTCATTCCCTGTTTTTCTCTTAGCTACTGTGCGATGGGAATGTGCCAGAAATGAATAGAGCCGGTGAGCAGCACACAAACGAATCGATTGCTAGTTCCATATTCCATTGCTTAACTGCCAAGTAGGAACTGCGCCAGCGGGGGACGAGAGCTCTGGTGGGCTGGAGCGCTCCCAAAGCTAAACCTTAGGTGCTCCACAATGAAAACCAATGTCAACACAATTTTGCATCATTTAAAATGTACCTATAGCAAATTAAGTTCCACTGGGGGTATTCGAATAAATACATATAAGCAAAGGCAAGATTTTCTGGTGATAATTATTTGAAAAATCTGATGTGTTGCACTCACATGACTTTCTCTACTCTTGTACTAACCATTCATACAAACTCTTATTCCTAGATCTTCTTTATTGATAGTTGAGATAAACATTTGTACAAATTATCTTATTGCTTATTTCCTTGTAGGTACAAGGGGAATGTTAGAATACAGTAGGCTTTGTGCGATAGTCAAATGTTTGAGATTCTGTTGTCTTTGCACACTTGCCATATAAAAGAAATGAACAACGATGATCCATTTCACGAAAGTTCTAAGTTTTCCGAAACTCACACACATAACAAGGAATATCACCGAAATGGTTCACCCTACAAGAAAATTTATTGAGACATAAATTGTGTATTTTAGCAAGATCTACATTTTTTCTATAGTATGATTTGGTCCATCTCTAACGGTTTACCAGTTATGCAAAAGTCGTCGAGAGTAAATACGACTACAGGGGTTATAGCCAGAAAATTCAAGATATACATTTAATTTTTCATAAAAATATCTCAAACATATGACATTTTAATCAAAATCGTTAGAGCCATTTTCAAGAAAATCAAAATTTTCGAAAAAGTTTCCATGTAAAGGGTAGTTTAGGGTGGGACTATTTTCTTCAAAATCTTCGAGTCGCATCCTTGAAAGACATTAAACTTAAATACCAACTTTGGTTTTTAACCGAGTTTTCGTTTTTGAGTTATGCTGTCCACAGACTGACAGACTGACACACACACACACACACACACACACACACACACACACACACACACACACACACACACACACACACACACACACGGACCTTTTTCGAAAAAATAATTTTTTTGGATTCAGGGGGCCTCAAAACACATATTTCCGGTGAAATCTCGACATTGAATTTTTGGGTGGAATACAATACTTCCCCTACTTACCAGTAGAGAAAGTAAAAATTCGCATTAATTTTCCACAAATTTTTAACTAAAATTAATACATATAGACATCATTTAAATTAAAATTAACAGGTAAGTAATTTTACTGTAACATTATTGTTCAAAATTTCTCCAAATTAAAACATTTATTTTATTATCATGACATGAGTCACTACATATATTATGCATCAGACACCGGAACCATTGCCCATCAGTCATCATCACCAAATTGCAACATACAAGTTGTAACACTTTCATTTTTCATAGCCCTTCTGTCTGTTACAGCCAAGTTGTATGTAGAAAAAAATCTCTAGTCAGCATTTGATAATAGTAACCAAAGACATTGGAGGGGCTTTTCACAGAAAAAGTGGTAACTTTCACCTTTTGCTAAGAGTACTGCTAATATATCAAATTTGTTACTATGGCCTAACTGTTCAACAATGGCACAAAGTTCTTTGTGCCTTAAATTTATTACGGCGGCTTTGATAACACGGAAGTGTGACCTTGTGGGATAACCTTTTATTGCAGCCTCACCGACTGCATTGTTGGGCAGCTTTCTCTGCCTCTGCCAATAATATTTATTTTATAAGTAGTATTGTTCCAAGTTGATCTCAAAAGAAGCAGGTTATTGAATTCGTAAGAATTAGATGCAAATTCTTTCATTGTTATTAAAACCGAAACTTAAACACCAGCGACAATGAGTCAATAAAAAACATATTTTTCTGAGCGAATTTTTAAAAAACTAGATATTTCTCATTTATCCCTAAAACACACAATATTCTCGAAAATATGAAAACTTCGCGAAAAAATAATCACATATATCATTTCTAAACTATGTCAAATGCATGCCTACCAATAAAATTTGTTCTTTCTCATTTATCGTTAAAAACAAAACTCTTGCATCTGCATATGACCTTAAAACAATTTTATTTGTTGATGATCAGAAAATTTTTAAGGAAACAGTAGACGATCTACAGAAAAGTGTTAACCTGAAAGATGTTATGAAGACATACATAACTTTCAACAGCCAAGACAAAATCAATGGCTTTTAAAAGGGTACATATTGTAAGAAAGTTATTGATGAAGAAATAATAGAACAAGTCTGTAGTTTAGATTTTAATATATCAATACAAGAAACGAAAAATCTGATGCGTTGCACTCACATGACTTTCTCTACTCTTGTACTAACCATTCTTACAAACTCTTATTCCTATATCTTCTTCGTGTTAGTTAAGATAAACATTTGCACAAATTATCTTATTGCTTATTTCCTTGTAGGTACAAGGGGAATATTAGAATACAGTAGGCCTTGTGCGACAGTCAAATCTTTTAAAGCTTTCAAATTCCATTCTCTCTGCACTATTAACATATAAAAATGAATAACGATGTTCCATTTGACAGAAGTATGTTCTCTAAAACTCTCACAAATAACAAGGAATATTTCCGAAATATTTCTCTCTGCAAAAAAAAAAAAAAAAAAAAAAAAAAAAAAAAAAAAAATATTTAGACATAAATTGCGTGCTTTAGCAAGATCTAAACTTGTACATAGTAAGATTTGGTCTATCTCTAACGGTTTACCAGTTATGCAAAAGTCATCGAGAGTAAATAGGACTACGTGGGTTATAGCTAGAAAATTCAAGATATATATTTCATTTGCCACAAAAATATCTCAAACATATGACTTTTTAATCAAAATAATCATTTTCAAGAAAATAAAATTTTCGAAAAATTGTCCTTGTAAAGGGTAATTTAGGGTGGAGCAATTTTCTTCACAATCTTTGTGTCGTACTCTTGAATGACATTGAACTTAAATACCAACTTGGCTTTTTAACCGACTTTTCGTTTTTGAGTTATGTTGTCCACAGACTGAAAGACAACACAACACACGGACCTTTTTCTAAAACTGCTATTTTTTATTCAGGGAGCCTGAAAACATATATTTCCGGTGAAATTTCGACATCAAATTTTTGAGTGGAATACAATACTTCCTCTACTTTACGTAATAGAGAAAGTAAAAACAAATGGATCTGTGAATGTGAGATGAAAAACGCTTTATTCTGCTTTCTATGCATTCTATTTGGTGGCAATAACAATTAGTCAAAGAAAGGTGGGGAAAAATAAGACCCACGAGAAATCCAAGCAGCATGGGAATAAACAATGCGATTAGGCAGCACAGATATCCGAGCTAAAATTGACTCCCAGTATCTGCAAGCCAGCCTAAAGCATTACCAGTAAGTAGACAGAAACAGGTATATGCTAAATTTAATTGCATTCAATCCTGTGGAAGGTTGCAATTAGCATTACGCGGACACGATGAGTCAGAGGACTCGAATAACAAACGCGTATTCCGAGGATTAATCCAGTTCAGTGTAGTAGTAGTCGTAGTGCATTATAAAACGAACTATTTCGGGGAACTATTATGGCACTACTACTACATGCTTCAGCCGCTACTGCTTATACCCCTAACACCAGTATTTTGTAACTGTTTAGAACAATAAATCATTCATACACTACTGCAGCTATATTAATTGGATCCAATGCGAATATTAGCAGTGCAGATAAAGTCTACCCACTAAAATCGCCCACGCCCCCCTAATTTTCCCTCCACCTCGCTACCACCCCCAGTTTGATAGTTTAGCCGTCACCACTGCTGTCAAGATCTCTTTGCGGCTGTATACTGAACAGGCAAGCTTCCAATGAACTGCGTGGTCTACCACCAGACGTTATATTTAACGTCGACAGTAACAAAACTGGGTCAATGGTGTTGATAAACTGAATGTTAACTTCTTTAAAGAAGCCTTATGCTTTTAGAGAAGATAGTAATTTTAATGCATCTGCCGTTTCATCTTTCTGGAGCTGATTATGAACACCAGCTATATCAGCTTTAAAGACACATCATTCTCCACAGCGGAATTAAGAGATGCAATTCGTTCCAGATACAGACACTAGACGAAGTCATTACAGCTGTAATGACGGTCAATGGAAAAATTCCAACGCAGTTTTATGAAATGAGTGATAATGAATTAGGAAATAAAAAGTCTGGTGTGTTTACATTCCATCCACTCTTCTACAAACAATTCTCACAAAAGTTTCTTCTTGTAACTATCTACTTCATATTAACCGAGATAAACATTTGTAGAAATGGTTTTATTGCATATTTTCTTGTAGGTACAATGAGAAAAGCCAAATACAGTAGGCTTAAGTGATATTCAAATCTTTTACGAACTGGTCGGTATGTGATGGCTAGACATGGGGGAAAATCTCACATGGACGTTACGTTGACTATGCATCGGCCATAGAGTGCGGGGTATGTTGTGATTGGCATGTAAACAAAAGAGGTAGGAAGGTCACTGTCAATAACGCACCGTGCACTTCACGCCACAGTTCCACTTTGTCACTGGAAGAGATTGCACATACGGTGTCCCACAGTTCAAGTTTTTTTACCAAACTTTTTGTATCCAATGGAATCACACACAAAAGAAACAGTGTCTGTCACACTGTGATGCATTTTGATCCAAAACAAATGACAGTTCACGTAGCAAGCGAGAGAAATAAACATGGCGGACGTAAATATTAATTTAGCGATTGCTATATTAAGTATTGGTTTGTGATATATTTCCACGACTATCTGTCTCAGTAGGAAGAAAATATGTATTAGAAGTAAAAGACATTGGTGGATATGAAGAACAGGACACGGGCCGAGGTAATTGGATCTACTACAAAACAAATTGAGGTTAGAGGAACCGGAAAACTATCGCAATTTTCTACGAATTGACGAAGATTTGTTTCTCAACCTTTTATATCGTTTCGAAGGCAAAATTACACACCACGACACAAATATGAGACAAACGTGAAAGAGATAAGGAACAATTGTAATGGTTTTAATCTTAGTATGGATGGCAGGAGATTTCAACTCAATAACATAAAATTGAATCATACTGGTAACTAGATTTCTTATTATTTGACATTTGCCTATGTAGTAACCATCTCAGTAATATATGCTAATGATCACGAAAAATCGATAATGAATCTTCTTGAAAAAACTAAACGTTTTATTAAAATACCCATCACACTAATAGTGTCACGAGCCGTACATACAAAACAGCTGACTACATGTTGTCTCTGCAGTCCGCCATATTGTTACGTTACAGACACTGATTGGTTATTTTCAAGTTGTTGGATGAAAAACATTGATGCAACTCAATCGCATTGTATACAAACAGGTTGGATACAAAAAATCTGATGTGTTGCACTCACATGACTTTCTCTACTCTTGTACTAACCATTCTTACAAACTCTTATTCCTATATCTTCTTCGTGTTAGTTAAGATAAACATTCGTACAAATTATCTTATTCATTATTTCCTTGTAGGTACAAGGGGAATATTAGAATACAGTAGGCTTTCTGCGATAGTCAAATGTTTTAAAGCTTTGGGACTCTGTTGTCTTTGCACACTCAACATATAAAAAAATGAACGATGATCCATTTCACGAAAGTTCTAAGTTTTCCGAAACTCGCACACATAACAACGAATATCTCCGAAATGGTTCACCCTACAAGAAAATTTATTTGGACATAAATTGTGTATTTTAGCAAGATCTACATTTTTTGTATAGTATGATTTGGTCTATCTCTAACGGTTTACCAGTTATGCAAAAGTCGTCCAGAGTAAATACGACTACAGGGGCTATAGCCAGAAAATTCAAGATATACATTTCATTTGTCATCACAATATCTCAAACATATGACGTTTTAATCAAAATCGTTAGAGCCATTTTCAAGAAAATTGAAATTTTCGAAAAATCTTTCATGTAAAGGGTAGTTTAGAGTGGGGCTATTTTCTTCAAAATCTTTGTGTCGCATCCTTGAAAGACATTAAACTTAAATATCAACTTTGGGTTTTAACCAACTTTTCGTTTTTGAGTTATGCTGTTCACAGACTGACACACAGACACACACATGGACCTTTTTCTAAAAATGATTTTTTTGGATTGAGGGAGCCTCAAAACATCTATTTCTGGTCAAATCTCGACATCGAATTTTTGGGTGGAATACAATACTTCCCCTACTTACCAGTAGAGAAAGTAAAAATAGGATAGAAATTGTATGCAACAAAATTGTATCCAAGTCTCGATGTCTCACGATGTAGTCTCGCTGTACACAATGCTTTGGAGCAAAAAGTTAGACCGTGGGACATCGGCTTTATATGGGACAGATAGACAGACATGATGTGAAAGAAGGAAAGTGAGGAAGACAACAATATTACGTCACTAAAACTGGGACAGGTTGCTGCAGATTTGAATGAACTGCTAGCGGTTAGACTGGCTTTGCTCAGCTTGTCCACAGCTGCACGCCACATTTAAACTGGAGCGTTTCACGGAGCCTATCAGAGGAAGTAGCCAGTGACATAAACATCAGATTCGCACGCTACCTCGTGTCTTGTCACATTCCACATTATCGCAAACACAAGCTTCCTTACCCTTTAAGTAGGTCAACCAAATTTATTTCATTCTGTCACTCAAACCTACGATACGGCTCAGTATCAAACTACGAGGCTCACATTCAGGAGGTCCTGAGGTCGATTCCTGTAGCCAGTTTCTCTTGCTTTTCCCTGATTGGGAAGGAGAATGTTGAGATGGTTTCCCTTCATTTGTTTCCTACATTTCGCTTCACCTTCCACAGCTTAGGGTTTCAGCAGCGTCGGGGACAGATGCCGCAGATGCTCATTGGACAGTTCCTCTCTGCCCTATCACATGCAGTAAGCTGGTGTGACCAGATCATGCGCATCTCTAGCGGTTCCTTCACCTCATCCGTTCCTCTTGGGAGAAGTAAGCACATAAAACATCTGAGATACGAGGTGTCCTCTTTGTTCCCTGGTCATAGGTCAATCCTCGTCTTTATTAGCATTTTTCTGTTTTTCGAAAGCATTAATTTTTAAAAATCTGATGTGTTGCACTCACATGACTTTCTCTACTCTTGTACTAACCATTCTTACAAACTCTTATTCCTATATCTTCTTCGTGTTAGTTGAGATAAACATTTGTACAAATTATCTTACTGCTTATTTCCTTGTAGGTACAAGGGGAATGTTAGAATACAGTAGGCTTTGAGCGATAGTCAAATCTTTTAAAGCTTTCAAATTTCGTTCTCTTTGTACGGCTAACATATAAACAATAAGTAACGATGTTCCATTTGACGAAAGTTTGTTTTCCAAACCTCACACAAATAACAAGGAATATCTCCGAAATGGTTCACTACACAAAAAAATTATTTGCACACAAAGTGTGTGTTTTAGTAAGATTTACATTTTTGTGTAGTAAGATTTGGTCATTCTCTTACGGTTTACCAGTTATGCAAAAGACATCCACAGTAAACAGGACTATACGGGCTATAGCTAGAAAATTCAACTTATACATTTCATTTGTCATAAAAATATCTCAAACATATGGCATTTTAATTAAAATCGTTACAGCCATTTTCAAGAAAATCAAAATTTTTGAAAAATTTTCCTTGTAAAGGGTAGTTTAAGGTGGAGCAATTTTCTTCAAAGTAATCGCGTCGTGTCCTTAAAACACATGACTGACAGACACACACTTGCGAAACTTTTCCTAAAAATGCTTTTTATGGATTCAGGGAGCTTCAAAACATATATTTCCGGTGAAATCTCGATTTGGGTGGAATGCAACACTTCCTCTACTATACGTAGTGGAGAACGTGAAAATACCATGGGGTTAGATCAGGTAATCTTAGAGGCCACAAAACAAGAGCAGAATCGATTTGAGGACAACGTTCAATCTAATGAGTGTAGCATTGAGGTACTGACGGGCATTATGATGAAATTGAAGCGGAGCCTATCTTTATCTTTATCTTCTTCACCTTCTTCTCCTCCTTCTTCTTCTTCTTCTTCTTCTTCTTCTTCTTCTTCTTCTTCTTCTTCTTCTTCTTCTTCTCCTTCTTCTTCTTCTTCACCTTCTTCTTCTTCTTCTTCTTCTTCTTCTCCTCCTCCTCCTTCTTCTTCTTCTTCTTCTTCTTCTTCATCTCCTTCTTCTTCTTGTCCTCCTTCTTCTTTTTCTTCTCCTTCTTCTCCATCTGGTTACCCTCCCCTTCTGTAGCACTAACACCCTCTAGAACTTAAAAGCTAGTGCCTAGGATCAGACGCCTGTCGGGGAGCACAGGAACCTATGGACCGGACAGAGTGAAGACCTGGACGCAAGTGGTCTGTATGTGAGTGAGGAAGAAGATGCTATGAAATGGAGGCGAATTCGATAAAGTCCTGGCTGTCTTCTTGTAATTGTGCATTAGCCATTGCTTAAGCACATCCAGATAGGTACACTGGACCAGTAACAGTCTGTTCCATAAAACACAGTGAGCCATAAACCTTTGTACACGAAACAGCACAAAACACCCTGAGTTTATGGGAATCAGGAACGTGCTCCACCGTAACATGAGGACTTTCAGCTCCCTAAATTAGCAAGCTGTAAAACACAAAACACTTTCTGTTCACCAGTGAACGCCACTTTGTAATCAACTGTTACGACTGCCCTCCTGAATCAATACAAAACTTTGAGAGATACACTTCACTCTGACACAAAATTTTCCCCCATTTTTTCTATGGTTAATTATCGATCTATAGATTCATGAACCTCGGAAGGACTTGACTCAGCCTGTCTATCTTCTTCTTCTTGTTCTTCACTGTTATAGTTTAGGCCTGTTCCGCCTTCACTTCACTTTTTGGTAGGTTTGTATTTTATTTTCGTTAATATCTTCTGATATCCCACTGTATTCATTGTTGTTTATTGCATACCCTCATTATTTTTAATTCTGCTCTTGTTTCTTGGCTTCATATTTGATACAATATTCTATATTATTTCACTTTTCTTAAGAAGTTCATCTCTGCAGCCTGCTGTTAAAACTGGTATGGTACTGCTATACCGTTTTAATTTTGTTTCTTGACTTATTTTATTTTTTAGAGTTCTTTGTACTGTCTCACACATCATTTGAATTTTGTTAGATTTAATGTTTGTCATTTTCTCTTTCGTTGCTTATACCGCAATCTAAAAATTTCAAATGATATCTTCTTTTCAGTTATATAAGGAAAAATGCAAAAATACAAAAGTATAACAAGTTAAACGGTATTATAAAACGAAATTTTGGAAATATATGACAAAAGATGCAAAACTGAGGCTACATGATGTCACTTCAAAAGGAACTCAATCCTATGTCAGTGAAATCTGTATTTTAAATTTTAAAAATAGGCAAACATTAGAAGTAGCACAGATGAGTTTTTAAGACCATTATTAGGCTTAAAAAAACTCGATTATCAAAGAAATGTGGATATAAGTATGACTCTTGGCAACGTTTAGCCTACAAGTATCGACCGAATGGCAGAAGGGAACCTGGAAGACCGAGACACAACCAGGAACATTTACAGAGCTGAGGAACAGACCTTAACGACCTAATTCTACGTTTGTTCATGATAATGATGAAATAATCATTTCTAAATGTCTCCAAAGAAACACAAGGCCAACCTAAAGGGTAAAGGGTACAGACAAAGAGGGTGCATCTCGCTCACTTCGACCTACACAGATCTACTGTGCGTACCACCCCCAGGAGGCAGGGAGAGATGAGGGAACCAGCTGGACAGGCCACAGAGAGGCGCAGAAGTCCCTAACAAGTGCTCATCCCGGCACCAGGCCCTGCCAAGCAGCCATTAAACCGCGGTTCCGGTGTCGCACTGGGCGTCCCGTCCCCCCGACAGAGGACAAGGTCAACCAAACGCCACCTAGCGCCGAGAACAGCATTTACCATGCACAATCATCCGCGCCATCTACCCGGCATTGCCAACACTACACACCTGAAAGATGACAAGGAAATGGAATGAAAGGAAATGATGGAAAGGATGCCGTGGTATGAAATAATGCACCCCAGCATTTGCCTACGGAAAACCATGGGAAAACCCATGTCAGAGTGCGCAGCAACGGGAATCGAACCCGCGGAGTCACAGACGTTACCACCTGAGCTATCCCGCTCGTAGTATTGATATATAATTTGACATTTAACCGAGATTTCCTTTTAAAGCCACGCTACTCAGAGGATCTTAAAACCTGTATTTCCTGTAATATCTCGAAATAGACGGAATACAATACCTCTCGTTCCTGCTCAGGTAAGAGAAAGTAAAGGAAGCTCTAGCCATGCATAGAAAGTGAAGTTGAAATGATAGGAGCATATCTGCATAGTTTACAGCATTTCAGTAGCCACGTTCTCTCTTCCGAAGCGTTATTTTCCAGCAGCAATGAATTGCGTCTTTAATCGGAATTCTATGAAAGTTCACATTTCCATTTGAGGCAAATTGCAGCGTGTGGGTGAGGCAGCATCTGGCGTGGGAACAGTCGAGCATCGACCGATCGATACGCTTGTTCGTCTCGAGTGCAGAAGCAATACAGTGACGGAGAACTGCCAGATGGTAGGTATATCTCAAAACGTTTTAATTAGGGATCGCCATTCAAGTGACAATATTGATACTACTAGCGATAAAGTCGCTGGTTCCGCTTTGACTCCGGTAAAGCAGATAATATCCTGTATACAAGGCACACACGTTGCATACACCGATATGACTCAAAGTGCAACGACCGGAGCCGAGCTATCGGCGTGCGGTCTGTCCCTCTGTACTCATTCAGTTAAATGTGAATTTATAGCATAGGTTAT
The DNA here is from genome assembly GCA_030765045.1 of Tenodera sinensis. Classification (NCBI taxonomy): domain Eukaryota; kingdom Metazoa; phylum Arthropoda; class Insecta; order Mantodea; family Mantidae; genus Tenodera; species Tenodera sinensis. The sequence continues at coordinate 10,934,014 of CM060974.1, forward strand.
TCGCACATAAATTATATAATGGACTCTATGCTCGAGCATACCCAAATGTATTAATTATAAGTCTGACAGCGATCCTTTAATGAACCTCCTTAAGTTCAAACTTTCATTAAAGGTCTTCATCCAATCCGACAATTCAATTTTCATTAAAGGACAGGTGTACCACCAATCAGAAAATTCCCATGCAGCAATGGCAAAGCGCAATATCGATTAATTCTCGAAACGCAACTAGCGAGAGTTTAGAGAACGCTAAAATGTCGGACATTACTGACAGTGAGATGCAACTTCCTCAAATTAACCCCAATACAGCATCAACTTCCAAGAATATTGCACTAAGCACAGTCCCACAAATTAATTTCACTAATTGTACAATAAATAACTTATACATGAAATAAAGTTTCGTCTGAAAACCAATATATTCAATGTACCTTCTATTTTTACTTTGTCTAGTGGTAAGTAGAGGAAGTATTGTATTCCACCCAAAAACTGCATGTCGACATTTCACCGTAAATATGTTTTGAGGCCTCCTAAATCCAAAAAAAAAAAAAAAAAAAAAAAAAAAAAAAAAAAAAAAAAGCATTTTTAGAAAAAGGTCCGTGTGTGTGTGTGTGTGTGTGTGTGTCAGTATGTCAGTCTGTGGACAGCATAACTCAAAAACGAAAAGTCGTTTAAAAACCAAAGTTGGTATTTAAGCTCAACGTCTTAAAGGATGCGACACGAAGATTTTGGAGAACAGACGATAACATATATGGAACGGACTATCAATAAACTCAGCTGAATGTTGAAAATACCGACTTGTGTAAACCGCGCTGCAAAACGACGTGGGGCATATCCTGCTCTCCTACTGCACTCAAACATTTTTTCCATGGCTTTGCGTAGTAGAGAAAATAAATACTGGCTTTCATTTCTTACTCGTAATACAGAGTGGAAGGAAAATAATTACATTCCTTCTAATATGTGCTTCATAGAAACATTACAAACAAAAAAGTCAAATGGCATTTTGTTCTTTGGTCAGCCGATTTCGAAGAAAATAAATATTTATCCAAATTGGATGCGTAATTGCACAAGAATGGACGAAGATATAAGTTTGTTACTTCTAAGATGCGTAGAGTAACATCACACAGGTTTCGAAATAATTAATAACGTAACAGATATGAAGGAAAACTCCGAGCCTTTCTTCCAGACGTGAGGTAAGTTGACAAGGTTACGTTAAGTTGGTCAGGGAATTGACCTGGTTTGTGGATGTACAGGTCGGGCGCTTCCGTGTAATGTTTCGGGAGCTAACGCTTGTGATTGGCCTACACTCGCACAGTAAACACGGAATGACACGGCAGGGTATTTGTTTGTGTTGTCAAGAAGCACCGTTACTGTGTTTATGTACTGAGCTAAGAAAAGTGACCACCCACATACTCTAAAGTGTTGCCAGCTTGTTTTCGACAAAACTAAAATATCTCCGTAGGAAACGGTTAGAGACAGAAACTTAAAATACAAAATGTGCTCCAAATACCGAGATCTATCACTGGTTTAAATTAATGTAATGACTTCCCTTCCACCCTGTATATTTGTTTGTCAAAGAAGTTCGATAGAGTCCAAGGCATCCTCTTTAAGGCGTCATTCTGCCATGAGCAAACCTTTCAATGTGCAACTTTATTTTCGCAGTACGCGCGACAAGCTGTTATTGTGGCAATATGAGCCATCTGTTTGTTCCTTACATCGACATTCCTGGAACAATAAACACCTCAAGATACAAACAGTTGCAGCACTAAAGGCGTAATCATGACATATGTATACTTAAGTTTGATGTCAACAGGTTTCATAACGAAGGTTATAGCGAAGCTGTAGCGGTTCCTTCGTTTACTTTCAAGAAACGGAGTGCTGAGTACTTTTCCATCCACCTAGAACAGTGTTGAGCAAACGCAGATCTGCAGCCTGGAGATAAATAATTAGTGCATTTAAAGCAGTAATGCAGACACGTTCTCTCCCTAGAATAACCTCTCCTCTCCAGGGGTTAACGATGTGCAGAGTGCAAGATGGCGCCTTGGTCAACCATTTTCTATGCTCCGCATGGTTGCCAACATTTAAAAGTAAAATTATCGTACCGGCCACTCAAAATTATAGATTTGAATTCAAAATTATCGTACATCATAAACCAAATGCCACAACAATAAAAATATCAGTAATACACTTATGAAAATGTAATAGCATTAATGTTTATGGTATCCACTAATAACAATGATGACCTCAAGCAGTATTACAACTTTAGCACTATGTTTCTCACACTATTCATCTGAAAGTTCATCTTCCTCAACTGTTGCAGCATTATACATTTCTTGTTGAGATAAACTGTAACACCTTGATGACTTGCAGATTTTCGGACCCACCACATTGTTTCATAAGGTGAGGCGGCAGAATAAGTATTTACCGTATCTAGCGACAATCTGTTTCTAATTTTGGTTTTTATTAAACCCAGTTTAGAAAAAACTGTTTCATGTTTAACAGCACTCCAGAAACTGTCAGGTCCAGGCATATTCTTTATTTCACACGGCATACCACTTATTCCGAGTTTTCTCCATTGATCATCAATTTTCTGAACATTGCCTTCTTCATTGAGATTACCAGATCTGGGTACACTGGCAATAAGAGGATAAAGGGTAGAAGCATTAGTAGGATATGAAATGGTTGCCTTAGAGGGGTGGAGACAGGCTATGAGGGCAAAAGTGGTATCGCTATTTGTAATTAATTTCATTTCGCTGGTGTGACAAACCAGTGAACATTATATTTCTCCGGTACCCATCATACATTCAAATTATCGTACACCCCCATAATTATCGTACGTGTTGGCAACCATGTGTACAGACATTACAATTATCCTATGCCCCCATAATTGTCGCATGGGTTGGCAACCCTGATGCTCCGTATTAAAGGTATCTCCTATTAACAAAGAATTTCTTCACAAATGAGGTTTATAGGTTTCAATTCACCTTCTGTATACATAGGAAACGTCTTTGAAGAAACATAAATGCCCACACATTCCTAAAATATGTGTTGCACTCACATGACTTTCTTTACTCTTGTACTACCCCTCCTACGAACTCGCATACCTACAATCTTCTTCCTGTTAGTTGAGATAAACATTTGCAGAAATTATCTTATTGCTTATTTCCTTGTAGATACAAGGGGAATATGGGAATATAGTAGACTGAGAGATGGACAAATCCTTTAAAGCTTTGAGATTCCGTTCTCTTTGCACGGTTAACATGTAAATAGTGTGTTTTAAAGAGATATACATGTTTGTATAGCAAGATTTGCTCAATTTTTTACGGTTTACCAGTTATACAAAAGCCACCCAGAATAAATAGGACTACATAGCCTATAACCATAAAAATCAAGATATACATTTCATTTGTCATAAAAATATCTCAAACATATGTCATTTTAATAAAAATCGTTAGTTATTTCCAAGAAAGTCAAAATTTTCCAAGTGAAGATTAGCTTAGGACGGAGGAATTTTCTTCAAAATCTTCGTGCTTCTGGTCACATTGGCGTACCGATATAAAAATTCTGGATAAGCCAAGCGTGTTAAATCAGATGTCTAGAAAGCTAGATAGCCGTGTAAATATAACGGTTGGCTGCAATTAGTTCCGCGAGGCGTACCCGTACCAGATAGAGACATCTCCGACTTGATACAGGAAGTTGGTAAAAGGTGACTTAGAGTGACGCTGAAGCGAGACAGTTGAAGAGAGACAGGCGCCTAGACAGATCCGGAAGCCCGCATATGCTACGTAACAGATACTGGAGCAAATGCTCTCATTTAAACCAAGGTGTCCAACAATGCCAGCATAAACTAAGGTGGGTAAAATAGTGCCTTTAGTTGGTGGTATAAAAAGGACTGACATCGGTCATTAACGCCACTGCTGATACATGCTTCGTACATGCCCGTACTCCCTAGGAGGGGTGAACTCTGAGGCGTTAGACAGAGATGGAGGTTATAGATAGACCCATTACCCAGTTAATTAATTATGGGATAAAGTTTCACGGCTAGCTGCGCATAAGTTTGTGAAGAAATTATAGTTGAAGTGTACCTCGCCGTTCTCATTGCGTCTTACATTACCACCCATAATTTAGGACTATTAAACTCGGCCAACAACAGTAATGTTGCAGGACGTTTTCTTAAAGCACAACAAACCTGTGACGAGGTGACCGCTGAGGTTCGTAGTATATGGCGCCCAGCGTGGGGCTATTTCCATTACGTCTCTGTAATCATCCCTGATTGAGAAGTACTTACCTAATCCAACAGAAGTATTGAAGGACGTTTTCTTTTAGCACAACACACAACATAAGTCGACGCAGCGATTGATGAAGAAGTGTAGGGGATTTTCTTCAAAATCTTCGTGTCACATGCTGCCCATACACATACCGACCTTTTTGTAAAAATTTGATGTGTTGCACTCACATGACTTTCTCTATTCTTGTACTTATCATTCTTACAAACTCTTATTCCTATATTTTCTTCGTGTTAGTTGAGATAAGCATTTGCAGAAATTATCTTGTTTATGTTCTTGTAGGTATAAGGAGAATATTTGAATACAGTAGACTTTGAGCGATAGTCCAATCTTTTAAAGCTTTCAAATTCCGTTCTCTTTGCACGGTTAACACATAAAAAATGAATAACGATGTTCCATTCGACAGAAGTATAGTTCTCCAAAACTCACACAGATAACAAGGAATATCTCCGAAATTGTTTACTCTACAAAAAGAAGGGAAAAAAAGATATTCAGGCATCTATTGTGTGTTTTAGCAAGATCTTTTTGTGTATAGTGATATTTGGTCTCTTACAGTTTACGAGTTATATAGAAATCATCCAGAGTAAACAGGACTAAATGGGCTATAGCGAGAAAATATACGTTTCAATTGTCATTAAAATATCTCAAACATATGGCATTTTGATCAAAATCGTTAGAGCCATTTTCCATAAAATCAAAATTTTCCAAAAATCTTCCATGTAAAGGGTAGTTTAGGGTGGGGCTATTTTCTTCAAAATCTTCGTGTCGCATCCTTGAAAGATATTAAACTAAAATACCAACTTTGGTTTTTAACCGACTTTTCGTTTTTGAGTTATGGTGTCCACAGACAGAGAGACACACATAGAAACAAACATGGACCTTTTTCTAAAAATGCTTTTTTTTGGGGGGGGGGTTTCAGGGGGTCTCAAAACATATTTTCGGTGAAATATCGACATCGAATTTTTGGGTGGAATACAATACTTCCTCTACTTACCAGTAGAGAAAGTAAAAACTTAACCAAATAACGAATAGCTTGGAAAAACGGATGCCACAACCACTATTTAAAGGATTTTGTGACAAACATTTTGCTTTACAACATTAAGAACTAGAAATAACTTAATCATACTTGCTATTTCAATAAAAATGCAGTTATTTTTAAAGACTTCTGATGAATGAGTGAGTGGGCCAAGCAGTGAGTGAATGAGAGAAAATGAGATTCCCAGGTTGTTTAAAGAGAGTAATTTTGTGCTACCATGTCGCCTTCTGTTCTCTGTTGATAAGCATGCATGATGCATAGCCATGCATGACACAACGCGACCCTGAATAATGACATTCCTGGAAAATCGCAAGGTAATCTGAGAGCATCGCTTAACAGAATCAGCCAGTCTTTGATCCAGACTGGATATTGTCAATTAGCACACCCTGCATGCAATCTGCGATAGTAGGATTATCGACTGGTAAGATTAATAATTCACAAGGAGATAGATACATGATTGTAATAAATAATTTCCAAATGTTAAAACCAACGCATAATCTAAGAAACGTAAGTTGCAATTTTCTCAGGAAATGAGGACAATGTAAGTGGTTAGACAAAGCAATTACAGATACACCTGAATAGCTAAGGCAATTAGGCAATTGGAAGAAGCTCAACTAGACAACTTTATTGAACACCATTAGGAAGCCTGGCATCACTCAGTATGTGATTGGTTAAACTACATTGCAGCCAACCGCCGAAGGCGAAAGACAGAGGCTGTTTTGCATGGCCTCCACGTTCTCCCGATTTGACGCCTTTGACTTTTACCTTTGGGGGTTCATAAAGTACCATGTGTATGTGCCAGCTCTACCATTTGACGTACCCGAATGCAGAAACAGCATCCAAACAGCTGTTGCAACAATTACTCCAGACACACTGATCAAGGTTTAGGAAGAACTCCCTTATCGACTGGATGTGTGTCGTGTGACAAATTATGCTCACATTGAGTATGTAGAAAAAAAACTATTTGAGCTGCTCTTTCATTTAATGTATGATTTATAATTTTAAGTTAAATGTAATGAATTCTAAAGAGCCTCAAACCTCCTATATTCATTTGGAAAGATTTTAATGGTTTTTTTTCCTGTTATATTCATTTTATACTTTCTTTAACCGTTAAAAATATGCATTTGAGACGCTTTCAATTGTAAAATGTTATATGACTGACGGAACATTTAATGGCGGGTGACTCAACACAAAATCCAATCATAAGCTTACCACGCCTTGCGGTGTTGTATACTTAAACACGCTGTTCACCCTGTAAAGTCGGTGATATAAATATAATTTGCGCTCACATAATTAATTTCCACAAAAGGAAAATGAATAGTAATGGCCAGCTATCACCACAGTCAAATAATACATCATCATTATCATCATCATCATCCCTTATGCGTAGTATACGAAAACCGCAATTATGAACTAGAGGAAGACCGGCATAAGTAGCAAAACATTTCAACTGTAAAGGGTTAAACAGTCGCCCCACTTTGGTTGGGAATGGATAAACTCCGAAGTGAAGATTATGGAGTGGGGTGACAATGAACTAGTACGCCAATACTAGTTAGTACCGGAGAGCCTTGACTACAATTCCACTTGGACATCACCGCCTAGACGTGGAAACCACTACCCCGTCGAGACCAACCCAATCCGAAGAGATCCTCCAGGAGGAAGGGGCACAGATGTTAGTGCTAGTGGTCCGCAGCGATAGAAGGCGATGAAGAACCCATCAACTAATAAACCCTGTTGAATCCAAGGGAATGCTCACTCATTCCTTTGAGCCAACATCCGCTCCATCTGTTGGATACCACCTTACGCCGCGAAACCTAGAAGCACACCTGAAACATGGTGGCGCTTATATGATTCTGGTAAGTGACTGCGTCGTTAGCAAACAAAATATTTCATATTTGGGGGAGTGGACGGACGGTCGACGGAAATCAAACCCGGTACCTCCCAGATGCGACCTTCACACATTATCGCGGAGCCATCTAGCTCGGCTAAAACCAGAAACATCCAGTTGGAGACTCGGGTTATGATGAGCAGTCCCACGCTTGCCAATGTCCATTTCTGACTCAATTTTCGCAGAAGTCCTTCAAATGTAAGGATATTATTTCATCATTACCCTGAACAGGAAATAAACATATGGAAATGTTGCGTGCTGTTGTTGACCAGAGCCACGCAATACGCATGAGCTGCTTCAGGTTCGGAGAAAGGTCGACTCTGGAGCCAGGCACAGGCTTGCTCCAATGAACTAGTCCTTGCAAAGTGTGAGACACCGGAGTCTGGCTGGCTGACAAGCAAGGTCGGCTCCCAAGGGAACATTAACATCATTACTATTCTCTTCAGTGTTGCCAACCGCTACAGCTCAAACAAAATTCCGCTACAAAAATACAAACATACGTATTATCAACATACTTTTCTGCACGTCTGATACAGAGTTTGTCTGGTCCTCGACAGACATCTGACGCTAGGCGCTAGCTTGAAAATCCGCTTAATGAGGTGGAAGTCCTCTATAGTCTATACGAGGAGGATAAACAGGGAAAGAATTCGCTACGCGAGGCAGAATTCCGCCATGGTTGGTAACACGGTCTGTAGGTACATTCTTGGGCAGCTTCCTTTCTGCATGGTTGACGATGAATTGCGTTCTGTTGTGTAGGCAATCTCAGATCAGACCTCCTTAACGTTTGGCTGCATCAGGCCTCGCATGCCGAGATAAGCACCTCCAAAACGTAACTCCATTAGGGCCGATAAAGCTCGTAACTATGAGCCAAGGCTTTTTTCGGCAATCATTCGCTGTGCTTCCTGTAGATTGGAGAAATGCTCTTGACAGTGTCCTTAACGTAACAACCGCTGTTGAAAAGATGTCAGTAAATTTTCCTTTTTACTGATTAATATTTGCCCTTGAACGATTTTCTTGTTGCATATTATCTCCTGATTACCCGAATAACTAATCAAACTGCCAGAAGTTGAATTTAAATGTCATTCCTAGAAGAGGATGTAGTGCATTAACCCAAAAACTTCGATACACAGATGTCACAGAAAATACATGTTTTGAGGCTACTCGAATCCCCTCCCCACAAAAAATTACTTTCTCTGCTACGTTCTTACAGAAGTAGAGGAAGTATGCTATTCCACCAAAAAACTCGATATCGATATTTAACCGGAAATATATGTTTTGAGGTCCCCTGTGTGAGTGTTTCTCAGTCTAACTCAAAAACCAAAAGCCTGTTAGAAACCAAGCTTGGTATTTAAGTTAAACGTCTTTTAAGGATGTGACATGAAGATTTTGAAGAAAACTCCCCCATCCTAAACTATCCCTTACATGGAAAATTCTTTGAAAATTTTTATTTTCTCGAGAACGGCTCTAAAGGTTTTGATTAAAATGCCATATGTTTTAAGATATTTTTATGGGAAATGAAATGTATATCTTGAATTTTCTCCCTATAGTCCCTGTAGTCCTATTTACTCTGGATGACTTTTGCATAACTGGTAAACCCTAAGAGAGAGACCAAATCTTACTATAGAAAAAATGAAGATCTTGCTAAAACACACAATTATATCCAAATAATTTTTTGTAGATTCAACATTTCCAATATATTCCTTGTTATCTATGTTAGTTTCACAGTACTTATACTTTACACAAATGAAATATCGCTTTTTTTTAACGTTTTGGTCGTAGATAACGGAATTTCAAAGTTTTAAAACGTTTTACTATAGTCTAAAGAGCGCTGTATTCCCATATTCCTCTTGCACCTACAAGGAAATAATAAGATAATTTGTACAAATGTTTATCTCAACTAACGAGTCGTAAGAATGGTTAGTACAAGAGTAGAGAAAGTCATATGACTGCTGTTTATTTCTCTGCAGCGAGATTTCACCAAAAATACATGTTTTGAGATTTCTAAAAGCAAATATTTTACAAAATAGGTCAGTGTGTATGTATATGTTAATAGAATAACTCGAAAACGAATAATCACTTAAATACCAATGGTATTTAAGTTTAGTGTCTTCCAAGAATGCGACACAAAGAGTTTCAAGGTCATTCATTCTCTGCATTCCAAACTACTCTTTACTTGTAACAGGTTTTGAAAATTTTGATTTTCTCAAAAATGGCTCTTACGATTTTGATTAAAAACACCGCATCTTTAAGATAGTTTCATGACAAATGAAATGTATATCTTGAATTATCTGGGAATGGTCTCGGAAGTCCTCTGCATTCTGGATGCCTTTTGCATGACTAGTAAACCGTAAGATATAGACAAAATCTTAGTATACCAAAATGTATATCGCGTTAAAGCACTCAGTTAATGACATTTGTTTTGTAGAGTTAACAATTTCAGAGATATTTCTTGATATTACTTTCAAATTTAAATTTAATTTTATCACAGGGGAAGCCTTGGTTGTTTTTATTTCTTTTTCTGAAATAGCCAATTTGTAAACTTTTGTTTTATTCTGGGGGGGCCCCAAAACATATTTTTCCGGTAAAATTTCCACATCGAAATTTTGGGTGGGATGCAGTATTTCCCCTACTTACTGTACGTAGTACAGAAAGCAATAAACGATAGTGGGTGTAGAAAGTCTGTGAAGGTAACACATATACTCGTATTTTCTTGCTTTCCTTCTTCAGTATAAAATTAAAACAACTGGCCAGGTAAGAATTCTGTGATAGTAATTAAGAAAATTAAAATCCCCTTTTTGAAGGCAGCTGGACATTCATTAAGGTTCTCCCAATTAACTATTGTCAGATTTTTATGCTTCCTTTCCTTGTCAAGATGAACGCTTACCCACTTCCGCTACCAGAATATTCTAAATCCGGAAGAGTTTCTAAAATGACGACGCCGTTGTGGAATAGCGACAATCGTTGAGAGTACGTCAGCTGTTCTCTTCCTGTTGCATGATAATTGATAAGACGACTGAAATCACGTGCTCGACTGTGCGTTAAGTTTCCGCACTATCTCTCCATTGAAGGATGAGGTGAATTCACTTCCCGCTCTTGACTTAACTATACGTCGTCCAAATACTAAACGCCTCCTGAAACAGAAGTGTTTGGCTCCAAACTTGAAAAAGTTGAATCCAGTGTTCTGAACGTCATTGTCCTTAAATATCTGAGTCTAGAATTTCGATGGTGGAGCATATATCTTTTGTGGCTCCCTGAATCAAAACAAAAAACAGCCTTTTTACTTTCTCTACTAGTAAGTAGAAGTAGTATTGTATTCCACCCAAAAATTCGGAAATATATGTTTTGAGGCCCCCCATTTTTGGAAAAAGGACCGTGTGTGTCTCAGTCTGTGGACAGCATAACTAAAAAACGAAAAGTCAGTTAAAAACCAAAGCTGGTATTGAAGTTTAATGTCTTTTAAGGATACGACACGAAGATTTTTAGAAAATAACCGCACCCTAAACTACCCTTTACATGGAAAAATTTTCGAAAAATTTTATTTTCTTGAAAATGGCTCTAACGATTTTGGTTAAAATGCCTTATGTTTGAGATATTTTTAAGACAAATGAAATGTATATTTCTAATTTTCTGGCTATAGCCTATGTAGTCCTGTTTAGTCTGGATGAGTTTTGAATAACTCGTAAACAGTAAAAGACAAAATCTTACTCTACAAAAAATGTAGATCTTGCTAAAATACACAATTTATGTCTCAATAAATTTTTTTTGTAGAGTGAACCATTTCGGAGATATTCCTTGTTATGTGTGTGAGTTTCGGAAAACTTAGAACTTTCGTACAATGGAATATCGTTCGTTTTTTTATGTCAACGTAACAAAGAGAACGGGATCTCAAAGCTTAAAAACATTTGACAATCGCTCAAAGCCCACTGTATTCTAATATTCCCCTTGCACCTACAAGGAAATAAACAATAAGATAATTTGTACAAATGTTTATCTTAACTAACACGAAGAAGATATAGGAATAAGAGTTTGTGGGAATAGTTAGTACAAGAGTAGAGAAAGTCATGTGAGTGCCACACTTCAGATTTTTGAAAATATGTTTTCATATGTTCTTTAAATACCTATACATTATCATCACTCTATCAGGCCTTATGGCCTGTCACGGACTCAGCAAAGAATTTTCTCTCCATCTCTTTCTTAGACATCGTAGACTTGTTTCCACTTGTGGATGATGGTTCATCAGGCTTTTCGAACCATAGGGTAAGGATTGGACAAGCGTACGTCGGGGCAGACGGATGTTTGCTAAGAAAATATAGTGCCTTTTTTTACCAATGTTGGCATCACTGTGTATTGAGAGTGCGCGCGCATATTTATCGCAAAACAAATGTGCAATCTAACAACAGAAACGAAACATGGAAGAAATATTTTTCATTGGCTACTTGAACTGCAAGATATCATCTGCTACAAAGTTTCTATGGAAAACGAAGGTGTAAAAGAAGGCTCTTGATGTAGAGGTGGTGACAGGGATCCATCTATCGGCGACGAAGCTTACTACGGTAAATTTCTCCTACCTGTATGTCTTGTGAATTATTTTCTGTTAACCGCACAGCGAGGTAGACGGACACGGCTAGTATGGAGCAAAAGGACAGCGACAACATAAGAATTTGCATCATATTAATGAAGCTAAATTCAGTTCCGAGAACTTTGTGTTGAAAATGAGATTCTTGGGTCTTAGAATCAAGCTCCTTTGGAGTGTCTTCAGGAGGCATTCCCAAATAATGGGAACACAACAACACAAGAAAGTCACACCGAACTTCTACATCGTTGATAGGCTCCGAAAAACCAAGTCCTCCTCCAGTAACTTCCTTGGGAGTTAAAAGTAAGCAATGTAACAAAAGGAAATCCAGAAAATCTGAGGTTATAACAATCCCAAAGCTTATAAATCAACTAAAAGCTAGGAAGACTGCCCGCGCTGAAAAGGAAAAGGCACAGCAGCGAAAGCCCGGACAATTTAGGGCCGAGAAACAGGATATCTACAAGGAATGCCAACAGTGTACAAGGAAGGGGGAAACTGAGTGCAGTGCCTCAATTCTGCAAACTGATACCATGTAAAGTGCGTAGAGACCGGAAATGATCCGTATTTCCTATGTCATAATTGTATGAGTAATGACAGTGACTAAAAATATTGGTGTCCGTTTGCCCCGCCTTTATCCTACGCCGGGTACGTTGCCAGTTCTTTCCCTGCTGATATATGGACTCTAAAATCAGTTGTGCCTTGAGTTCTTTTAATAATTCCTCATTATGTTTGTGGTCCCATCTACTATAACGTGCTGAGAGTCTCATAAACTTTAGTTTGCCAGCTGTTCAACTTTCTGAGCGTCCACGCCCCGCTAACACAGCAGAGGACGGGCTTGCCAAGATGTGCCCTCGTATGTCTCTGTACTAGAGAAGGCTTCCTGTTTTTATTCACTATGCCTATGTTCTATTCAATTCAACAATTTTGTTTGGAATATCTAATTCCTCACGAAAAGATAATTAGTGAATTCATTCACAAGAAAACCCTTCGCGGGCCAAGCCATATCGCCCGGCCGCTGTGTCCCCCACCTCTGTCCACAACAGGTGTCATGAGTGGGGTGCAGAACTGGTGGGTGGGACGTGATCTGCGCCCCGAACCCTCCTGGCCGTTTATGCAATCTGGGGTCGCCGCTTTTTTATCAAGCAGCTTCTCAATAGGCCTCTCATGGACCTAACGAGGCTGAGTGCACCCCGTGCCAGACGTAGCGGCGGACAAATCCCCATACCTGTACCGGGGATCGAACCCGGATCCTCCACGCCAGAGGCAGACGCGCTACCACAGCGCTATGGAGGCGGTCGAATTATTTACTCTTTCCAGAATTTTATTTTCAATACAAATTTTACTTCCCATAAGATTTTTCCCCCACAAAATACCATTACTTTAGACTTATGTGCATTAATTTACAGCTCATATTTTCATATTAATATTTGTGTCCATACGTCTTTCCCTACGTTCTTTAATTAAACTATTCACATAATAAAACATCGAATGTATTGTACACACATGACTTTCTCAACTCTTGTACCAACTATTCCTGGAAACCTTAAATACTCCTTTATTTACTTAATGTTAAAAGAGATGAACAGTTGCAGAAATTACCTTACTGCTAATTTGCTTGTAGGCACGAAGGGAACGGTGAACTACAGTAGGTTTTAAGTGATACTCAAGACTTTTAAGAGCTAGTCGCTATGTCATAGCATTGAAATTCCATCTCTTTGTATGGTCAAGAGATAAAAAATCTGATGTGTTGCACTCAGATGACTTTCTCTACTTTTGTACTAACCATTCTTACAAACTCTTATTCCTATATCTTCTTCGTGTTAGTTGAGATAAACATTTGTACAAATTATCTTATTGCTTATTTCCTTGTAGGTACAATATTAGAATACAGTAGGCTTTGAGCGATAGTCAAATGTTTTAAAGCTTTGAGATCGTGTTCTCTTTGCACACTTAACATAAAAATCTGAACAACGATGATCCATTTCACGAAAGTTTTAAGTTTTCCAAAACTCACACACATAACAAGGAATATCTCCGAAATGGTTCAACCTACAAGAAAATTTATTGGGACATAAATTGTGTATTTTAGCAAGATCTACATTTTTTGTATAGTATGATTTGGTCTATCTCTAACGGTTTACCAGTTATGCAAAAGTCGTCCAGAGTAAATACGACTACAGGGGCTATAGCCAGAAAATTCAAGATATACATTTCATTTGTCATAAAAATATCTCAAACATATGACATTTTATAAAAATCGTTAGAGCCATTTTCAAGAAAATCAAAATTTTCCAAAAAGTTTCCATGTAAAGGGTAGTTTAGGGTGGGGCTATTTTCTTCAAAATCTTCGTGTCGCATCCTTGAAAGACATTGAACTTAAATACCAACTTTGGTTTTTAACCGACTTTTCGTTTTTGAGTTATGTTGTCCACAGACTGACTGACTGACTGACAGACTGACACACAGACACACACACACACACACACACACACACACACACACACACACACACACACACACACACACACACACGGACCTTTTTCTAAAAATGCTTTTTTTTTGGATTCAGGAGGCCTCAAAACATGTATTTCCGGTGAAATCTCGACATCGAATTTTTGGGTGGAATACAATACTTCCCCTACTTACCAGTAGAGAAAGTAAAAATGTATAAGCACTACTTATTTGAGAAACGTATTGGAAAATTCAGATAAATAACAGGAAATATCTCGGAAATGGTTACACCATAAAATATTGAATTTGACATTAAATGTATGTTTTGACGCGATCCACATTTTTTGTGCAATAAGATTGTGTATCTGTTATTGTTTACCTGTTATGCAAAATCATCCAGAATAAAGAGGACTTGTGAGGACATTCCCAGGAAATTCAAGATATAAATTTCATTTCTCATGGAAATATCTTAAACATATGGGACTTTAATCAAAATTGTTAAGAGCCACTTTTGAGAAAATCAAAATTTTCGAAAAATGTTCCGTGTAAAAGGTACCTAGTCTGAGAAGGGGGTGTTGTCTTGAAAATCTTCGTGTATTATCCTTGGAAGATTTTGAACTTAAATACCAACTTTTCGTATTTGAGTTATGCTGTTACAGACCTTTTTCTAAAAATGATTTTCTTTTGGATTCAGGGAGTGTTGAGACAGATATTTCCGCTGAAATCTCGATATCGAATTTCCGGGTGGAATACAGTATTGCAGTGGAGAAAGTGCGAGTAAACATTCAGGGAGAGTAGATGAGTTAAGAAAATATAAGAAACAAAAGAAAACCGCAAAAGTAAATAAGAAGCACAGATGGGGCAGAATGGAAATTCCAATGTTAATGTAAAACAAGAAGAAATTTTGCTCCAAGCAAGTTTTACTAACTACTGCCTGAGGCAACTGTAAAAGTGTTTGCCTGTACGTTGAATACATTTGGGAGTACTTATGGCGTGCCTGTGTCCATTTGTATGTATATCTCTGCACACAAAATGTGTAAAAAGTAGCTCAATTCAGAGAGATGAAATTTTACCATAAGAATGTGAAGAAGATAAGCACCACTAAATTGAAAATGTGGTTGAAATGGACGAAGTGTTAATAATGGTCCCTAGAAGTTCACTATTTTCAACGATGATCAAAGTGAATATGTGAAAAATCTCATGCGTTGCGCTCACATGACTTTCTCTACTCTTGAACTATCCATTCTTACAAACTCTTATTCCTATATCTTCTTCGTGTTAGTTGAGATAAACATTTGTACAAATTATCTTATTGCTTATTTCCTTGTAGGTACAAGGGGAATATTAGAATACAGTAGGCTTTGTGCGATAGCCAAATGTTTTAAAGCTTTGAGATCCCGTTCTGTTTGCACGCTTAACATATAAAAAAGTGAACAACGATGTTCCATTTCACGAAAGTTTTGTTTTCTGAAACTGACACAAATAACAAGGAATATCTCCGAAATGGTTCACTCTACAAAAAAATTTATTCAGATATAAATTTTGTGCTTTAGCGAGATCTACATTTTTGTATAGTATGATTTTATCTATCTCTAACGGTTTACCAGTTACGCAAAAGTCATCCAGAGTATATATGACTACATGGGCTATAGCCAGAAAATTCAAGATATACATTGCATTTGTCATCAAAATATCTTAAACATTTTAATCAAAATCGTTAGACCCATTTGCAAGAAAATAAAGATTTTCGAAATTTTTTTCATGTAAAGGGTAGTTTAGGGTGGGGCTATTTTCTTCAAAATTTTCGTGTCGTATCCTTGCAAGACATTAAACTTAAATACCAACTTTGGTTTTTAACCGACTTTTCGTTTTTGAGTTATGTTGACAGACACACAGATATACACACACGCGGACCTTTTTCTAAAAATGCTTTTTTTTATTTAGGGGGCCTCAAAACATGTATTTCCGGTGAAATCTCGACATCGAAAGATTAGGTGGAATACAATACTTCCTCTACTTACTATACGTAGTAGAGAAAGTAAAAACCACAGGAGACTACAGCCGCAGGCAGACAGGGATACAGGGAAGTACCTAAAAATTCCTGGGTCGAGGTTCCAACCCACCACTGGTCCTGTCAACCAATCAGCTCTCCACTGTCCACGAAAAATACTGTTTGCATGAAGCAAGCATCCGTGCCATACATCCGGCATCGCCATTCGCTAAGAAATCTATAAACACAGCTGAAAGACAAGGAGGAAGCACCATGAAAGGGAAATTAGGAAAAGGAAATTAGATGAGAAATTACTCCAGCATTTGCCTACCAAAAAGGGAAAACCCAATGTGAGAGTGGCATTCGACAAGAATAGAACCCGGGACCTCCCGAGTTTGAGCCTCTCATGTTACCGCGGAGCTAACTCACTCACTTCAACCTGAAGATAATCTATAATTCTACAGGTGTTATTTTCTCATTAAAGAAACGTATCTAAAATTTAACATTTTTCGTCTACTGTTATCACAACGTTGTTAAATATGAACGTTAAACGCACAA
Organism: Tenodera sinensis; assembly: GCA_030765045.1. Classification (NCBI taxonomy): domain Eukaryota; kingdom Metazoa; phylum Arthropoda; class Insecta; order Mantodea; family Mantidae; genus Tenodera; species Tenodera sinensis. The sequence goes on from CM060974.1 coordinate 10,950,790, forward strand.
ACGTCATGGTCTGATAGCAAATGTTAAGGAAGAATTAGCTGCCTATAGCACAAGGAAGCAAGCCATGCTTCCTGTTGAGATTACGTAACTTGTTCCTATCGCGTTTGATACCCACAAGGGCGCAGTTCAAGGAAATTTACTTCTCAAATAAGTTTCACTCTCACTAATGGAATAAATGCTGTAGTTTCTCGAAACAGAAGTTACTATCTACAGGGAAAATGAGCTAAAAATTAAAAAGTAAAATTTCCTTGGAACGCATGTTACGAATTTAGTCCAAAAACTAAGAAACAGAATGCTTCTTCTTCTCCTTCTTCTTCTTCTTCTTCTTCTTCTTCTTCTTCTTCCTCCTCCTCCTCTTCTTCTTCTTCTTCTTCTTCTTCTTCTCAAGGCACCACGAGTTCAAAGTTGAATGTCTTCATTTTCTCAACAATTCTTTTCCAGGTATTTCTGTTCTGTATGGTAACTGTCCAGTTTGATATTTTTAATTTTCTCCAAACGTTAATAACGTGGAACAATACAACGCAAAAAATTAAGATAGGAAATTATATATTTGAAAAACTTACACATATTTAGGAGCAAAAATAAAGGATTAACTACGGAAGAAATAAATCATAGAATATTAACAGGAAATAAGCATATTTTGCAAATCTTAGATTAATAAAATCTAAACTGTTAACGATAACAACAAAACTAAAAATATACAAAACCCTGATTAGACCGGTGGTAACATATGCTGCTGAAACTTGGGGATTGAATAAAAAAGATGAAAACAGTCTACGTATATTCCAGAGAAAGATTATAAGACGAATATCCGAGAACAACACATGGAGAATCAGATCAAACTCGCAAATCAGCCTAATACTCAAAGGGGAGGATTTGGTGAGATACATCAAATAGCTGAGATTGAGGCAGTCAGGGCACATTGAAAGGGTGGAGAATGGAAGTTCCTAAACATTTACTACAATAAGGGAAGACAGAGAACGACATGGTTACAGAATGTCGAACAGGACATGAAAAAAAAAAATCTGATGTGTTGCACTCACATGACTTCCTCTACCCTTGTACTAACCATTCTTACAAACTCTTATTCCTATATCTTCTTCGTGTTAGTTGAGATAAACATTTGTACAAATTATCTTATTGCTTATTTCCTTGTAGGTACAAGGGGAATATTAGAATACAGTAGGTTTTGTGCGATAGTCAAATGTTTTAAATCTTTGCACATTTAACATATAAAAAAATGAACAACGATGATCCATTTCACGAAAGTTCTAAGTTTTTCGAAACTCACACACATAACAAGAAATATCTCCGAAATGGTTCACCCTAAAAGAAAATTTATTGAGACATAAATTGTGTATTTTAGCAAGATCTACATTTTTGTATAGTATGATTTGGTCTATCTCTAACGGTTTAACAGTTGTGCAAAAGTCGTCCAGAGTAAATACGACTACAGGGGCTATAGCCAGAAAATTCAAGATATACATTTCATTTGTCATCAAAATATCTCAAACATATGACATTTTAATCAAAATCGTTAGAGCCATTTTCAAGAAAATACAAATTTTCGAAAAATTTTCCATGTAAAGGGTGGTTTAGGGTGGGGCTATTTTCTTCAAAATCTTCGTATCGCATCCTTGAACAACATTAAACTTAAATACCAACTTTGGTTTTTAAACGACTTTTCGTTTTTGAGTTATGCTGTCCACAGACACACACACAGACACACACACGGACCTTTTTCTAAAAATGCTTTTTTTTGGATTCAGGGGGTCTCAAAACATATATTTCCGGTGAAATCTCGACATCGAATTTTTGGGTGGAATACAATACTTCCCCTACTTACCAGTAGAGAAAGTAAAAATGGGAATAAGAGGCTAGAAGGGGAAAGCACAGGTCGAGACGAATGGAGGAGAATTGTGAAGGAGGCCAAAACCCACGTCGGATTATAGCGCCAACTAGATAGATAGTACTTGCGATTGTGTATACAAATGCGAGTGGTGATTCAAGAGACAGCCTATTTGTGTGTCCGATAACATACAGAATAGAGATAATCAATAAACTCAGCTGGATGTTGAGAATATCGACTTATGTACATCGCGCTGCAACAGAAATATTCTGCTCTCCTAATACGCTCAATCATTTTTTCCATGGCGGTATCGGCGATTTTTCTGGAAATTGACATTTCGCGAACGCCTGCACTCGAAGCTTATCGAACTGTCTTGGAACGGTGTTTGTTCTTAGCCGCCATTGTCGCGTGTTGCATAGAAGTGTGAGGTAGCTGACCTTGAATTCCTTTGATGTGCGGCCGCCGCCACAATACATGTCGTTGTGGTACAGAATAGGGACAGACGAAACCCAATCGATAGGCACGCTTTGTACTAAACATTTATTTAAGGTCGATTTGACTACATGGATTTATCACGGCTTGTTATCATAAAATACATTACCAATATAAATTTAAAATTGCACAAACATGGAATTAGATAAACATTTACATTAAATGAGAGAATTTTATAACCATTAGATACTGTACGTGATGTTGGGTCTGCATTGGACAAATTGGAAATAGCAGCTTGTCTACACAGTGTCTATAAAGTTAGGGTCTATATCCTAGCCTTTGAAATTCCACGTAGGACTTACAAATGACAAAATATTGAAAGATTCAAACCATTAGTACTTTTATATCTCGGAAATGCCTCCTAAAGAGAAAAAAAAGTTACTTTAAATCAATTATATCTTTTAAAGAGCTCTATAAATTTTGTGTTGTACGTTTTTTTTTCTTTTCTTTTTTTTTTTTTTTTTTTTTTTTCTATCTCTTATGGGTGGTCCTCCGTGTTTAGGGGAGGCCAATGAACGTTTTTCGGGCATAGAAATCCTTAGCATGGCTTCGTTCGAAAGGGAAGTAAAACTGTTTGTCTCTTATCATAGATTTGGGGTATCTGAAAGAATCTCAATGCTGATAAAGAGACCTCTGAGCAAAATTAAGAGGTCTTTCATGCCCAATATAGAATGGGACGCTGAGAATCACAGCAATTAAGGAGCATCCATAAATAATAATAAAGAAACAATATTGGTTTACCAAATATGCAAAAGTGATCCAGAATGAAAAGAGAAGACATTTTCAGAAAATTCAAGATAAACATTTCATTTGCCACGAAAAACATCTTAATATATAAGATGTTTTAATCAAAATCGTGAGGACTATTTTTGAGAAAATCAAAATTTTTGAAAATTTTTACATCTAAAGGGTAGCTTCGGTTGGGGGATTTTCCTGAAAATCTTCGTGTGGCATTCTTTGAAGATGATCTTGAATTTCAATTATGATGTTCAGACACACATAGATGTTCTACTTTCTCTACCACGTATAGTAAGTAGAGGAAGTATTGTATTCCACCCAAAAATTCGATGTCAAGGTTTTGCAGGAAATATATGTTATGAGGCCCCCTGAATCCAAAAAAGTATTTAGAAAAAGGTCGACATATGTGTGTCTGTGGGCATCATAGCTCAAAAACGAAAAAGTTAAAACCCGAACTTGGTATTTAAGTTTAACGTCTTTCAAGGAAGCGAAACCAAAATTTTGAAGAAAATTCTTCCGTCCTAAACTACTCTTTAATATCAAAATTTTTCGAAAATTATAATTTTCTCGAAAATGGCTCCAACAATTTTTTTAAATGCCACAAGTTTGAGATATTCTTATGGCAAACGAAATGTATATTTTGGATTTTCTGGCTATAGCCTATTTACTCTGGATGACTTTTGAGTAACTCGTAAACCGTAAGAGATAGACCAAATCTTACTATAGAAAACATTTAGATCTTGCTAAAATACACAACTTATGTCTAAACAATTTTTTTAGAATGATCCATTTCGGAGTTATTCCTTGTTATTTGTGTACGTTTTAGAAAATAAACTTTCGTCAAATGGAAGATTTTGATTCATTTTTTTATATCTTAGCCATTCAAGGAGAACGGAATCTCAAAGCTTTAAAACATTTGACTATCGCACAAAGCCTACTGTATTCTAATATTCCCCTTGCACCTACAAGGAAATAAGCAATAAGATAATTTGTACAAATGTTTATCTCAACTAACACGAAGAAGATATATGAATAGGAGTTTGTAAGAATGGTTAGTACAAGAGTAGAGAAAGTTATGTCAGTGCAACACATTAAATGTAGTCTAAAAATCTCTTTAGATTAAGGGAGTTTCAAAACATTTATTTCCAGTGAGACCTCGATATTGAATTTTTGGGTGGAATACAATACTTCCCCTTCTTACAATTCGTGGTAGAGAAAGTGAACATACACCAGGTTATTGGCACATACTGTCGCATGTATTATTTACCAGACCTTATCTATCAAAGAATCACGCAAGTGGATTTCCCTGGCATTGATGCTTCACCTCTGTGACTCACCTAACTCCCTAACTTCGACAGCTCGTATACCTCAGTCAATAAAGGAGTGTGCAGAGAAAGCTTCTGGCACAACGTACACTGTAACTGTAACACATGTTCAACCAAGCGAAGTGGTGAAGTGGGAGGCTCGCATTTGGGAGGTCGTGAGTTCTAGTCCCACGGCTGCCCTTCCTAATCGATGTTTTTTCTGGGATTTTCCCGGGTCGTCAGGCAATTGCTGGGAAGGATAATTACACCTCCCTAAATTCTCGGCGGGTGTTTTCTTATAGCTATCCGGCCGCTCGTTGGATGCTCTCATCTCATCCCTTTCGCCCGGGTTCTGACACACATTATTCGAATCTGTGTGATCAATACGGAATCCCTTCCTATATACAGGATGGAAGTGAATTGATCCGCCAGACTTTAACAGTGAATTTCTCATGTTGTGAATAACAAGAAAGTGTAGCACCAAAATGTTGAAAAGTTTATAGTATTCTAGAAAAAAATTATCATCACCTGGCTGAATTATTATTGATTAAAGATTCTTGATTTATGACTCAGGGGTCTCCATCTAGGGGATATGTGAATAGCGACCACAAGGTACCCAAGCTGAGCAGAACATTACTTCCACTTACTGGTGTCTAGGGGATATGTGAATAGTGACCACAAGGTACCCAAGCTGAGCAGAACATTACTTCCACTTACTGGTGTCTAGGGGATATGTGAATAGTGACCACAAGGTACCCAAGCTGAGCAGAACATTACTTCCACTTACTGGTGTCTAGGGGATATGTGGATAGTGACCACAAGGTACCCAAACTGAGCAGAACATTACTTCCACTTACTGGTGTCTAGGGGATATGTGGATAGTGACCACAAAGTACCCAAGCTGAGCAGAACATTACTTCCACTTACTGGTGTCTAGGGGATATGTGAATAGTGACCACAAGGTACCCAAGCTGAGCAGAACATTACTTCCACTTACTGGTGTCTAGGGGATATGTGGATAGTGACCACAAGGTACCCAAGCTGAGCAGAACATTACTTCCACTTACTGGTGTCTAGGGGATATGTGGATAGTGACCACAAGGTACCCAAGCTGAGCAGAACATTACTTCCACTTACTGGTGTCTAGGGAATATGTGAATAGCGACCACAAGGTACCCAAGCTGAGCAGAACATTACCTCCACTTACTGGTGTCTAGGGGATATGTGAATAGTGACCACAAGATACCCAAGCTGAGTAGAACATTACTTCCACTTACTGGTGTCTAGGGGATATGTGAATAGCGACCACAAGGTACCCAAGCTGAGCAGAACACTACTTCCACTTACTGGTGTCTAGGGCATATGTGGATAGTGACCACAAGGTACCCTAGCTGAGCAGAACATTACTTCCACTTACTGGTGTCTAGGGGATATGTGAATAGTGACCACAAGTACCCAAGCTGAGCAGAACATAACTTCCACTTACTGGTGTCTAGGGCATATGTGGATAGTCACCACAAGGTACCCAAGCTGAGCAGAACATTACTTCCATTTACTGGTGTCTAGGGCATATGTGGATAGTGACCACAACGTACCCAAGCTGAGCAGAACATTACTTCCACTTACTGGTATCTAGGGCATATGTGGATAGTGACCACAACGTACCCAAGCTGAGCAGAACATTACTTCCACTTACTGGTGTCTAGGGCATATGTGGATAGTGACCACAACGTACCCAAGCTGAGCAGAACATTACTTCCACTTACTGGTGTCTAGGGCATATGTGGATAGTGACCACAAGGTACCCAAACTGAGCAGAACATTACTTCCACTTACTGGTATCTAGGGGATATGTGGATAATGACCACAAGGTACCCAAACTGAGCAGAACATTACTTCCACTTACTGGTGTCTAGGGGATATGTGGATAGTGACCACAAGGTACCCAAGCTGTGCAGAACATTACTTCCACTTACTGTTGTCTAGGGGATATGTGGATAGTGACCACAAGGTACCCAAGCTGAGCAGAACGTCACTTCCACTTACTGGTGTCTAGGGGATATGTGAATAGCGACCACAAGGTACCCAAGCTGAGCAGAACATTACTTCCACTTACTGGTGTCTAGGGGATATGTGGATAGCAACCACAAGGTACCCAAACTGAGCAGAACATTACTTCCACTTACTGGTGTCTAGGGGATATGTGGATAGTGACCACAAGGTACCCAAACTGAGCAGAACATTACTTCCACTTACTGGTGTTTTGCTCCTTACTGTAACTTTTCTATCTGACCTTACCTTGGTCAACTCTTGCTCTCTTCCTACCCCGATGCTATTAGGGCTCCCGAGGGCTAGGGAGTCTTTATTTTTCTCTATAAACTCTTAATCCCTAACATGCTGACCTGTCATGGCATGTAATACGTCCTCTGATTGGTGATCAGAGGATATGGTCGGTGAATTTATTTTGATAATTCTCCCGGTCAGGTCGGTGAGACCCGTAAACCAACGACAGGTGTGGTCCTCCAGACATTCTGGAGGTTGTGAGAGAGCGATGTGACCGCCAAAACATAAAAATATGGTGCTCTCTAAAAAACGGTTACTATTACTGATATTGCTCTCTTCAATATCATCAGTGAAAAATATTGGAGAGCAAGAGGATTAATGACTTCATTGTCCGAAATCCAGCATTAGCTAAGAAGAATATTCATAGAAAATTGAATAAACGACAACTTTTTCCTTTGGCGTTTGCTATTGCTGTTCCATCAATCTGTATCTGGCATTATGTAAAAGGGGGCGTTTAAAATAAGCTTTGGGTAATAGTTGGTGATTCTCATGTTCAAAATCTCACGGTGTTTGGGTATCAACAATGCCCAGCCTGTTTTACAAGGCGTAGCCTGGGAATGAAATCGAACTTCCGTTGTAGGTATACTGTATTTGGTGCTTCCGGTTGCAATTTGCTCGTTCTAAACGTTTTGGCTGTCATCGTCTGTGACGCTTTGGTTTGAATAACAGCCATTTCCGTAAACCAATATCGCTGACAGCACGCCCATTCAAGCATCTGTCAGTACAATTAATAAGTCTAACTAAGGCGTGGCCTGTGCTGACAATCTATGGTGAGGAAACAATGATATCTACAAAAGTAGACTTTGCCAACAAATTAACTTGGTTCTACTTTTAAAAATCTGATGTGTTGCACTCACATGACTTTCTCTACTCTTGTGCTAACCATTCTTACAAACTCTTATTCCTATATCTACATGTTAGTTAAGATAAACATTTGTACAAATTATCTTATTGTTTATTTCCTTGTAGGTACAAGGGGAACATTAGAATACAGAAGGCTTTGTGCGACAGTCAAATCTTTTTGACCTATGAGATTCCGTTCTCTTTCCACGATTAACATATAAAAAAATGAACAACGTTGTTACATTTCGCTAAGTTTTCCGAAACTCACACACATAACAAGGAATATCTCCGAAATGGTTCACCATACAGGAAAATTTATTGAGACATAAATTGTGTATTTTAGCAAGATCTACATTTTTTGTAGAGTATGATTTGGTCTATCTCTAACGGTTTACCAGTTATGCAAAAGTCGTCCAGAGTAAATACGACTACAGGGGCTATACCCAGAAAATTCAAGATATACATTTCATTTCTCATAAAAATATCTCAAGCATATGACATTTTAATCAAAATCGTTAGAGCCATTTTCAAGAAAATCCAAATTTTCGAAAAATTTTCCATGTAAAGGGTAGTTTAGGGTGGGCCTATTTTCTTCAAAATCTTCCTGTCACATCCTTGAACAACATTAAACTTAAATACCAACTTTGGTTTTTAACCGACTTTTCGTTTTTGAGTTATGCTGTCCAGAGACTGACAGACTGACACACACACGGACCTTTTTCTAAAAATGCTTTTTTTGGATTCAGGGGGCCTCAAAACATATATTTGCGGTTAAATCTCGACATCGAATTTTTGGGTGGAATACAATACTTCCCCTACTTACCAGTAGAGTAAGTAAAAACTGTAAGACGTTTTAGGCACACAAGTCTTTCTTTCTACTTTCAAATTCTCTAATGCTGGAGTTTTCCTACAATTTCCAATGACTTCTCCTTTACATAGCTAAGTGAAGAGAAACTTCAATTCAAAATGCCACATAACACAACATTCTTCTCTCACACGTTTCGCTACTCCCCGCTGTATTCATGTTCTCACACAAGCAGTTTGCAGTTTCAGAATTGCCTCCAGTAAGTGTCAAAACTAGTGCAATTGTATGTAGAAAACAAACTTTCCATTAGAAACGTCTGCCACATCACGTAGTACTAAACTATTATTATACAAAAGAAAACAAATTGACTTCATTTCCTTTCCTAACCTCTAACTAGCAGTAAGTTTGATTACCCACAGGGAGGTAATAAGCAAGAAATATATTGCTTCCGCTGAACGAGATTATATCGACATATCTGTTGGACCCCATAAACCTCCTTCCCAAAGTGTCTCCTTTGTATCTATTCCCGCGTGCTGTTTCAAAAGTGTTACATTTTTCATAAGGTTAAGCTTAAATAAAAATATATAAATTAATGTATTGTGACGCCGGCCGGCAGCCACCACCAGACGCTCAAGGTCGAGCTACCTCACACCACTGCGCGGCGAGTAAACACGTAACAATGGAGCGGACTAGAGTAAACACAGATTATTCCAGATTGTTCAAGGAAGTTTTTTTCGCGGCCTGGTTGTCTACGAAAGGGCGAATTTCGACAACAATTCCTGCTACATCATTCTCGCCTGTATAAGCAAGTTAAGTTTCTGCACTGGAGTTGAGTGTTGAACGAGACAGCGTTAGCAGTTACTTTTAAGTGTGTATGTGTGTACAATCGCCGTTGAGAGAAATTTGAATGTGTCATCAGAGACAGTTTTGAACATTTAACCGTCGCTTCGGAGTCATTGTGTGAAGCAGTTTTAGTGAATGTGATCATCGAAGCTAGTTTGTGAGACAGAGTAGTAGAACTGAAAGTCAGTGAACTGTGTGTCAAGGTCACGATAAGGCAGAACAGCTGAGTTGCAAGGTGACGAACGAATTGTATATTGTGTTAACGATAAAAAGGACTCTGTTTTTGTGCTTCAGTTTTGGAAAAGAAAAGAAATAAAGTGGCAGAAAAAGAACTGGACTTTGTCGATTTGTTGCATTGGTGTCAGAAGTGGGATTGTCACATTGTCAGTGTATTATTAACAATTGAATAAAATTAAAATTATACTTAAATTTTCAAGCATTGTAATCTAGGTGGTCAGAAATAATTGAGCATTGTTGGCTATTGTGGGCTTACGCCACGACAATGTGGGATACGAGATGGGGGAAAAGACACAAGGACGACCACGTCAGGGATGGACACAAGAATTTAGTGAAGTGATTCGTGATATTTGGACGAGTGGCAAGAAACAGAGAAACGTGGAAGTAAGTGTATCAATTATTAATTCCAGAAGGAAAATTCACAGAAAGTAGTTCACCTGTGAATTCATACAGCTAGCCCCCATAATGTGGGAGGAACCTTGTCCAATGGAATCTGTCGGGCTATCTTTATTCGCTATCAATTATATTGTCAGCCGGAGGCACTGAACGAAAAAGTATAGGGAGACTTAATAACTGGGTATTAAAATTACAAAAGCATGATAGTTATCGGCCAAAACATATGGCCACAGCCATCTGGGATTTGTTTATTACATCGCTAAAGTGTGTGTTAACAGTTCGACAAACAGCTGTTTTAGAGAGCGTGTACTGAAAGATCTGATGTGTACTCTTATATGATAAGACTTAAGTGATAGCCAAATCTTTTAAGAGCTGGTCGCTATGTAATGTCTTTGACATTCTGTTCTCTTTGCATAGCCTAGACAAAAAATCTGATATGTTGCACTCACATGACTTTCTCTACTCTTGTACTAACCATTCTTACAAACTCTTATTCCTATACCTTCTTCGTGTTAGTTGAGATAAACATTTGTACAAATTATCTTATTATTTCCTTGTAGGTACAAGGGGAATATTAGAATACAGTAGGCTTTGTGCGATAGTCAAATGTTTTAAAGCTTTGAGATTCCGTTCTCTTTGCACGGCTAACATATAAAAAATGAACAACGATGATTCATTTCACGAAAGTTCTGTTTTCCGAAACTCACACACATAAGAAGGAATATCTCCGAAATGGTTCACCCTACAAGAAAATTTATTGAGACATAAATTGTGTATTTCAGCAATATCTACATTTTTTGTAGAGTATGATTGGGTCTATCTCTAAGGGTTTACCAGTTATGCAAAAGTCGTCCAGAGTAAATACGACTACAGGGGCTATAGCCAGAAAATTCAAGATATACATTTCATTTGTCATAAAAATATCTCAAACATATGACATTTTAATCAAAATCGTTAAAGCTATTTTCAAGAAAATCAAAATTTTCGAAACATTTTCCATGTAAAGGGTAGTTTAGGGTGGCGCTATTTTCTTCAAAATCTTTGTGTCACATCCTTGAAATACATTAAACTTAAATACCAACTTTGGTTTTTAACTGACTTTTCGTTTTTGAGTTATGCTGTCCACAGACTGTCAGACTGACAGACACACAGACACACACACGGACCTTTTTCTCAAAATGCTTTTTTTGGATTTAGGGGGCCTCAAAACATATATTTCCGGTGAAATCTCGACAGCGAATATTTGGGTGGAATACAATACTTCCCCTACTTACCAGTAGAGAAAGTAAAAATATAGAGGAATAAGGGTTTGTAAGAATAGTACAAGAGTAGAGAATGCCATGTGAGTGCAACACTTCAGATTTTTTATTCAGCGGGTCCCAAACCATGTATTTTTGGCGAAATCTCGACATCGACTTTTTGAGTGGAATACAATATTTCTACTTACCTACTACACCTAGTAGAAAAATACAAAAAGCATATGGCACCTAGGAGCTCTAATACAGACTTAAATTGGCTGTTAATTGTTTAATGGACAAGGTTCGTGTAATTCGCGCTTCATTTCCCGGAACACTGAAGCTACCGTGTGATGTCCCACTGAGAATAAAAATTGAGGAAGCTAATAAAGATGAAAGGAAGTTCGGCAACTCATTTTGTGAAGGAAATGGGCAACGTAAACGCTTTAAGTCACGGAAATTACGAAACTCAGGGTTGCTGACGTCACTGGCAAGTGGCCATCGTGAGCTATTAAATGCCAAGTTAGCATATTTACTTGCTTTCGTTTGAGTTATTTATTCAGACTGTCACAATGGCAACATGTTTTAACTAGCAAAACAATGCGCAAGAAACCTTTCCTCTTTTTACTTTGTTTACTGCTACTTTAGGAGTATATGTGCAGATATTTTGACAGTTGGTACCTTAACATGTGTACACTTTGATGTATTCCATGTTTTCCCCCTTTTTAAAACAGCTCTCCTACAAGCCAATCACAAAGTTTACTACCTGATGTTTTTGCACGGTCGTAACGGCGCCTCGAAGTGAACAACCTACCCGTTTTGCTTCACAGCCCTAACCTACTGGCCTAGGTATTGCGAGGTCATTGGCCTTGCAGAAAGCATTGCAGCTCAGTTCCGGTACATCATTCGTTATCACAAGACCGTCATGCCTTCTGTGCCACGCCTACTTAGAGGTACTACCTAACCTGATAAACTACACTCAACAGGTAAAATTATAACTTCACAAATGAGGCAAATATTGATGTAAAGTTCTTCATTACACTGTCCCAATTGCCAATAAAAATATCTGTAAACATCCCCCCCCCCTCACATCCTCGATAGCTCATAGGTCCTAGATGTGGCACAGTGGACTACAGGTTGCAGCTCTAGCTCTCGGCCACTAAATATTCTTCCTGGGTTCGATGCCACCCATAGGAGGGTTTTGAAGCACTGGTATTCTCCCAGTGTTCACTTCACTGGACTCCTAGTTGGAGATAATGGTGCCACAAAAAATTCAGATCGAGGTGCGAGGGCCGCTGAGCACTCCCCAGTCCCCACATATACACTGCATTTCACGCATAATTTTTATACCCTCGTTTCAGAAAGACACGTTTTGAATTCCCCCGAATTCCCCTAGCTCTGGTGAGGGGCACCAGGCAGCGCGAGTTGGAGATTCTTCACCTCGAAATCAGGATGCACATCGGTCCCATCAGCAGGTCTGGTGACTACAACGCCACTCCTATGCCGAGAACAGCAAGTACAGTGAGTAACATTTCCACACAGCAGCGCCAAACTCGCCCTTCGCCGACACTTCCTACCCTGAAATGACCGAATTCAAATGAAGGTGAGATGGAACGGAGGGACAACAAATTCAGAGGCTGTAATCATTTTCCCCAACATTATTCACCTAACGACCCAGGAAACCTCTGGAAAGTCCATAATCGATCACGGAAATCGAACCCACGACCTCTGGAATGTGTTCAGAGACGCTACCGCGTGAGCCATCCCGCTCGGCGATATTACGCAATACAACTGCTAGTTTGGATGTACTAAAACAAGCAAGCAATACTATAAACACCAGTGGAACAATAGGGAAATAGTAGTTGAGGAAATTAATGGCATTCTTAATTAGTGGAAATGACTCGACCCGGCGATGCTTATTTGCTTGTTTGGAGTCATATTTGCTGTGCGGTACCAATATGTATACAGAGTGCGGTCATTTCCAGCAGGTTGGCTCAATGTGTGTATGTTTACCTTTGGAAACATTTTAATTACGAAGAGTGGCGCAGTAATATGTATATGCTGAAAATGTTTCACCACGCGAGGGCAAACCTTATATAGACCCCTGAACACAAGTAGGAGATAGGCTGGAAGAGCTTACTATTTAACTGGCTTACTCGACGATGTTACAATCAATGTATAATGCAGAAACATGACTTCAAATTTGGTCAGGGGATTGGGGTCATTTGCTTCCGTGTTGAAAGAAAAGGCTCTGTAATGAAGGAAACCATTATCTCATGGTGTTCCTAGAATTCAGTTATGTCCAGCTATGACAAACGTCGCTAGGCACGTAGAGAAAATTCCATAACAATGCAATTGTTAGAATTGAGCAAACCAGAGTGAAAATTGTGTTTCAGATACGAGTTAGCACATTGAACCTTGTAAGTACGACCGCTAATGTGGGTAAATGCCACTGAACAGGCATTTTTTGTTGTTGCACGAAACCAAGTGATTCTTCTGTGGATTTTATACTGAGTTCAATGGTGTAAACAATTTACCCTGCCACCTTCTGTTCCAAAAAAAAAAAATTGTGTTGCACTCACATGACTTTCTCTGCTCTTGTACTAACCATTCGTACAAACTCTTATTCCTATATCCTCTTCGTGTTAGTTGAGAAATTATCTTGTTGCTTATTTCCTTGTAGATACAAGGGAAATATGGGAATACAGGAGGTTTTAAGAGATAGTCAAATATTTTAAAACAGAGATTTCGTTCTCTTTACATGGCTAAGATATTAAAGAAATGAATCACGGTGTTCCATTTGACGAAAGTTTGTTTTCCAAAACTCGCACAAATAACAAGGAATATCTCCGAAATGGTTCACACTACAAGAAAATTTATTGAGACATAAATTGTATGTTTTAGCAGGATCTACATTTTTTGTAGAGTAGGATTTGGTCGGTCTCTAACGGTTTACCTGTTATGCAGAAGTCCTCCAGAGTAAATACGACTACATGGGCTATAGCCAGAAAATTCAAAATATACATTTCGTTTGTCATAAAAATATCTCAAACATATGGCATTTGAATCAAAAACGTTAGAGCCATTTTCAGGAAAATAAAATTTCGAAAATTTTTCCATGTAAAGAGTATATTCGTATCGCATCCTTGAAAGATATTTATCTTAAATACCAACTTTGGTTTTAAAACTTTTCGTTTTTGAGTTATGCTGTCCACAGACAGACAGACGCACACAAACGCGCGCGCGGACCTTTTTCTAAAAATATATATTTTTTTTTTTGATTCAGGGGCGTCACATATTTCCGGAGAAATCTCGACATAGAATTTTTGGGTGGAATACAATACTTCCTCTACCTCGAGGAAGAATGTCTCAGTTGAACCATTGGTTGGTAAATCAAACTTTTTTCATTTTTTTTTTCCAACTTCAGAAGACCTAATGAAGAAACTTGTCAAGGCATTAGATCTATCTGGAGCATATTTCAAATACCTTGAAGAAATATGTCCAAGAACCAGTGCTTCTAAGTTGAAACAATGCACTTTTTACTGGGAGCCTCAGATCAGAGAACTATTGAAGATATGCTGTTTAAAAACTAATTGAGTCATGCGGAACTTGAAGTATAGATATAATTCTAGAACATTTGTGAACAGTTCTTAGGCAATATTAGAGTACACAGTTATAAACAATTAATCAACAAGTTACTACCAACGAATAGAAATCTAAGCTGCAATATCGTCTAAAAATTATTTTTCTATTTGGACTTTTTCCCTGCAAATGTTGGACAAGTGAGTGGTGAACATGGGGAAAAGTTCCATAAAGATATTTGCGAGATGGTGTAAAGGTATCAAGAAAGATGGAAACCCAATATGCTTACAGATTACTGGTGAATCCTTATAAGAGAAACCACAGGAAATTAAAGAAGGAGTCGGCGGCAGAAATTCAACTACCAGCAGCAAAGGATGGACACAAAAACGAACTGGCAAGTTTTCAGGTATACGAGTATTAATTGGTTAATTTAGTAAGTTAGTTTATTATGAAGGATACTGTTGCACATTACAGTGATTTTGTTTTATTTATAAACGTGAAATTATGCAATTTACTAACAAACTAAGGGTGCTGGATAACAAGAAAGGCTATATTTATTTTCTGACAACCGAAGATCCTCCAAGCATACTCTTCTGAAACTACAATGTGCAATTCTGCGAAAAATGAAGATTAAGACAAGCATGAATTATTGCAACTGTAACTACTAAAAGTAAAGCCATTTTTTCGCGTTTTATCTTAACTTTGAGGTCATATTTTGGTTACTTTTGCAGCATATATGCATGTACAGAGGGCCCCAAAAACATCAGAACAGATGTGCGGTGTTTTTCCACTGCGCACGCGGAAACACGATAACACCAGCTGATATACACAAGGTCTCGAGCATCACTTGTTTTTCTCTGCTCTGCCCACAATCAGTATTGAGCTGACGCTGATATCGTGCGGCCGCATTATTACCAGTGTGCTTTATTATTTAGTCACAAAGTGTATTATGGCTCAGCATTTGTTTTCTAGTGCGCAGCATGTATTTATTTATGATTCGTATGTGTTAATTCAGCTCGCTAAGTGAAAGTGTGATTTGCAGAAAGATTTGCTCGTACAACAATCCATGAACTTTACAATAAATTTCAGGCCACAGGAAGTGTTCAGGCTCAGAAATCTAAAAGACGGCGTACGGTTCTTACCGGAGAAACATTAGACATCAGTCATCGTTTAGAGAATTCCCCCCAAAAATCGCTTAGACATCTTTCACAAGAGGTAGGCATTTCTTATGGCTCTTTGCAAAGAACTACTAAATTGCTGAAGTTGAAACCATATAAAATAACTGTAGCACATGCTCTTCAACCAAGTGATCCTGTAATTAGACGCACATTTTGTGAGTGGACTCTAAATAATGTATACAATGGCGAAATTGACCCACATTTAATATTTTTCATGGACAAGGCTTGGTTCCACTTTCATGGATATCTATGTGCATAAAATAATCGTTATTGGAGCTCTGAGAAACCTAATATTATTCATGAAATACCCCTTCATGACGAAAAAATTGGTGTATGGTGCGTCATTAGTGGAGAAAGAGTTATAGATCAACTTTTTTCCAGTCAGCAGCTGACGCCCGTACATACGTGAATACAATTTTGCCCCCCTTTTCAGAGAATTAACAGACAGGGAGTGTGATTTTGTCTTTTGTCAACAAGACTCTGCAACAGCCAATCTTTCGATGAGAACAATTGGAAGTGTGTTTCAGGACAGAATTATTAGTAGAGATTTGTGGCCCCCCTCGGTCCCCTGACCTAACCCCCTGTGATTTCTACCTCTGGCGTAACTTAAAGCATAAAGTGTACAAGAAAAACCCACATTCCTTGGAAGAACTAAAACAAAATATTAATCGGGAAATTGTCAGCATTTCTCAATGTGAACTACGGCGAGTGATGGATAGTTTCCTGAAGAGGTGTCAAAAAAAAATCTGATGTGTTGCACTCACATGCCTTTCTCTACTCTTGTACTAACCATTCTTACAAACTCTTATTCCTATATCTTCTTCGTGTTAGTTGAGATAAACATTTGTACAAATTATCTTATTGCTTATTTCCTTGTAGGTGCCAGGGGAATGTTAGAATACAGTAGACTTTGTGCGATAGTCAAATGTTTGAGATTCTGTTGTCTTTGCACACTTAACATATAAAAACATGAACAACCATGATCCATTTCACGAAAGTTCTAAGTTTTCCGAAACTCACACACATAATAAGGAATATCTTCGAAATGGTTCACCCTACAAGAAACTTTATTGAGACATAAATTATGTATTTTAGCAAGATCTACATTTTTTGTATAGTATGATTTGGTCTATCTCTAACGGTTTACCAGTTATGCAAAAATCGTCCAGAGTAAATACGACTATGGGGGCTATAGCCAGAAAATTCAAGATATACATTTCATTTGTCATCAAAATATCTCAAACATATGACATTTTAATCAAAATCGTTAGAGCCATTTTCAAGAAAATCAAAATTTGCGAAAAATTTTCCATGTAAAGGGTAGTTTAGGGTGGTGCTATTTTCTTCAAAATCTTCGTGTCGCATCCTTGGAAGACATTAAACTTAAATACCAACTTTGGTTTTTAACCGACTTTTCGTTTTTGAGTTATGTTGTCCACAGACTGACACACAGACACACACAGACACACACACACACGGACCTTTTTCTAAAAATGCTTTTTTTTGGATTCAGGGGGCCTCAAAACACGTATTTCCGGTGAAATCTCGACATCGAATTTTTGGGTGGAATGCATTACTTCCCCTACTTACCAGTAGAGAAAGTAAAATGTTGTATGGTTTCATGCGCGCTGTGTATGACAGCGGCATTGGGCGACGAGCGCTGAGAACGCGGACAGATAAACAGCGCAAGCGGTTCGGAGTGTTTTGGATCACCCGTTATATTGCAAAATAAGAATCCGAGCCCATATAATCACTGGGTGGAGCTCTTGTTTCACACATCGTATGAATGGAATTCACATTAGGGTACCTCCACTAGACGGAGTAACGGAAATCAATTTCATTGAACACGCCTTATTGTATTGTGTTTCTTAGAATTCGATAGAGTTAATTAATAGGTAAGGCTACAACAACTGCGGGAACTTACATTCTGCTACTGAAGGTTATATAAAAGCACGTGCTTCTGTGACAGCCAGGAGAAAGGGTGCTTATATTGAGCTAGGGTAAAACAGTCGCAGTTACCCACGTGATAAAGTAGTTCAACTGACGTCATGAAAAACGTCAAAGGGAATCCTTTGAGATGAAGATAAAAAAGGAGCATTTCTAGGTGAGCTCAACTGAAAATTTGAGGGAGTACCGTCTAGGGTTTCCAATTAAAGACGTAATTGAATCTTTATTTTACAAGGAAACGTGTCAGCAGCAAGGAGTTATTGTTTTATATAAAAACACCATCTTCTGGAGATAGAATCCATCCCTTAAGGAAACTGAATAGTTACAAAACCACTTCGAGTACTGAGAATATAGACTTTTTAACTTTTTGTATTTGTCAAACTATACAGAGGATTGGAAAGGCTAGAATGGACTGAAAAATCTGATGTGTTGCACTCACATGACTTTCTCTACCATTCTTACAAACTCTTATTCCTATATCTTCTTCGTGTTAGTCGAGATAAACATTTGTACAAATTATCTTATTGCTTATTTCCTTGTAGGTACAAGGGGAATATGAGAACACCCACTCTTCTTTTACGTAGCACATTCATATATCCTTCTCTACTCGCCCTGCAACACACAATCCGTACAATTTTCTATGATTGAAATAAAAATCCAACGTATTACATTCACACTGTTATCTTTACCCACGTTTCTTTTAAGAAATACAGTCGTACTTCTTCCTCTACTCTCTCTTCTATAATGAATTCATACAATTTTCTATGTTTTTGACATAGAAATGCAACGTCTCTACTTGCTTTTTTTCCTGTGGTATTTGGGGTTGTTCAACAGTGCTTTTGCATAATGTTTTCCCGGTGTTTTTGTTTGTTTATTTATTTATTCATTTATTTATTTACTTATTTTACTTTGTGTTCTTTATGTTATCCAACCTAAGTCTAAAAGCTGTAGGAATAAAATTGTTAAAATTCTCCTTGTGGTTTACCGGGAAAAATGCGAGTCAGGTGAAGGAGTTGTGTTGACAAGTTACCATGGCAGTCCGTTTGTAAGCAATAAGCAAAAGTGACATATTCTGCCCAGAAATGCATGTTTCGTTCCCACGTTCCGACATGTCATGTAATATTTATTTAACAAGCCATCTCATGAAATTTAGATTAGTTCCCTTGACATAGTCCACGACGCGGTAATGTTTCCGTAACAACCATCTCTCATGTGATGCAATTCCAGGTAAATGTGTAGGATACGAATCCAGATATCTCCGTGAATGTTTCAACACTGGAAGGAGACGTGTGGTCAGTACAGCCGTGGCATTGAGGATAGTACCTACAGGCCTGACACAAGGATCTATGACGTCACATCAGGGGTACTAATGATTTATCCAGGGTTTACCGACACCAGTTTAAATGAATGACGTCACCATTAGTTCAGAGAGCCCCTTGTCTCAAAGGAGAGCTGCGGAAGTGAACCACGGACTGCATGCGTTTCCGACTTCGTAAACAAATTAATGTACTGCACAAATATTTTTCACTAGAACATGTAGAAGATGCAAATGACCACCGATCACAGAATTTGTCTGTTGAACGCCACTCTCACACTGAAAGGATACAAAGAGCAGTCTATTGTTATATTGCCTGCTATGCGAATGATTTTCTACGTCCTTGTCCAGAATTTCATCCAAGTCCCAAGGCAAAACGTGATACAAAGGAATAAAAGATTAGACATTGCTAAGATTTCTAATCGAATGTTGCTATATTTTCTTGCATTGTTACAATGCTCAATTATTTTGTAGTTTTAATTACAACATCGTTATTGTATTTTTTACTTTCTCTACTGGTAAGAAGAAAGTATTGTATTCCACCCAAAAATTCGAAGTCGAGATTTCATCGGAAATATATGTTTTGAGACCTCCTGAATCTAAAAAAAGCATTTTTAGAAAAAGGTCCGTGTGTGTGTGTGTGGGTGTGGGTGTGTGTGTGTGTGTGTGTGTGTGTGTGTGTGTGTGTGTGTGTGTGTGTGTGTGTGTGTGTGTGTTTGTGTGTCAGTCTGTGGAAAGCATAACACAAAAACTAAAAATCGGTTAAAAAACAAAGTTGGTATTTACGTTTAATGTCGTTCAAGGATGCGACACGAAGATTTTGAAGAGAATAGCCCCACCCTACACTACCCTTTACCTGGAAAATTTTTCGTAATTTTGATTTTCTTGAAAATGACTCTAATGATTTTGATTAAAATCGATGTTTAAGATGTTTTTATTACAAATGAAATGTACATTTAGAATTTCGTGGCTATAACCTACGTAGTCCTGTTTACTCTGGATGACTTTTGAATAACTCGTAAACCGTAAGAGATAGACCAAATCTTACTATACAAAAAATGTAGATCTTGCTAAAACACACAATTTAATTCCGAATAATTTTTTATAGAGTGAATCATTTCGGAGATAATGCTTGTTTCCCTCGTAGAGAACCATACGGAAGCACATCAGCAATTTGCATACCCTGCCTTCGGTTTCCTGGCTTATTTCTCTCTTACACGTTCACACAGATTAATGTTCAAAATGCTGCTTATTGTATTCTGATACATGCAGAAGTTAAAACTGTTTAATTAACTCTCGCTGCCAAACAAAATACTGAAAAAGTTAGCTTTAAACAGCATTAATAGTAACAAGCGAGATGCACTTCTCTGTGTCACATCCAGAGCGCGCGTACACCGTTTGTCGTGACTGGCGCGAGGCTGATGTGATACGCTAACAATACTAATTCACAGCAGATTGTTCGAAATATACTCCTCGGTAGGAATAATGCCAACTGGACTACTGTACAGAGGATAGGAAAAGTTAACTAAGGAAAACTAGCAGGGTATGCAACGCCCCTGGTCTCAACCAAGCCGTCAGAGACATAGGCACAAGAGATGTTCCACAGGTCGAGGTGCTAAGTCCCCTCTCTGAACCTTGTCATATGCCTTCTGCAGGTGACGTTCGAGCGTAGCGTAACTGTAGTTAGTGCAGATCTGGAACGCAGTTGTACGCTGCTCCAGAAGACAATTGACGTCACACATCTCATCCCAACCCACGGCGTGTCATTGACAGACTTTGTACGCTGCCACCTGTTTGTTTACGTAAGGTAACTGCGTCACTGTGCCCTTGGTGCAACTCAGATGTGATTTAAAATTTAGATTATGTCACATTCTCCAGGATGAGGGACGTAACTGAGTGCATTAGATGCATGAGAATATCTAATTTATTATTAACCCCCCTCCAAAAGACATGTTACTACGTTAAAAATTACCTGTAGAATATTACAATGTGTAAGCAGTGGGTATTCAAGGGCTTTGCATTATCTGTGTGACCTGTAACCTCCTATGGTTCTTTTACTTCATCCGTTCCTCCTTTGGTGGGCCAGCAGTGCGCGATGTGTCCCCCTCCGTGATATAATCTACACTGTCGCGTTGGCATAGAACTATGCAACGCTCAACGTCGTGTGACGGGAAAGTGTGGAACTACATGGTAACTCTGAGAGCATAGTCTCAGCAAACTGGAAGCATTCATTTGTTTTGTTATTCTATGGTCGTTGTGAAGTTGTTAGTTTGAGTGTAAAGAGCTGATTAAGAATTGTCTTACAGTTGTTACTATTTATTTCAGGCTAGAGTCCTTACTGTTGCAAGGAAAAGGAAATAAGGAATAACGGAACGAATTGTAGGTATACTTTATTTCAGAGTCTTTTGAGACAGAGGAATAGGTTGCTCGTGCCGCAGATCACTTACGCGTGCTGGCACACTGCAATAGCAAAATGCACTGTTACAGCATTCGCGTCCCTTTCATACTTCTGTTGCACTGTTTACATGTTTATCCTTTATTTGTTTGTTTACTTATGCACTTGATTGGCATTACTTCAACGGCGTATTCTCACGCTGGGACAATAAATAAATTTAATATAAGAAAACTAGAGTACCTGATCATATTTACTTGCATGTTTTGTGTCAATGTTACAATAAGGCAGAACAGCTATGACTTGTAAGGTCACGGCGAATTGTAAATTGTGTTAACGTTAAAACAGATAACCGTGTTTTGTGATTTAGTTTTAGAAGAGAAAAAGTGACACAAAAAGTATCTGGACTTGTCATTTGTGCAAATACAGTGCGTTCGTAGATGGGTCGGACCGCGCCGTGGCAGCACCGGACCGGGCGTGGACCAAGGCGCCCTCCGTCAGAGTTAATGTAAAGTCATGGGACTAAGTACTGTATTAGGCTTACGTACATCACAAGAGATGTTGAAATTCATGACCAACGCGAAAACATTCCGTGTATCTCCGAAAAAATTGGTTTGCTTGCGAAAGTTCATGTTGATTGATTGTCTATATTTCTCTCGTGAAATTGTCCTTCAATTCTTGTAACGTGTGTGGATTTGATAAGCACACATTATTTTTTGACATTCCCCGTAAATAAAAATCTGATGTGTTGCTCTCACATGACTTTCTCTACTCTTGTACTAACCACTCTTACAAACTCTTATTCCTATATCTTCTTCGTGTTAGTTAAGATAAACATGTGTACAACTTCTTGCTTATGTTGTCTTTGCACACTTAACATATAAAAAATGAACAACGATGATCCATTTCACGAAAGTTCTAAGTTTTCCCAAACTCACACACATAACAAGGAATATCTCCGAAATGGTTCACCCTACAAGAAAATTTATTGAGACATAAATTGTGTATTTTAGCAAGATCTACATTTTTGCACAGTAAGATTTCGTCCACCTCTTACGGTTTACCAGTTAAGCAAAAGTCATCCAGAGTAAATACTACATTGGCTATAGCCAGAAAATTCAAAATATATATTTCGTTTGCAATAAAAATATCTCAAACATATGACATTTTAATCAAAATCCTTGGAGCTATTTTCGAGAAAGTAATTTTCGAAAAATTTTCCATGTAAAGGGTAGTTTAGGGTGGAGCTATTTTCTTCAAAATCTTCGTGTCGTGTCCTTAAAAGTCATTAAACTTAAATACCAACTTTTATTTTTAACTGACTTTTCGTTTTTAAGTTATGCTGCTCACATACACACTGACCTTTTTCTAAAAATGCTTTTTTTTATTCAGGGGGCTTCAAAACATATATTTCCGGTGAAATCTCGACATCGGATTATTTGCTGCAATACAATACTTCCCCTACTTTACTATACGTAGTAGAGAAAGTAAAAAGCATGCGTTTCTCATTGTTTGTGTGGTCTTCGCAATGAAAATGCATATCTTATTGCTAGCAGTCCGTTGTAGGTTCCTCGCAATTCACTGACACAAACAGCGGAAGACGGTTTTGTTTGTGTGTGGCCTTCTAGACCTGGTTGGCGATGTACAGTGTTACATAAATGCATGAAGAACAGATGAAACGCTTGACAAGTGAAGTTTGATACACTGACCATCGCCAGATCTATTTTGAGGAAGTCTGGCAGCAATTCTCGCTCCGGCCATAACACACAGTGTGGTTTTGGTTCACCTGCACGCCCGCGGCGTTCAGCCAGATCATTTTAAGTGTCAAGCGTTGCAAGTCTACACTAATATGATAAACACCGCAAGTGTGTGTGTGTGTGTGTCTGTGTGTAGGTGCGCGAGTGTGTGTGTGTGTATGTGAGTAATCTCAAAAACCACTCAACATGTCTCACAATTCTTTCACCATTTGATAAGCCCAGTTCCTTTTCATAGACATTGGGATATACAACTCTTTCAACTAATTTCATTACTAACTGAACTATTAAAACTCTGATGTGTTGCACTGACATGTTCTCCACAAGCCATTCTTACAAACTCTTATTCCTCTATCTACTTCATGTTAAGGGACACTTGGAGTGAAATTTTGGTCAACATTGTCAAAAAGTCGAAAATTGTTTTTTTACCTTAAAATGTTCCTGGAACGCCTGTGCAATTGGATCAGCTAACATTTTTCATATCCCCCACTCCATGTGGTCATTACGGCCCAGTGCTCTTCCCTTAACGTACACAGGATGCTCCTATATAAAAGCCTGTTTTTCTCAAAACTACATTTCTGCACATTCCAAAAGAAGGTCGCGCCTGAGTTTTGCTTCAAATTCAATGAAAATTTCCAAAAGTATTCATAAATAGCAGCTAAACAAAACTATGATTCAATATTGATGTTATCATTAACACGAAGTTCCAAAAACTTTTTTGTATGAAAAAAATCAATAATTTTGAAGATTAAATTTTCTTTGTTATTAAAAAAATATGTACAGAATAATCAGCAAACGTATTTGAAATATCTCTTCATACAATTGTTACCCGTGTTTTAGAGTACCAGTTCTGCCAATATACATGAATTTTGAAAAGTCAATAGACGCGAGCTCTATTTTGAAAATGTGCCTTTTACATTCATAAAATAATTTATATATCCTAAACGAATTATGCAATTTTAATGAAATTTGGTGTATCTCCTATTCTCATATAAATACAAACACAGTAACAATTTCAGAAAAATCTATCAAGAAATGTGGAACTTTCAAATTTCACTCCTAGTGTCCCTTAATCAAGGTAAATATTCGTAGAAATTAAAACATTAAAACATTTAAACATTTAAAACATTTGACTGTTACTTAAAGCCTACTGCATTCCCATATTTCCCCTTGCACCTACAAGAAAATTAGCGATAAGATAATTTGTACAAATGTTTATCTCAACTAACACGAGGAAGATATAGGAATAAGAGTTTGTAAGAATAGTTAGTACAAGAGTAGAGAAAGTCATGTGAGTGCAAACATAAGATTTTTATCTAGCAGTAGTTCATAACTGAAGTTCATTTATTACTTGCCTAAAATAAGCCGCCTATCAGACGTACTTTAGGTTCAAATTCTCTAACAGGCGCTGTTGGCAGTCGATTACCCTTTCATCGCAATCCACATCTGGCTGAAAGCTAGACCTTGAAAAAGGCCCAAGTAAAAACAAATAAATGTTTCCAGAGTTTTACTAGCAACAATTTACGTTAATTTTCGTTCGCGAAATAGCGACTGGCAGAGCGCCGAGCTTTAGAACGAGGGCGTATATCCAGAAATGCAATAAGGCTCCTCTGTTTACGGGCCAGCTTCTCCACAGATCCTGTAATAAACCACCGTTCCACAAATACAGTTCACTTAAATGAATAAGAAAGTAGGTACTACTTTATACATAGAGACTGGGGTTCTCAACCTGTGGTACGTGAGCTGCTGCCCAGTGGAGAGGGACAGAAAATAACCTAACGGTTACCTTTAGGGCACATCAGGAAGGTCACTAGAAAGCTAAACATAGTGAATTGTAACCAAATTTGGGTTGACACAATAGCTACTGACTGAATCATAAACAAATTTGGGTTGGCACAGTAACTACTGACTGAATTGTAACCAAATTTGGGTTGACACAATAACTACTGACTGAATTGTAACCAAATTTGGGTTGACACAATAACTACTGAGTGAATTGTAACCAAATTTGGGTTGATACAATAACCACTGACTGAATTGTAACCAAATTTGAATTGACACAATAACTACTGACTGAATTGTAACCAAATTTGGGTTGACACAGTAACTACTGAGTGAAGGAACCAAATTTGGGTTGATACAATAACTAAATGAATGATGACCAAATTTGGGTTGATACAATAACTGCTGACTGAATTGTAACCAAATTTGAATTGACACAATAACTGCTGACTGAATTTTAACCAAATTTTGGTTGACAGAATAACTACTGACTGAATTGAAACCAAATTTGGGTTGATACAATAAATACTGATTGAGTGGTAACCAAATTAGGGTTGGCCATAATGCATGTATTTCAGTAAAAATACAGGGCTGGCTAAAACTCCAGCATAACCTGAGTAACTTTTGAAGCAGGTTGTTGATAAACAACACACACGGTGTACGCAGGTACTTATATACAGCGAGCTCAAACAGTATATTATCAATTTTTGGTTGATTTCTGGGAAGTAACTGCATATTTCTTATTTTAAATGGTCAACTCTGTGATTTTTTACACATTCGGATAGTGTTTTTCAACAGATGGTTGACTACATGACAGTCGATCATAGAAACCACTTATGGAATGGCTCAATCAAGTTTTAGGAATGCCTCTCATCGCTTTTTCTATTAGAATTTTCACTCAACACTTGATAGAATATTATGCAACACACTAGCAGCCGTTTTCGTCAACCGATGTTATCTCAGAGTTTACTAACTTTTAATTAAAGCTTTAATTAAGCGTTATAACTTTTGCATTTCATCAGGCTTTTAAAGCAAATTGTTAGTTAATTTTTGTTAACGTCAGACAACTGCGATTAACAGCTTTCGAGTAGGTGACGACCGATCTATATGGCTTCTGAACGCGCCACGATGCACTTTTGTCTACGTAGCGCAGCGCTCTCAGTATCAATAACAAACAACTGGTTAGGTCAATGCCATGTAATTTTCCTGATTGTTTGAGGTTAGAATCGCGTTCTCAATTGAAAAATCTACACACGGAGTAATTAATGAATTCAAATTAATAAAACTGTTAACTATAGAACTCGCTGTTGAGTATAGAAGTATTACCGTGTGCAAAAAAGCCACCAGGCTTCAATTAATGGACAATAATGCAGCCTGGAGGAAATTCTGCGAGTCATTTAATTGAAATACACTTTCTCCCAGTGGCAATAATTAACTGTGACAATTTTATGCCAACATAAAACGCAGTACCAAAATAGTCGGATGCGAAGAGTATTTACAATGGTTTAAACCTGAATGGTGGATACTACATTGAAATCGAAATGTGCAATGTGTTATCACTAGGGCCCGAACCTTTATACATGAAACAAAAGGTTACGGGGTTTGGACTATAGGAAGTGGCAGGGCCCAGTTATAGTGGACTAATTCATCCATATTCTACACAAACAAATAAACTGCTCGTTGAATTCGTACAACGGATACAATCCTGATGCCATATAGAGTTAGCCATGTTTAAGATTACTATTACTAGGCAACTCTGATACGCGCCGTAACCCGTCTACATCGTTAGCAGCGATAATTCTCCACCCTGACAACGCCAGTATTTTATTGTTACTGTGTGTGTGCTTGCACAGAGTGAGAATACTTGACCTAGATCTGATTATTACTCATGCATTGTCGGCGATCGCCATTTCTTGTACAGTGTAGTATTGATTTAACTAGATGCAAATTAATGAGCTTGCTGCTTTTGCTTGAAAGAGAAAGCACATTGAGTAAGTACTCAGAAGAATAAACCAGTTGGTTCCGCTGTAACTGTAAGGCTCGCATTCGGGGGGTCCTGATTTCTACTCCTGTCGAACCCCTAACTTAAGTTTTTCGTGGGTTTCCCCATGAATGCTGGTATTACGGATGGGATATCGCAGTCTTTTTTGGTGTGGAAGGGAAAATGGTTTCTGTGCACTTACCCCAGCTCAGCTACAAGTGCGAGACTCGTCTTCTGGTGGTCATACCCACTTAAAAAAATCTCCGCTTATGTTTTGTTATTGTTTCACATACATTAGTTTGACTGATCCTCCATAACACCCCGGTTAGTCAACGAAAGATGAGAAGCTGGCATGCATTGCGTGTGAGCGCGTCAAATGTTACTTACCCTGGATTACACATGACAAATGTCCTGAGGAATTCCAGGTGAGAGTCACCCAAGAGTTCTTGCAACTGTTAGTGCAAATGTTAATATATATTCGAACTCCTGATAGTCGTTGGAATCTAAGTATATGTAACAACAGAATGAGATTCAATTCTGGGTACCACGTCATAGTGACATAGAGGGAAACGAAAAAGCTGATGAATTTGTAAAGCCGGTGTCCCACAATCCAACTTTCTTGACCAAAATTTTTGTGTGCAACACATCAGATTTCTTGTTTGAGCATTAGAAGTTTCCATATGACTTCTCAAACAGTGAAATACTGTTTTAGGATAACCATGTATGATATAGCGAGACTGCTATTCCATATGGACTTCCCAGTTTTGCTGAACACGCTATTTCTATCTATACTGATATGCAAATCCCAGGGCACTAACTGGCTTTTCCCTGCACAGCAATATCGGCGGCGTATTACTCACTGCGGGGACAAACCATAGCGTCCTCTTTATCTGGGAGAACAGAGACCATTTTCCCATTCCATAAACCGAAACACTCGATATTGGTGCCAAACACTGTCATACTTCAACAACCACGGTGATCAGATCCCGCCATTTTAAACTACTTGTCATTATTTGATACCGGGATTATCAAGTAATAAGATTGATAATATTGTAAAGAAATGATATGGAATATATAATTAACTGCAATAAATAATTTCCGTATGTTAAAATCAATGCATAATATAAAAACCCTGATGTGTTGCACTCACATGACTTTCTCTACTCTTGTACCAACCATTCTTACAAACTCTTATTCCTATATCTTCTTCGTGTTAGTTGAGATAAACATTTGTACAAATTATCTTATTGCTTATTTCCTTGTAGGTACAAGGGGAATATGAGAATACAGTAGGCTTTGTGCGATAGTCAAATCTTTTAAAGCTTTGAGATTCCGTTCTCTTTGCACACTTAACATTGAATAACCGTTGCATTTGACAGAAGTATAAGTTCTCCAAAACTCACACAAATAACAAGGAATATCTCCGAAATGGTTCACTCTACAAAAACAATGTATTCAGACATAAATGGTTTATTTTCGCAAGATCTACATTTTTGTGTAGTAAGATTTGATCTATCTCTTACGGTTTACCCGTTATGCAGAAGTCATCCAGAGTAAATAGGACTTCGCGAGCTATAGTCACAAAATTCAAGGTATATATTTCATTTGTCCTAAAAATACCTCAAACATATGATATTTTAATCAAAATCGTTAGAGTCATTTTCTAGAAAATCAACATTTTCGAAAAATTTTCTATGTAAAGGATAGTTTAGGGTGGGGTTATTTTCCTCGAAATCTTCGTGTCACATCTTTGAAGTACATTAAACTTAAATACCAACTTTGGTTTTTAACCGACTTTTCATTTTTGAGTTATGCTGTCCACAGACTGACAGACACACGCGCACACACATACACACCTTTTTCTAATAATGCTTTTTTTTTGGATTCAAGGAGCCTCAGTACATATATTTCTGCTGAAATCTCAACATGCAATTTTTGTGTGAAATACAATACTTCCTCTACTTTACTATACGTAGTAGAGAAAGTAAAAATACATTAGCTAAAGGTTAGGATAGTTTGAGTTTGTTCAGAAATCACGGAATTGCCAGAAAAGCACGTGTGTCAGTACTGAACATTTGAAAAGTAAAATAATTCTTAAAATTTGGCAAGTCACAGAGTAAAAGTGTGTTTCAGATACGGGTAAGAAGCTTAAGGTTTTGGCAACGTATAATTTAGCAACTTTGGTGGGTAATGATTAAGAAGGCGGGAGTTATGTTGTTAAAAGAGGGTGCATATCCAAAATTCGCGTCTTTTCTTTCGTGTTTTACCTTCCTACACAAGCGTTTTACTGTGATCGGTTATCGGCAGTCGTAGTGCATTGGCGGTCACCGTAAGAGGATTCTCCGATTAACATTTTAGTGAATCACGGCAGATACGATACTTCAATAGTTACAGTTTCTAATGCTAAGGTTCAGAAACACTTTAATTCTATATCCTCAAACAGTCGACAACTCGCTTCAAATAGCCTCCACTAAATTCACCAACAAACTTATAATTTTTGTGTCATATCCTTGGAAGATGCTACACTTAAGTATCAAAATTTGGTATTTAACCGACTTTTCTTTTCTGAGTTATAGGGTACTTGTTTAATTTTGCCTCATTCCTGAAGAAAGAGAAAGAGAGATGTTGAATAGAGACGGACGCAAATACCCCCTCCCCCCTCTGTCTCTGTTATTATGGGAAACGTGGAAGATAGTTCGGCTCCTGGACTGAAAAGACAAAGTATCAATAGACTTCCAGCGTTTCTGCCCCTAACTTGCGTGGTTGAAGCGACCTTCCACTTTTACGGCTTTGGAGACAAGTTAAATCGCCGCAACTATATGCTGTTCACAGACTGACATACACAAACACGCGCGCGCGGTTTGTGTTATCCTTTGCAAATACTTCGTTTCTTCCATCAAATTAAAATACTCTTCTTTTTAATTTTTCCCCTTGTTTCTTCCATGCGGTCGACAAGTTTATCCAAGTTTTCACTGTTCCTTATGCGTTCACAGTTGAATTACTTCTGATTTCCCGGAGGGTCTTGGATAGGCTTTCACACCTTCTCACTTCCTGCGGAAAATTGTCGACAATCACCAAGCGCATTCTACACTTTCTCCATTTTTAGGAAGAAATATCATAGTTACTCGACCAATATCGATTCCACCTTCAGTACTTCAAGAGAGAGTCTCTACTCACTCTTTCTTGCGAAAGTTCATACTGGTGTCTACTTCTTGTTAATTGAAATAAACTTCAATTAAACTTTTGTTATATGAGTAAGCTAAAGCGATAGTCAGATTTTTGGAAAGGAATTGCTAAATGATAGCTCTGAAATCCCCTTCTCCATGCATCACCAACGGAAGAAAAAAAAAAAAAAAAAGAAAAAAAAAAAAAAAACAGAATAGCAACTTATCACCTGAAAAAATATAAGCGTTAGTAAATTCACGCCAATAACAAAGAACATTCTGACAAGTCCAATTACTTTTATATCACTTTACTTATCTTAAAACTGAGTCACATTTCACAACTGGTGAACTTGCAACTTACAGCTGTTCTATTCTATCGTGTAACTTTAACACAAACACTGCTAAACAGCTCTCTCTGATAATTCTGCTAACTCACTCAAAACTGACTTCTACTCGTATGTCTGTGTCGACTCTATTATATAGCTGAGAACTAGGTACGGGCGAAATTTCTGGAAATCAAAGTTTCGCGAAGCTTCTCATATATGATGGTTTAAAATCTGAAAATAAATAGTTGTCATTTTCAAATTAAAGTTTTTGTTGGTGTTTTGATAGGAGAGAGAGGGAGAGGGAGAGAGAGATGTAGATTTATTAAAGGGGGCATAATAATTTATTATGCTGCACTCGATGCTTCTAGAATTGTGCTGAAAGGACATTTCGTCTTACCCCCATTGTCGCGTGCTGCCTAGTAACGTAGTGGTGTGAGGCTTCTTTGATGCGTACGGCCGCCGCGACATTGGTTAAAGCAAATATGGTAATTTGAAACAAATTCTGTGCTTTATCGAGATATACATAAATACGATTGTGTCTATCTGTTACGGCCTACCCTATATAAAAATGACTCAGGATGAAGATGCCTTCCAAGATATGCAAATACAAATTAAGGGAACATTTGCTATGTAGGTACAAGATATGGGTGGGAGAATTTTATTTAACATTTTTGTTGCAACCTTGGAGGGCACTGAACCTAATACCAAGTTTACTATTTATCTAACTTTTTGTTTTTAAGTTAAACTGTTCCCACAAAGACAGAGAATCGTTTGCTAGATATGTAGCCTGTTTGAGAGCAGAAGGTGAACTTTTCCATCATCTACTATAAGGCAAAGATTTTAGTCCGTCTATAACGGCACAATTTTCCCGGCGACTCTCGGTTATCTCGCGCAGTGGGCAGAGACTGCGTAATGGGTTACCATGTGCTTTAAAGACCCTATAGTAGAGAAAGTAAAGAATGGTAAATCTGTAAGGGTATACCTGATGTGTTATAAGGTTCAATATAACGTATTTATGACCTTTACCTTTTGATCTGTTAACCTCATCTAAGATCTAAGTGATAGAACTCTCCGTTAGCATGGTACGACGAAGTATCAAAAGAATACCTTAAGTTGTACTGATTATAAGTCAAATTATTGCCTTATAGATTTAAATCATTTCAGTCTTCAAGTAAAATGCCTGCTTGTAACAGATATTGGATAATCATTTCCGCTGTTATCCATTGTTATCTCTTGTTACGGCTGTTTGTGCATCCGTGCTCTGGTATCAGCCAATTAATCACCTGCTGTGAAATTAATGACATTAATTTTCCTTGATAGATTCGATATAATACAGGTTTCGACCGCATTCGAGTTTGTCACTCCTGATAACTAGATGAGCATAAGGTGAAAAATTTGCCAAAATGAAACAACCTTCCAATATGCACATTCATATGGCCTTCTCTAACTATAAACCATTCTTAAAAACCCTGAAAGGCAGTAACTGTCCCTGGATTTTAATATTCTTTCCATCGCATAATGAGAAACAAATGAATAGCGACAGCGCTTTTAAATAATGACAAGTATTGAAAAATTCAATTCATAACAAGGATATCGCGGAAATAATTGATATAAAAAAGCTATTTGAAATAAGTTGCGTGATTTAAAAATATATACATTTTTATTTATGTCTCGGTTTTTCTGTCTCTTATTCTCTTATGACCTACAAAATCACATTGTCTTGCCAGAAAATGCAATATATACTTTTTATTTGTCGTGTAAATGTCTTTTTTAGCATCGTCAGTTATATTAGCGGAAAAAGATAAAAAAATGTTCCGTACGAAAGATCATTTGAGGTGAGGAAATTTTCTTTATATCATTTTCTTATCCCTAGTTTTCAGTTTCAGTTTTAAAGTAATTTCTCACTTGAACACTTTTACACTTCCAGGCTGGTTTTTAACTATTATTTAGTCTTTTATGACTCTTATTGTTACATAGGCTATTGTGTTTGGAATGAAGTAACTTTGTTATTAAATCTTGTATGTGATGAATCCTATGTACTTTGAACACAAGGATGAAATAAAATGAAATGAAAAGTACTTCCAGTCTTAAAAGGTCAGTGCACGGAATCCACGTGGGAAGTAGAAAATGAAGTCATCGTATTCTTGAAGAAAGCGGCGAGTTAATGCTAAATTGATTGTTTTTTTTCCATACCTAAGCGATTTTTTTACCGTGGACCATTTAGCGGAAGCTTTTTTCTGCTAAGTAGCCGCTATTTTCTATTATACGAAAACAATGTAATTGCTGACGTTAGGAAAGACATCTTGTTAGCAATGGCTCATTGGCCCAGAATGTGAAATATTAATTGCAATACAAAAGCTAATACCATGTTAGTAAACAAGCACGAATAAGAAAAATAATTAAACTAAGGTAGGCAAAAACCTAACCTCACTGCCCATTACAACAAAGAAAAACAAAAGTCACAATAGGTCCATAAGCTAAAAAAGACGCGATATAAAATTAAGTAGATGCTTTGGAACAGATTCCTGTCGAGGAGCAGACAAACTCTATCAGAGCGAGTAGTCAGGATGTGTGATCAGTCCGAAGTGAGGAAGGAGATGATATGAAATGTGATGATGGAGCAGACAAACTCTGTATCAGAGAGAGCAGTCAGGATGTGTGATAAGTCCAAAGTGAGGAAGGAGATGATATGAAATGTGATGATGGAGCAGACAAACTCTGTATCAGAGAGAGTAGTCAGGATGTGTGATCAGTCCGAAGTGAGGAAGCAGATGATATGAAATGTGATGATGGAGCAGACAAACTCTGTATCAGAGCGAGTAGCCAGGATGTGTGACCAGTCCGAAGTGAGGAAGGGGATGATATGAAATGTGATGATGGAGCAGACAAACTCTGTATCAGAGAGAGTAGCCAGGATGTGTGACCAGTCCGAAGTAAGGAAGCAGATGATATGAAATGTGATGATGGAGCAGACAAACTCTGTATCAGAGAGAGAGTAGTCAGGATGTGTGATCAGTCCGAAGTGAGGAAGGAGATGATATGAAATGTGATGATGGAGCAGACAAACTCTGTATCAGAGAGAGTAGCCAGGATTTGTGATCAGTCCGAAGTGAGGAAGGGGATGATATGAAATGTGATGATGGAGCAGACAAACTCTGTATCAGAGAGAGTAGCCAGGATGTGTGATCAGTCCGAAGTGAGGAAGGAGATGATATGAAATGTGATGATGGAGCAGACAAACTCTGTATCAGAGAGAGTAGTCAGGATGTGTGATCAGTCCGAAGTGAGGAAGGAGATGATATGAAATGTGATGATGGAGCAGACAAACTCTGTATCAGAGAGAGTAGTCAGGATGTGTGATCAGTCCGAAGTGAGGAAGGAGATGATATGAAATGTGATGATGGAGCAGACAAACTCTGTATCAGAGAGAGTAGTCAGGATGTGTGATCAGTCCGAAGTGAGGAAGGAGATGATATGAAATGTGATGATGGAGCAGACAAACTCTGTATCAGAGAGAGTAGCCAGGATGTGTGATCAGTCCAAAGTGAGGAAGGAGATGATATGAAATGTGATGATGGAGCAGACAAACTCTGTATCAGAGAGAGTAGTCAGGATGTGTGATCAGTCTGAAGTGAGGAAGGAGATGATATGAAATGTGATGATGGAGCAGACAAACTCTGTATCAGAGAGAGTAGTCAGGATGTGTGATCAGTCCGAAGTGAAGAACGAGATGATATGAAATGTGATGATGGAGCAGACAAACTCTGTATCAGAGAGAGTAGTCAGGATGTGTGATCAGTCCGAAGTGAAGAACGAGATGATATGAAATGTGATGATGGAGCAGACAAACTCTGTATCAGAGAGAGTAGTCAGGATGTGTGATCAGTCCGAAGTGAAGAACGAGATGATATGAAATGTGATGATGGAGCAGACAAACTCTGTATCAGAGAGAGTAGTCAGGATGTGAGATCAGTCCGAAGTGAGGAAGGAGATGATATGAAATGTGATGATGGAGCAGACAAACTCTGTATCAGAGAGAGTAGTCAGGATGTGTGATCAGTCCGAAGTGAGGAAGGAGATGATATGAAATGTGATGATGGAGCAGACAAACTCTGTATCAGAGAGAGTAGCCAGGATTTGTGATCAGTCTGAAGTGAGGAAGGAGATGATATGAAATGTGATGATGGAGCAGACAAACTCTGTATCAGAGAGAGTAGTCAGGATGTGTGATCAGTCCGAAGTGAGGAAGGAGATGATATGAAATGTGATGATGGAGCAGACAAACTCTGTATCAGAGAGAGTAGCCAGGATGTGTGATCAGTCTGAAGTGAGGAAGGAGATGATATGAAATGTGATGATGAAGCAGACAAACTCTGTACCAGAGAGAGTAGTCAGGATGTGTGATCAGTCCGAAGTGAAGAACGAGATGATATGAAATGTGATGATGGAGTGTCTATTTTTTACCATTATTACCATTACTGATTTTTGTACCTAGATATGTATATTCTTGAACTGTATTTACCTTTATTAGGTCTATGTGCTGTCTGTTTGGTTTTTCAGCTAGCAAGTTATAGAACCATTCCTACAATATTGAGTTGAGAAAGTAAAGCGAATGTAACACATCTTTTTGATTAAGCTTAGAGATTGTTGTGTAGTTAGTTGTGTTTTGTGTTTTTAGCGCAGGGTGGTGATGTTTAATGGGTAGCAGTATTACAAGCACTTCAGGCCGCGGTTTCCACTTCTACACACGTAAATATGAAAAAGGGGAGACATGTTCATCATTATCGCCGCCCGCCGTTTCCATAGTAACCAGCCCCTCTCTGCCTTGAGCCAAAAACTGTTTCCGTTGGCAGCAGTGAGCCAGCCGCTCGATGGAACCAGCAACTGACGTCCCTAAGGATTTGTCTTATCTTCCGAGAGCGCCGGTCCAAATTCACTATTGTGCTGCGGTTTCCCCATAAGCCATTCTTTGTCTGGCTTGACATGTTAAGACGTCTAAAGCAGTTTATCCCCAAGATATATGTAGTGTATTTTATCACCGTCGAAATAATATACATTTATCTCACCTGGTATTTCAGCGTTGTAAATCACTTTCATGCAGCGCTAACATTTTGAGCTATGTTTATTTATTACTGCTCAATCTGAACTCTAAAAGTATTTTTACCCTTTGTATCCAATGGAATTGCACACAAAAGAAACAGTGTCTGTCACTCTGTGATGCATTTTGATCCAAAACAAATGACAGTTCACGTAGCAAGCGAGAGAAATAAACATGGCGGACGTAAATATTAATTTAGCGATTCCTATATTAAGTATTGGTTTGTGATATACTTCCACGAGTATCTGTCTCAGTAGGAAGAAAATATGTAAAAGACATTGGTGGATATGAAGAACAGGACACGGGCCCAGGTAATTGGATCTACTACAAAACGAATTGAGGTTAGAGGAACCGGAAAACTCGCAATTTTCTACGAATTGACGAAGATTTATTTCTCAACCTTTTATATCGTGTCGAAGGCAAAATTACACACCAGGACACAAATATGAGACAAACGCGAAAGAGATAAGGAACAATTGTAATGGTTTTAGTCTTAATATGGATGGCAGGAGATTTCAACTCAATAACATAAAATTGAATCATACTGGTAACTAGATTTCTTATTATTTATGAAATTTACCTATGTAGTAACCATCTCAGTAATATATGCTAATGATCACGAAAAATCGATAATGAATCTTCTAGAAAAAACTAAACGTTTTATTAAAATACCCATCACACTAATAGTGTCACGAGCCGTACATACAAAACAGCTGACTACACGTTGTCTCTGCAGTCCGCCATATTGTTACGTTACAGACGCTGATTGGCTACTTTCCAGTTGCTGAATGAAAAAATTAGATACAACTCAATCGCATTGTGTACAAACAGGTTGGATACAGAAAACAGGATAGAAATTGTATGGAACAAAATTGTATCCAAGTCTCGATGTCTCACGATGAACTTTTGTTGTTCCTGCCAGGGACCTTCAGCTGGTGAACAAACTGTACAAATATCCAGTTTTAACACTATATTCCACGCGCCAGTTGATAATCCTTAACTGCCTAATCTCGAAAACCTTTACTACTGAAACTTACTATTTAAAATCTAGATGACAAAGGTTTTCCTGTCTCGTCTCCAGAGTCCCCCAGAAGATGTGTAAGCCCACAGCGAAGAGGCAGCTGGTTGTACGAGCCAACACTGGGAGTTTAAATCTGTAGCTGTTAGGGACCCCTGTCCTCTGCTGTAGTGTCTCCATAGGTCCAGCCACCCTTAGTATTCTCTCATCTCACCCTTCCCTCCCGCCAGGGGCATAGACACAAATCTTCGATAGCTCGAGGTGCTAAGTCCCCCCTCCAAAGCTTGCCACAGTCATCACCAATGCAGTCGAGCCCTGAAGCCTCAAACTTCAACCTTGAGCCCTCTCTAAAAGTCACGCTTGTTTTGGCATTAGGTCATTCTGGCAGTGAAGGAACAGCAACGCCTACTCCATGACACAAAAAAATTATGACACTTTCTTTTTGTAGTCAGATATAGCTCATTTCGTTTTGGCACAAGAAGAAATGTGACCTTCAGCACTAATTCACGTGTGAAAACGTAAATCTTTCATTTTGGCACTTATTCCACTTTGGCAAATAACCATCTTAATGCGCTTCTGGTACTCACATTGTGACTTCGAGGCTCAATGCAGAAGACCAACAAGTCACATTGGAATCGCAGATCCAGCTGCGACTTTTTATAGTGAACATATTCCGAAAACAAAACTACCCAGTTTCCTATTGCAAAACTGCAAGGTTTTAAACGTAGCTTGGCTGACTTCAACTCAACGGCCTGAGACGGGACAATAAACTTTGCCCTGCACCGAGGCTAAACATATCTGTGTGCAAGACCGAACTACAGATGACTTACAACCAAACTTGCATGTAGCGAAGAGAAAATCGACCGCAGTTGCGTTTCAGGCTTTTCCCAGTCATGGGTACGTCCAAGGAAAAATGGAGGGAAAAGGATTGCACATTTTTGTAAGTTCTCTTGTTTAATACTATTTAAACATCGATGTATGCAACGAACTAGACATTATTAGGGAATCATTTTAATTCGTACATACTTTTTTTCTTTTCAAACCTGGACTTATTGGGGAGAAAGCTGGACAGGATAATTTTCGCTCTAATTTCTACTTTAACTAAAAAAATGACAAACGTCCCTTGCAAGCTGCAAAAACTGGGTAGTTACGTTAAGATTGTGCTTCGAGT
The DNA here is from genome assembly GCA_030765045.1 of Tenodera sinensis. Classification (NCBI taxonomy): domain Eukaryota; kingdom Metazoa; phylum Arthropoda; class Insecta; order Mantodea; family Mantidae; genus Tenodera; species Tenodera sinensis. Next base: position 10,988,583 of record CM060974.1, read on the forward strand.
ACTACTTGGCAAAGCCATGAGGTGTGTTGGAAAGAATGTGAAACTACCCAGTTGTTTACGTGAGCTTATCGCACAAACATGGATAGACAGTGTCCGTGCACTCTATTCAGATGAAATAGCATCTTCAGAACAGCAATATCGGCAGACGCGAGAGATTATATATTTGTGTTGTATCACTGACTATATGCCAAGTTATTATTATTTCGCTCTTCTAATAAACAAGATAAAAACCTATCGTAGAGCTCGACAGCCAAGGTCAATACGCCTCGTCGCTTTGCCAAGTAGTAGATAGATTAAATAACAACTTAAACCTCTGTACTTTTCAAATTATGCAGATAATTATATGCAATTGTGCCATAAGATAAAGCAAAGAAAAATGTTTACTTATAATATGAATTGATTCGTTTACATGTTAATTTTTAACTAAATTTATGTTCATCGTCTGTGAGCTCCTGGGTGCAGTTCTCCAGATGCTGTTTGACCTATCGTCAAATTATATATACAGGCTGTAAATGAATAACACCGCATGAATTTTTCTGGTAACAGAGGGTTCATAGACAATCAATTTGAGATAGAAAACCAATGGTCTACGACGTAAAGTTAATAAGTTATACGTATTCAAAGTAATTCGAGATTGTGACCAACAGATCATAACCAGAAAGTAATATATCAATGTTATCTACTGGAATCAAAATAGTTTTTATTAGGAGCTTAGTAAAGCCTGTCTGCTGTCTCTCTGAAGAAGCACTTCTAAATTGTAGCGCTACGAAAAGCGCTTAAATTGGGGACTTAACATGTGTCTGCACGCAACTGTAATGGATAATAGGTTGTGGCGAGAGGCTGTATAGTAAGATTTGGTCTATCTCTTACACTTAACCAATTATGCAAACGTCATCAAGAATAAACACAAGTACATAGGCTATAGACAGAAAATTCAAAATATACATTTCATTTGCCATAAAAATATCTTAAACATGTGGTATTTTAATCAAAATCGTTTAATAATTTTTGAAAAATTCAAATTTTTCGAATCATTTTCCATGTAAAGGATAGTTTAGGCTGGAGAAACTTTCTTCAAGATCTTCGTGTCGTACCCTTCAAAGATATTAAACTTAAATACCAACTTTGGTTTTTAACCAAGTTTTCGTTATCTATTGTAAAAATGTACATCTCGTTAAAACACAATTTATCAAATACATTTTTTTGTGAAGGGAAGCAATTTCGAGATATTTCTCGTTATCTGTTTGAGTTTTACAATACTCATATTTTTCTCAAATGGGAAGTCATTATTCGTTTTTTAATGTCCTAGACATGAAAAGAAAACAGAATTTCAAGGCACATATTACATTATGTAATAAAATAATTTCTACAGATGTTTACCTTCACTAATGTTAAGTAAATTTTTTTACTTTCTCTACTGGTAAGTAGGGGAAGTATTGTATTCCACCCAAAAATTCGATGTCGAGATTTCACCGGAAATATGTTTTGAGGCCCCCTTCCAAAAAAAAAGCATTTTTAGATAAACGTCCGTGTGTGTGTGTGTCTGTGTGTGTGTGTGTGTGTGTGTGTGTGTGTGTGTGTGTGTGTGTGTGTGTGTGTGTGTGTGTGTGTGTGTGTCAGTCTGTGGACAACATAACTCAAAACCGAAAACTCGGTTAAAAACCAAAGTTGGTATTTAAGTTTAATGTCTTTCAAGGATGTGACACGAAGATTTTGAAGAAAATAGCCCCATCCTAAACTACCCTTTACATGGAAAATTTTTCGAAAATTTTGATTTTCTTGAAAATGGCTCTAACGATTTTGATTAAAATGACATATGTTTGAGATATTTTGATGACAAATGAAATGTATATCTTGAATTTTCTGGCTAGAGCCCCTATAGTCGTATTTACTCTGGACGACTTTTGCGTAACTGATAAACCGTTAGAGATAGACCAAATTTTTATATACAAAAAATGTAGATATTGCTAAAATACACAATTTATGTCTCAATAAATTTTCTTGTAGGGTGAACCATTTCGGAGATATTCCTTGTTATGTGTGTGGGTTTCGGAAGACTTAGAACTTTCGTGAAATGGATCATCGATGTTCATGTTTTTATATGTTAAGTGTGCCAAGACAACAGAATCTCAAACATTTGACAATCGCACAAAGTCTACTGTATTCCAATATTCCCCTTGCACCTACAAGGAAATAAGCAATAAGATAATTTGTACAAATGTTTGTCTCAACTAACACGAAGAAGATATAGGAATAAGAGTTTGTAAGAATGGTTAGTACAAGAGTAGAGAAAGTCATGTGAGTGCAACACAGCAGATTTTTAAGAAGAGATTTTTAAGAATGGATAGAGAAAGCTTTGTGAATGTAACCAAACTTTTCTCAATTATACATAGGAAAATTACCCTTCAGTTTGCTGTTACGAGTTGCGTATACAGATAAACTGTAAAACTGTTTGGAATAACACGTTCGTTAAACACATTTTGGGATACACATAAATGTCAAGGCCACAGACGTTTGGTTCAAAGGGCGGGGAATCCTAACCTAGGTCAAGGTCACAGAAACTACTACGTTATGTCATTTTGTTGTGTTCGCGCATATTAAAATCTAATAGATAAAAACAGGGTCGTGACCCACTTGTCACGTATCCAAACACATTCACGCAGTTCAGTTTACATCTGGTCTTCCGTAAATATCGGAACTCTACAGGAAACCTAATTATAAAGTTACATACTTCGGAAAACCTGTTAATGTCCACATGAACTTCTGTAGTACAATAGGGCGTCACTATTTAAAAAGACAGGTTATGTACACAGATAAATAACATTTTCTGTTAGACATACTAATTACTTAAGATGAGACTCATGCAAATGCATGTTTTTGAAGGAACACTTGACATTGTCCAAACTTAGTACTTCCCCATTTCATTACTTTCCCATCCTGTGTACTTTTCCCATGTATATTTGCATGTTTTGGTATTTTTGGGGATAAAAACATGCATAGTGCATATTTAAGGAATTTTTGGCTTTTTAGTGCATATAATATACATTATATTCATTCTAAATGCATATTTTAATGCTTGAGTGAATCTGATATTTTGTATTCACATGACTTTCTCTTCTCTTGTACTAACCATTGTTACAAACTCTTATTCCTATATCTTCTTCGTGTTAGTTGAGATAAACATTTGTACAAATTATCTTATTGCTTATTTCCTTGTAGGTACAAGGGGAATATTAGAATACAGTAGGCTTTGTGCAATAGTTAAATGTTCGGTTAACATAAAAAAATTAATAGCGATATTCCATTTGACGAAAGTATGTTCTCCAAAAATCACACACATAACAAGGAATATCTCCGAAATGGTTCACTCTACAAAAAAATTTACTCAGACATAAATTGTATATTTTAGCAAGATCTACATTTTTTGTACAGTAAGATTTGGTCTATCTCTTACGGTTTACCAGTTATGCAAAAGTCGTCCAGAGTAATTACGACTACAGGGGTTATAACCAGAAAATTCAACATATATATTTCATTTGGCACAAAAATATCTCAAACATATGGCATTTTAATCAAAATCTATAATCAAAATTTTCGAAAAATGTTCCATGTAAAGGGTAGTTTAGGGTGGGGCTATTTTCTTCAAAATCTTCATGTCGCATCCTTGAAAGACATTAAATTTAAATACCAACTTTGGTTTTTATCTGACTTTTAGTTTCGGAGTTATGCTGCACACAGACTGACAAACACACACACGGACTTTTTTCTAAAAATACTCTTTTTAGACACAAGGGGCCACAAAACATATATTTCCACTGAAATCTCGACATCGAATTTTTGGGTACAATACTTCCTCTACGTCACTATATGTAGTAGAGAAAGTAAAAATACAGTGTGTCCCAAATGAATCCCCCTATTTTCATTTCAGTATTTCTGCCAAACTGTTTGAGATATCGAAATAAACTAAACTTTACTAATAAGTATGACTATCAAGTTTGTATACACAAATTAAGAAAGCCATACCACTTCCACATGTGCCACACCAGTCACACGAAGGATATGAAAATAGGGTGATTCAATTGGGACACCCTGTATATATCCTTGAATAATTTCCCATTCTCTGAATTTTATTCCCAGTTACATTAAAACCAACTCCTGCAATCTACCCTCTTCAATAAAGAAAAAATTAGAAGCCACACACCTGCCACTGGTACATAGGCTCAAGGTCAACTGTTCAGGAATTTCAAAGATCCCATAAGTCTGCCAGTCTGCCCTTGCAAAGTGGGTGTAAGTGGGGGAAAAAAAAAAAAAAAAAAAAAAAAAAGGAGAGGGTCATAAATGCGAACCCTGGGTATGCATTCTTGTGTTCAGTGAATGTCTGCCTACAAAAACATACTGACTGACAAACGCAGAAACCTCACAGAAAACAACAGAAATGTAGTTAGTTGTTAACTGTGCTAAAACGTGAAGTGGTGTAAAACAATTTCTACAGGAATTATAGTGTGTTTTTCCTTTGATCGTGCATGTTCCATAGTTTGATAGTGCATGAATGCATGCATATTTCGGGATTTTATGCATGAAAGCCTCTTCTTCAGTAATTACATATTGAGGTGTTTGTGCTCGATGTACAAAATAATTATATAAACTTCATTTTCACTACAAGACATACCCTTCAGTGTAGCATATGAAACATGCAAATAAGGAAAATATTGATTTCAGCAACAGCGTATCTATCGCTTGAGAAGGAGGGCATAATTCTCTATTTTAAATTAAGTGTCTTTAAGACATTAGAGTAAGAAAGCAGAAAAAATAGGAAAAAAAAAGTAAGGCATTTAAATGACCACGTGCTGAAGCTATAAAGCACACTAAAAGCAAAAGCCACAACATGTAACTGAGACCAAACGTTCAAAGTATTTTTTGACTTAAAATTTGAAAATGCCGACCAAATTTCAGCTATAGATACCCTTAAAGAAGACCATATGGGATAAGAATCTATTATGATAGTTAAGAATTAATTTCTGTTCAGTAGTTTTTTATTTATTTCTCTACTACGCAAGTAAATGTGGAAAGTATTGTATTCCAGCCAAAACTTCGATGCCGATATACACGTTTTGATGTCCCCTAAATCTAAAAAGAAGGCTTTTTAGAAAAAAAAAAAGGTCCGGTGTCTGTGTCTGTGGACAGCATCAAACTTGGTATTTAAGTTCAGGGTCCTTCAAAAATGCAAAACGAAGATTTTCAAGACCCCCCACTCCAGACTACCCTTTACAAAGGATACCTTTCGAAAATTTTGATTTTCTCAAACATTTGAAAATAAAATGTATGTCCTGAGTTTCCTGGGATAGCCTATGAAGTTCTTTTCATTCTGGATGACGTTTGCATAAGTGGTAAAGCGTAAGAGATAGACCAAATCTTACTACACAAAAAATGTAGATATCATTAGAACACACTTTTTTTGTGGAGTGAACCATTTCTAAGATATTCCTTGTTAGTTATCTAAATTTTCAATGCTTACACGTTCCTCAAATGGAAGGTCGTTAGTCATTTTCTTATCTCTTGGCCATACAAAGAGAATGGAATTTCAAGGCCATGCCATAACCACCAACTATCACTTAACACTATCACTGCATTCTCTTGAACCTACAAGAAAATTTGCAATAAGATAATTTCAACAAATGTTTATATCGATTGGAGAGGAATAAGTGTTTGTAAGAAATTTGTACAAGAGTACTCCTTTAACCGGTAAGTCATTCCGGAGCATCAATAAAATGAGCCCGGGGTCCACAAAGCTCAGAGTTGCCCAACATTTATATTTAAGGATAAAGGCAAACCCGGGGTAAAAATCTGATATGTTGCACTCACATGACTTTCTCTACTCTTGTACTATTCTTACAAACTCTTATTCCTTTATCTTCTTCATGTTAGTCAGGATAAACATTTGCAGAAATTAGCGTATTGTTGATTTTCTTGTAGATACAAGGGGAATATGGGAATACGGTACGCTTCAGTGATAGTCAAATATTTTAAAGCTTTAAGATTCCGTTTTCTTTGCACGGCCAAGAGGCAAACAGGTGAACAACGATCTTCCATTTCAGAAAAGTTTAAGTAAAACTAACACAAATAAAGTTAATATAAAATAAATTGTGTGTTTTAACAAAGTCTGCATTTTTATATAGTAAGATTTGGTCTATTTCTTACGATTTACCAGTTATGCAAAAGTCATCAAGAGTATTTATACTATTTTGTTATTTAACGACGCTGTCAATTGCCAGGATGACATCAGCATTGCCGGTGTGCTGGAAATTAAAGCACGCTTAAAAACCATAGGTCTGGACCGGATTTGAACCCGCGACCTTAGGGTCAGTAGACTAGCGTCTAACCAACTGAGCCACCCAGACCGACACATCAAGTGTAAACAGGACTACTTGGGCTATAGCCAGAAAATTCAAATTGTGCATTTCATTAGCCATAAAAATACCTTAAACATATGGCATTTTAATCAAAATCGTAAAGGGTAGTTTAAGGGTGAAAGAATTATCTTCAAAATCTCCATGTCGTACCCTTGAAAGATATTAAAGTTAAATACCAACTTCGATTTTTAACCGACTTTTCAACACAATACACGAACCTTTATCTAAAACTGTTTTTATTAAGGGGCGTCAAAACATGTATTTCCGGTGAAATATCTACACCAAAATGTTGGGTCGAGTACAGTATTTACTATACGTAGTGGAGTAGCAAAGATGATAACTCGTGACCTCTTGAATGCGAGGTAGACGCGCTACCCCCACACCACGGGGGTGGGTCTACTCGAAGTCTAGTTTCAGAAATGAAAAAATCTGATGTGTTGCACTCACATGACTTTCTCTACTCTTGTACTAACCATTCTTACAAACTCTTATTCCTATATCTTCTTCGTGTTAGTTGAGATAAATATTCATACAAATTATCTTATTGCTTATTTCCTTGTAGGTACAAGGGGAATATTAGAATACAGTAGACTTTGTGCGATAGTCAAATGTTTGAGATTCTGTTGTCTTTGCACACTTAACATATAAAGTTTTCCGAAACTCACACACATAACAAGGAATATCTCCGAAATGGTTCACCCTACAAGAAAATTTATTGAGACATAAATAATTGTGTATTTTAGCAAGATCTACATTTTTGTATAGTAAGATTTCGTCTATCTCTAACGGTTTACGAGTTATGCAAAAGTCGTCCAGAGTAAATACGACTACAGGGGCTATAGCTAGAAAATTCAAGATATACATTTCATTTGTCATAAAAATATCTCAAACATATGACATTTTAATCAAAATCGTTAGAGCCATTTTCAAGAAAATCAAAATTTTCGAAAAATTTTCCATGTAAAGGGTAGTTTAGGGTGGGGCTATTTTCTTCAAAATCTTCGTGTCGCATCCTTGAAAGACATTAAACTTAAATACCAACTTTGGTTTTTAACCGACTTTTCTTTTTGAGTTATGCTGTCCACAGACGGACCTTTTTCTAAAAATGTTCTTTTTGGATTCAGGGGGCCTCAAAACATATTTCCGGTGAAATCTCGACATCGAATTTTTGGGTAGAATACAATACTTCCCCTACTTACCAGTAGAGAAAGTAATATTGTAGGTAGAATGGATTACGCTACTAAGGTTGCTAGGGGCGACAAAAATGCGATAGTTCAGGAGATAAACACTAGGGCAGATAATGCAGTGAAATTTCCCTTTCACAATGGCAGGCTCGACTCGCTCCCCACACACATACACACACGCACACACACATATTTTCGCAACGCTGACAGAAATAACTTCACTTACCGATTTTAGCAAGGCTGGCGCTTAGAATCCAGACGCCGATAATGAAGGGTGTCTCGACCCGGCCGAACTCCACGGATGCCACAGGGTAGCGCTTCGTGGACCCCTCCTTGGTCTCCAGGTCCATGGTGCCCTCGCCTTGCTGGGTGGCGACGTCGTTGCCACCGCCGGACATGATGATGGATTCCGCCCCTCTTTCGTCCACTGCAGTGCGCCCTAAGGATGAAGGATATGCATCTTCAACACCACCACCAACACCTTCAGTAGCACCAGCCTCGGCGCCATAGGCACCCTCATCATCCATGCGCTTAACTGACCAAGCAAATTGTCTACTGTAAGCATTACCGGGTGAAAGCGTTGCTCTGGAAGTGGACGAAGTTGAGGAGGACGCCAGGCCATCCGGCCTTGCCGCACATTGTCCTAGAAGTAGCAAGAGGAACACCAGCACCGTCCTGGACATGGTCGCTGACTGCCACTGCCACCACTCTACACCGCACCAAGCACCAAGTCCTTGACCGTGCCCATCCATGCACCTGCCGGCTGCGTAGCCGAGGTTATGTCTCTGTTGACAGACACCTCACGAGCCATGTCGCTGTGGAGTGGAGTGGGGGTCAACACGCTATTCTTATCAATGGCCTGATCTCACAGATAAGAGTGGCCAATGAAAACGCTTGTGGGAGTGCTGCAGGTACGGTAGACTTCGCGGACCCGCCTTCCTCATCACGCTAACTCCAGCCAGGCGACTGACTGGGGTGCAAACAAACAGCTGATTGTCGCACCGCGCCGCTCCCGCCATCTGCAGCGACGCATGCGTCGACGCTATACTTCTTTTGTCAATATTCTGTCACGCGTGCACGTGTGCGCTCTAATGAATTTATTCCTTCGTTACTTACGAACACGGCCCGGGTGTTTATGCCCGAAAAAATGAGATAATATGATGATAAATATTGCCTAAATTTTTGGGTGCATTTAAGACATCTTCAAAAATTTAATGCTGTTTAAGGATACGCACAGGTGAATTTTCGTCAAAATTATTAAGGGACACTGGGAGTGAAATTTTGGTCAAAATTGTCAAAAAATTGAATTTTTTTTTAAACCTTAAAATGTTCCTGGAACACCTGTGCATTTGGATCAGCTAACATTTTTCATATCCCCCACTCCATGTGGCCATTACGGCCCAGTGCTCTTCCCTTGACGTACACAGGATGCTCATATATAAAAACCTGTTTTTCTCAAAACTACATTTCTGCACATTCCAAAAGAAGGTCGCGCCTGAGTTTTGCTTAAAATTCAATGAAAACTTCCAAAAGTATTCATAAATAGCAGCTAAACAAAACTATGATTCAATATTGATGTTATCATTAACATGAATTCCAAAAACATTCTTTTTGTATGAAAGAAATCAATATTTTTGAAGATTAAATTTTCTTTGTAATTAAAAAATATGTACAGCATAATCAGAAAACGTATTTGAAATATCTCTTCATAAAATTGTTACCCATGTTTTAGTATCAGTTCTGCCAATATAAATGAATTTTAAAAAGTCAATAGACGCGAGCTCCATTTTGAAAATGTGCCTATTAAATTCATAAAGTAATTTATTTATCATAAACGAATTATGCAATTTTAATGAAATTTCGTGTACCTCCTATCTTATATAAATACAAACACAGTAAAAATTTCAGAAAAATCTATCAAGAAATGTGAAACTTTCTTGTTTCACTCCCAGTGTCCCTTAAAAAGTTCAATCTTTTGTTTTTGTGCCTAAAACACCTTGAACCTTTAGCTTCAATTCTGTATTACGCTTTCTACCCTCAGAGCCTTTTGAACGCCGTCACGTGACTATTAAAATGACCATGCCCATACGCTCTTATGCCATTTTAAATGTTTTCTCAACTTTAAATTTTCTTACACTTTTGCATACCAAAACATTTCCACCTGATGCAGCTTGGAACCAATCTTATTCAATTTTTCAGTGAAGACTCGCTGAACATAACCAAAATAAATTGGCACATGGTTTTTATTACGCTTTTAAGTTACTCAAGATATAATATAAATAATTTGAATAATTAGCATAAATTGTGAAAAAAATGGTACATACATTTTAAAGATTTTTGTGAAACAACTAGATGAGTAAAAAAGCTTCTATATGCCAATTTTCTTCATAAGTATTCAAGTAATGTATTTACATTTTAATTTTTTAAAAATAATAACTTTGCATCGTATGAAATTTTTGATTAAGATATAAAAGTAATTAAATATTTTTTTCTTCAAAACCACTAGAGATATCTGCATGAAATTTAAACCATGATATTTATTATTATAGAGCAGCAAGTGACAAAAGTTTGGAAAAAATCGATTAAAAACTGTATGATTTAGAATTTTCACCTGTGGGTACCCTTAATTTAACAGTACCTTTCCTTTTTTTTTCGGTGAAGACATTTATTTAACTAACTAAACTCCAGCGCACCAGGCCATGTAGGGCCAAGGCCTACCGCCCAGCCGCTGCGTCCCCCACCTCTGCCCTCTACAGGCGTCATTGATAGGGTGCAGTATTGGAGGGTGGGACGTAGTCAGCGCCCCAAGCCCTCCCAGCCAGTTATGCGGTCTTCTCGACCTGGGGTTGCTACTTCTCCATCAAGTAGCTCCTCAATTGGTCCCCGCGGGACCTAACGAGGCTGAGTGCACCCCGTGCCAGACCTCCCAGCGGGAGAAAATCCCCATGCTGGTACTGGGGATCGAACCCGTGCTAGAGGCAAGCGGGCTACCAACTGCGCTACGGAGGCGGTTGAAGATAATTATTTAGATAAACTTAAAAACAAAACTTAACTTACTTCGTCAGATTTCCCTCCTCATTATGTACTAACATCCCTTAGGACTTTGTATACACACATAGTGTGTTGAAGAGCGAGTAGAGAATAATGTGTGAATTGTTACGAAAAGCAAAAGTGAGTAGAGGAAATAGTGTGAATGTAATTCGTTGCATTTCTATTTCAAACAAAGTGAGTTGTATAAATTATATGGTCAAGGGCCAGCACAGAAAGACGTGTCATTGTGTCTCATAAAAGAAGAGTGAGTAGAGAAAGCCATGTCAATGGAATACTTTGCATTTATAGTTCAATCATAGCAAATTGTATGAATTGTATGTTGAAGGGCAAGCGTAGCAGGATATATGAACGTGTTAGGTAAAAGAAAAGCGAGGAGAGAAAACCATATGAAAGTAATATATTGTATAGTAAAATGTAGTATAGTCAAGCGGTTTTCAGGATTAAAGGTTACATATATGTATACAAACATCTATTTTGTACATATGGTATGAATTGTTTGTAGAAGACTGAGTAGAGAAAGAGATGTGAATGTGTTACCTAGAATGAGTAGAGAAAACAGTATGAATGTAATGCGTAGCATTTCTATTTCAAACCTACAGAAAATTGCATGACTTATTTGCAGAAGAGGGAATAAAAAGGTTTTGTGTAAAATCGCGTTTTTTTTTTCACTCACATGACTTTCTCTACTCTTGTACTAACTATTCTTACAAACTCTTATTCCTATATCTTCTTCGTGTTAGTTGAGATAAACATTTGCACAAATTATCTTATTGCTTATTTCCTTGTAGGTACAAGGGGAATATTAGAATACAGTAGGCTTTGTGCGATAGTCAAATGTTTTAAAGCTTTGAGATCCTGTTCTCTTTGCACACTTAACATATAAAAAAATGAACAACGATGTTCCATTTCACGAAAGTTTTAAATTTTCCGAAACTCACACACATAACAAGGAATATCTCCGAAATGGTTCACTCTACAAAAAAATGTATTTGGACATAAATTGTTTATTTTAGCAAGATCTACATTTGTTGTGCAGTAAAATTTTGTGTATCTCTAACGGTTTACCAGTTACGCAAAAGTCGTCCAGAGTAAATACGACTACAGGGGCTATAGCCAGAAAATTCAAGATATACATTTCATTTGTCATAAAAATATCTCAAACATATGACATTTTAATCAAAATCCTTAGTCATTTTCAAGAAAATCGAAATTTTCGAAAAATTTTCCATGTAAAGGGTAGTTTAGGGTGGGGCTATTTTCTTCAAAATCTTCGTGTCGCTTCTTTGAAAGACATTAAATTTAAATACCAGCTTTGGTTTCTAACCGACTTTTCGTTTTTGAGTTATGCTGTCCACAGACACACACACACATACACACACACACACACACACACACACAAACACACGCGCGCGCGGACCTTTTTCTAAAAATGTATTTTTTTTTTATTCAGGGGGTCTCAAAACATATATTTCAGGTGAAATCTGGACATCGAATTTTTGGGTGGAATACAATACTTCTACCTATCAGTAGAGAAAGTAAAAATTGATTATTTTCGTTGAAATTCACTTCCCGGTATCCATAAATTATTTATGTTTAATCTTTATTTTATTTTTATTGTATGGTCTGTAAACGATGTTTGTGTTATAATTGTTAAAATAGTTAATAAATTTAAAAATCTGTTATATTGACTCTGGATTAAGAAGTTTGGTGCCAGGGTTAAGTATACAGACTTTTATTATTTTTTTTTTATTTTTTTTATTTTTTATTTATTTATTTTTTTATTTATTTATTTATTTATTTATTTATTTTTTTTTTTTTTTTTGTGAGTGAAAGAGTGAGTAAGATTTAAGGGACCGTCACAGCTAGGTCATTAGGACCCGTATTTTTTCTAGGTTTCGCGGCGTATGGCGGTGCCGGAAAGATAACGCGGATGCTTGCTCAAAGGAAAAAGCACTCCATATATATATATATACTATACTCCATCGAGCCTTAGATCAGCACCTTGTATCCCTCCGCGATAACCTGATGTTATCATCTGCGACAAACACAAAACAAACACCACGTGGACTCATGCCTCGTATTTATGTTGCAACAGAACAATATTTACTCAGGAATTTTAGAAATACCGCGTTACATTTAAGTAGTCTTTACCAGGGTTAGCGTGCATCTTGAAAACTCACAAATAATCGCCGATATTTAAGGTACTATATTTTATGGTGTGCTTGGGTTTCGGCGTATTGCGAGTTCCGTGTTGATGGCTTGTGTTTACATCAAGTGTGGATCTAACGGTGGAGCGATTATAGAGGGCTACTTGGTCCATAGGTCGTTCAACATCCGCTTTAGGCAGTGGAGTCTTCGAACCTGGAACTGCGAGGGACTTCTGTGTGTCTCTGTGGCCTGTAGCTTCCTCGGGGGTGGTACGCGAGGTGTTCCCCTTTGTTGTATCCCCTATAACCTGTATTTTGGCACATTCAGGGTTGTTAAATGGCTCTCAGACGCCCAAATTGCCTCTTTAATGTCGTACTGAAAGAGCTACCTGAAAGGAATGTAGAGAAGGACGATAAAGCTACATTTAGCAGTAATGCTATCGTTATCGGCGCCGATCTTCCCCTTTCAGACGGAGCCATTGCAAACCCGAGAACACCACCGTAACGAGACAAAATCGTCTGCGTTATCAAATAAGACTATAATGGGATTTACACTCTTATGTGAGGAGGAGCACATCGACCTTTTGGAGGACTCAGGTTATTTCTGTATGCTGCCTAAGCAAGGCCAACTCGGAAGTTATTTATGTTGTGAAAATGTATGACCTTATGTACCGAAGAAATTTAGATCCATTTGCCTCTGATTTTATTCATTTCACAGGCTCAAAAGACTGTGGTTGTTGCTGGGGTTTAACGTATAAAGGCTCACAAAGGACCTGGGTGTTTCAAAGTTACCTCACAGAACACGTCACCCTTTTTCTAAGCGGCTAGACTCCCGTATTATGAAAACAATTCCATAAACAATACTGAAGTAATTACAACACACTTGTATTCACTAACTGTGAGGAACAGATATACTGAACATAATTAACGCTCCACTTTACATGTTTAAGGGACCCTGGGATTGAATAATGGCCGACAAATGGTCAAATTGACGGTTTTTAGGTTTATGTATAGGTATAAATGTTCCCCAAACCTTCAGTCATCGGTTGCCAGTGAAATTTTTTAGATTCCGCCATTTTTAAACGCCAAGCGCAGGCTTTAAATGCCATTAAACACCCCCTTCTCTGCTTAACCGCCCCTTTCCGCTGAATTTGGTTGTTTTTAAGCCCTTTAGGCCAATATTTTATTCAAATATTGCTGAACTTTTATGTAGCAGTATCTTGTGCTGCTATCTGGTGAGATGCCAGTGAGCTATTACTCAGTGTTGCCAATAGAGGATCAAGAAAAATAACCAGACAAAAATAAGAAATCCGCTAAATGTCTTTTTTGTCGATGTTAAAAATACTTCTCTCCAACTAAATGCAGTTTATCAAACAACTAAATCCCTATACTAGCAATGTTAAATTTATAAATTTTGCCAACTAAACATCTTCCCAAAAACACCAGTTTTAGTTTAAAAACAACTAAATTGGCAACACTACTCTTACTATGTATTCAATGTAAAATCCGTAATGAATTTTAGGTCAAACAGGTAATCTGACACATGATCATGATGCATGTCTGTAGAAAAACTGGTTTTCTTGACATTACATTTTTTAATACACTGTGTGATCCAGCCACATTAAATATTGTGCTATGCTCCTAGAATTTTTCCAGCATGTACCGTATTTATGTGGCTTCAATCTCAGTCTCCGGTTTCAACATCTGAAAATTTGTTTAGCTTTAAAAAAATTAAATATACAAAAAAGTTTTAAACATATTTTAAGTGTCCATCAAAGCAAAGAAATTAATTACTGTGAAAGTAACTATTTTTTCTTCCTGCCAGAGATTGATGGTGTTTGTTAGGTAATTAGAGTTTATAAAATAATAAAACTGCTGTGATATTTTAGTTTTTGAGACGGCTGGAGTATTTTGAATAGAAACGTATTTTCGCACTATAAATCAAATTGAGCTGAAACTTTGTGTGATAGTTTATAACATAAACACCCTTAAGTGTGCAAAGTATTGATTTGATATCTATAAAAACATAGAAAACTCAAAATTCAGTCCCAGGATCCCTTAACGTCACTTTGGCAATCCACAGTTTGTATCCCGAACCACTATGGCTACATATCTACACTGACGGTTCCAAATTGGATAATGAAGATGGAGCAGGAGCTGGAATATACCCAAATTTATTCAGCTATTATACAGGATGGAAGTGAAATGATCCGCCAGACTTTAACAGCGAATTTCTCATGTTGTATATAACAAGAAAGCCTAATATCAAAATGTTGAAAAGTTTATAGTTTTCTAGAAAAAAATATTTGTATCAAAAAATTTTATCATCACCTGGCTGAATTATTATTGATTGAAGGTTCTTGATTTATGGCTTTATTCATAGAAAATTGAATAAACGACAACACATGTGGGTTCTTTTAAATTTAATTTACACAAAACCCGTTGAATCTATTGAAATACGCCAAAGGAAAAGGTTGTACCTTCTTATTGTGAGATATATATGGGAATGAACTTGCAGATCTGCTTGCCAAAAAGGAGCCGAAATCTTGCAAAAACCAAATCTAATCTTGCCATTACACTCAGCAAAAGTTATAATTATCCAGAAAAGAACTGAAGCAGTATTATAGAACTCAAAGTATTGATAAATCTTGGGCAGCATTACTACAGAGCAAAAAGTTAATACCTAATTATCCAAGACATGAGGCTGTTGCAAAATTTGGATTGCTGACTTGTTATGCACCTTCATAAAACTGGTATCTTCAAGTCCCCAAATGGTGTATTTTGTTGGGACAAGAACTCTATAATGAACCAGGATCATCTCCCACATTGTATGGCTCTCAAGATGTTAACTTCTGGATAACTAACGGAACTATAATGGGAAGCAAGGAAGGAAATGGAATATATCCAAGCATCAGTGCATCACTATTACAGTTACATGCAGTTGTACTAGCAATGAGAGTAATTTCATGCAGGTATCACACGCGATGCATCTTCACAGCTGGCCATATGCTGTCAACGTTGAGGGCCCTAAGCCGCAAAGCATACCCGAAGGGTGTTTTTTTATAAGAAGAGCGTAACAATTGCGGTCGACGGCTGCGAAGGACGACACAGCGTAGCCGAAACATCAATGCAGCTAAAGCCCAATAATCGCCAAACTAGCGGATGCCTCATTTAGTGACCTTTTACATTAGCAGCCACCCACTTCATTCCCTCTCAAAATGGCGCTAGATTCTGCTATAGTACACCACGCTTCGACGAGACAAAAGCTTGTGCCTAAACAACTCCTGAATGGAGTAAAAGTTGGATAACTACCTTGTAAACTAAATAAGGTTTGATACCAAGCTTATGAATTAATGCGGAAGAATGCTGATTTAGAGAAACAAAATGCCTACATTACACAGGAACTGGTCACACCAACCTAACCTAACACTACTTACCCTAACACGAGCTATACTTCTACACCACGGTACCCTCAGAGCCATAAACTGCCCTCTATATCTGCCTGTCTCGTTTGGATGAGGACCGTGTACCTACCCTTGTCAGGGCTTAAGCACTGATATGGCGGGATGTGGTGTTTAAAGGATGGCGGGTGTATTTGAGGTTAGGGTAGTGACAGATTTGCTCCTCAACGGCTGTAGGTCAGGGTCAAAGGTCCTTGTGTACTGCTCGTGTAATGATCCTATCCAAATAATAATAGGGGTTGATTTCAAATTTTGAAATCCAAACATCTCTTGGTAGGTTTGTATAAGAGCGTAGCTTTTACTGCTGGTGAAATATCTACCAGCCAAAGTGTTTTGGAAACAAAGTCAGTATTTCAAGGTTAAGTATCAAACTTTTGCCCCTCGGGGCATTATAGGCCCACCCTGGAGTCTCTACTCCCCCAACTTTATTCATATCGGGTGAATGAATGAAATGAAATGGGTGAAATGAAGCTCAAATGAGCCTGAGGTCCATGGAGCTTTAAGTTACCCGACATTCGTCTTCTCAGGGTAGGGAAAACCTCGGGAAATAAACCTTACCCGGATAACTTACCCTAAGCGAGATTCGAACTCGCGACCTCTTGAACGTGAGGCAGACACGCTAACCACGCTACCGAGGCGCGCGTATTTTGTTCCTTTCAAGATTTTGTATAAATAGGTTATGGGGTAAAACTGTAGATGAGCGGCGCCACGCGGTTCACTGACCGTTGTGGTCTGCCACGGACATATAGCACCACGAAGCACAAATATCTCTTGCCAACCTAACATTGTACAACTCGCAAAAGGCGACAATACCTCTTCCTCAGTGCGATTCTTCACTTTCAAAGGTATGTACAATGCAGATTAAAACCACAACCGCACCGTACAAGAACTTACGTCACATCACTTAATTACAAAACAATAATAACTCTAAGAATAAGAACAACATTCACATGCTTCCGCGGATTTCTTACTTCCGGCGTTGGCTACATATACGTCACCAACGTGTTGAAGGACAGATAGCTGATATGTAACACCACTCTTTAGTCACAACACAGCTGCTGACTCCGCTATTCTACAGGATAACAGTAGAGAAAGTCATAGAAATGTCACAAATTAGGTTTTAATTACTCTACCACGTGCATACTAGGTAGAGAAAGAGAATTGCATTCCACCCAAAAAATCGACATCGATATTTCACCGGCAATACACGTTTTGACAGTGTTGCCAGCGAAAAAATATTGACTCGATCAAAATTTTGCTACATTCCGCTACAAAAATATTATCCTAATTATTTTAAACAAAAGTTACAACATACCTTTCTCTATGAGAAGAGCCAAATAACAGATAAATAGTAGTGACACAATGTTGATGCTGTTGCACTTGGGTAAAGCGGCTTAATAAGAATACAGTAATAACTAGATATCACTGCAAAACACTATCTGCGGTATTTTAAGTCAGCTCTCTTGGACCATTCTGTCGCACTGCTTGGAAAATTGTAAGCATGGATTTCCTAAATTTACTTGCCCATTAGAGTTGCTCAATTTTTTGCTCCATTTACGTATATGCTGCCTTTAACATTTAAGGTTATATTGGCGGCTTTTCCTTTGGAACAATTGCTCATCGGTAATGCTTTCACTTGTTTATTATTCTTTGGGTTTGTTTTACATTGGGTTTTATTTATAAACATTAAATTCACAGACATTTACACTCTTACTTATACTTCCAGAAATATCAATTTTAATTTTAAAAAGTCACTTAAGAGTTTGGGGTTTCTTCAGCATTTGCACGTGGCAACAAAGTATCAGTTTAGCCATTTTGAAATATCTAAGAAGACAAATCTACTTCCCTTCAAAACTTAAAATGACTAAGGCCTGGTATTAAAAATGTAGTTTGACAAAAAGTTTAGTTAAACCAAACCAAAAGTTTAACTGTAGGCGACGTTTTTTAACCTTCTGGTTGAGCTAAACTGCAGTGCAAGGGTGTTGGTATACCTGAAGACCGAGAAAAGATGACGGGAAAGTTGGACGGTGAGTGAAAGATCGAGAAGATTGCTGGCGACAGAAATGACACACTTGAGGAGAAGTACGAGAGTATCCAGAATGGAGCATATAACGAATGCATGTATAAGGGCAGAAATGGATGCAGAAGAAAGCGTTGTTGACAGATTAGAAACAAGGGTTCTCAAATGGTATGGACACGTTCAGAGAATGACAAAAGAAAGATTAGCAAAGAACAATATTAGCTAGTCGGAAGAGACGAGGAAAGGCACGCCTTACTTCGAAGGATGGTTTAGATAAAGTCATAAGGAAAACAGAATTGAAAGAGGGACAGTGGAATTATATAATATATTGGAGAGCTTGTACAGGACGGGACAGCAACCGCTGAAAAGTGGAAAACCTATTCAATAATAATAAACGTTCTGAAATAATGGCCATTTACGATGAAAAATAAGCGCAACAGTTTAGCATTGAATTAATACGACAGACTGCCATTCGCAGCGAAAAATAATGTTCGCAATAAGCTTGTAGCAATTTATACCGCTGCCGAAATAAGCAAACTACGTGAAATACACAACGCACATAGCCTGACCGAAGCACTCTGAGGAAGCAAAGAAAGCAGATCCACAACTTTTTAATGTTATTGCTGTTTAAAATCTGTTCGCAATTATGATTAATGTTTCCCTTCTAACACACTACACTTACAAGTTTTATTTGAGAACAGGAAAAGTCCCACTGGCCAAGAATTGGGTTGTTTTTAAGTTGCGAACTCGTTAACCGACTATGCCAGTCGGCCAGTGAGGAATATGGTGGCTAACTGATGAGTTGGGATAACATAACCGTGTAAAAAATGAGCGCTGAGAGTTACAGGAAATGCACTAAGGAAAAACTGTTAAAAAGTGTTGAAAAACAAATCGTTAAACGTATTTCACAAGCTAATGGAGCACCCTCTGTGTGTGCTTGTGAATGATTTAGTAAACTTAACCTCACTCAGAAATACCGGTTTATCACGCGTTGTGTGTGTTTCTAAGCCAGTTTCTAACTGGCTGTGTTAAAGCTCCGTGTACGAAGAGAAAGAAACCTAAAATAGTGTTAGAAAAGGTCGACGATTTTGTGAAGTGTGCAGTTCGCTTTAATGTACGGAAGTTCTGAGTGCTGCGCGAACTAATACATTAGCGGTGTTGATGTTATGAGGCTACTTCACCCTACTTATTACGATTTATTTTCGCATATAAGTATTTTACAAATAATTAATCAAAACGCATTTTGTTCTATCTACTTTAAGTTAATAATGCCCGAAATAGAACATATTCTCGTTAGTATATAGTTTATAAAAGCTTGTACCGTATGTTTATGTGGTGGATGAATTCCATTACGTAGACCCTAGCATTTATGTTTATGCTTAATGTTCAAGCATGTATTATTTTAATAGAAATCCAATAATCATTACAGTTTATACCTCCTTGTTATTTCTGTATCCGGTTTTGGATTTGACACAATGAGATTACGACTGTCTATTTCTGAACTCTGGATCTGTTTTAATAAAATCTAATGTGTTGCACTCACATGACTTTCTCTACTCTTGTACTAACCACTCTTACAAACTCTTATTCCTATATCTTCTTTGTGTTTGTACAAATTATTTTATTGCTTATTTCCTTGTAGGTACAAGGGGAATATGGGAATACAGTAGGCTTTGAGCGATAGTCAAATCTTTTAAAGGTTTGAGATCCCGTTCTCTTTGCACACAAATGAACAACGATGTTCCATTTCACGAAAGTTTTAACTTTTCCGAAACTGACACAAATAACAGGGGATATCGCCGAAATGGTTCACTCTACAAAACATTATCTTCAGACATAAATTGTATGGTTTAGCAAGTTCTACATTTTTGTATAGGAAGATTTTGTCTATCTCTCACAATTTACAAGTTATTTAAAAGTCATCCAGAGTAAACAGGAGTACATAGGCTATAGCTAGAAAGTTCAAGACATACATTTCATTTGTCATACAAATATCTTAAACATATGACATTTTAATCAAAATCGTTAGAGCCATTTTCAAGAAAATCAACATTTTCTAAAAATGTTTTATGTAAAGGGTAGTTTAGGGTGGGGCTATTTTCTTCAAAATCTTCATGTCGCATCCTTGAAAGACATTAAACTTAAATAATAACTTTGGTTTTTAACTGACTTTTCATTTTTGAGTTATGCTGTCCACAGACTGACACACACACACGGACTTTTTTCTAAAATAGCTTTTTTTATTCAGGGGGGTCTCAAAACATATATTTCCGGTGAAATCTCGACATAGAATTTTTGGGTGGAATACAATACTTCCTCTACTCACCAGTAGAGAAAGTAATAAATGGTTATTTCTCATCTAAAAGTAATTAGGTATATTTAAGGAAGTTTGGGGTCCAAATCTTTCAACTATCGTAATAGCTTCACCATAATAGCAATTTCTCAAACACCTCCCGATATCTTACGTACAGCTGGGGTACTGCCATTCAGGCGCGGCTCCTCAGAGTAGGCAGGGTAGGCATTGCCTACCCTATCGTAATACATCAACAAATAATGTTTAACTATGATTCTGCATTTTATCATTTGAACCGTCATTTTCTCCCTAATTGCAGTTCAAGAAAAGTTTTCTCGGTTATAATGACCAACGCATGGTCAAATCCTTTAATCTCAATTCCGATTCATCAAAACTGCGCTGCGTGTTTGAAACGCGCGGCAGAAATGATACGCATGGAACCTGGGTAGTGGAGAGCAGGCTAGCTTAACCTCTGCCTGCCCGGCCCCATATCCTCAGCACGAGGCCCTTGAACAGGGATTAGGAGACATTCGGTCTGTATATGCACTCCGAGCATGCGTAGACGCGTCTGCCAGCAGTCCGAACACTTGCCTGCCCAATTCCGAATTTATGCGACATTTTCCGAACAGCCATACTCCACGAACGAACATCTCAGAGATCTGAATCTTTCGTTATCTCTGTGTAATACCAGTATGACCGACTTAATTAGTGAACTATTACAAATTTCGCTTTCGTGGCGCACTGACAATGAAAAGAGGAGTGTTTTAGCTATTTAACACAAAGCTGCAGTCAGACAATTTTTCAATTTCTTAATCTATTTTAGTCATGGGCGTCGCGAAACGGGGGCAAGGGGGGCCGCGACCGTTGGAAGTTGGACTTCGCCCCCTATATTTCGGATAAACGGGGTTGTTTATTATTATTATTATTATTATTATTATTATTATTATTATTATTATTATTATTATTATTATTATTATTATTATTATTATTGTTGTTGTTGTTGTTGTTGTTGTTACTGTTACACTTTGCCTACCCTAAAATTTTGACTGCGAGCCGCCACTGCTGCCATTATACAACAAACTGTAGCTAACGGAAAACCAGTTAAACTGAAGTTGTACTGAAGATTAACGTTTATAAAATTCAGTAAAGTCTAGTTATAGTTTAAATCTACTTTATAATAACGAGTCATATTAATGTTGTGGAATATTTAACTGAAACTTTTTACATCTTCATTTTAGCAATAGCAGAATACCAAAAGATTTGTTATTTTCTCTTGTGAATCCCATTGTACGGGCAAATGAACCTCCTCAAGCTCCAGTAGGCTTACTTACAGAGATCTGAAGGCAGAAATCTTGATAAGATGCAGTGTGCCCATTTGGTGGAGCAACATTTTCGAAAGATAGGAACGGTGAAACCTGGATTAAGTGTACGTATTTTGTGCAGTATGTGGGCACGTGTAGAATGCGCAAGTACTGAAAAAGAAGGCTCCGTGTGTGATTTCTGCAAATCAATTCAGTTTATTTTTAGCGAGACGGGTGTTCCATATTATCACTCTATTTTTGATGGACCAAGAAGTGTAATTTTTTGTAATGTTCACATTATATAACATTTTAATGTTGTTAGTGGCTGTAGCATTAAACGAAACGCCAGTATATATTAATAAATGTATGAAAAGTTAACCCAGAAAAAAAATAATAAATACAAAATGGTATTCCATATTGCCACTATCCATCCTATATATCACTGTTACACCAAAAAACAGGCTGGGAGAGTTGACAGTTATAATCAAATTAAAAATTTGCTGCTGCTTTCCGAGACTAAATAAACATGTAGATTAGCATATAATAATTAAATTAAAAATATTGATGTGACAGCACAATCATTAAACCGAGTGCTTCTTTGGACCAAAATGTAAATTCCTCGTTTATTTTTGCTTATCAATAATGGCAGCTACGTTTTATCTTGCTCATAACGCCATGATCGCTAATATTGACGAGGTATGATGCATTTGGAAAACTCTAGCATATGAGTGACGTAAGACTCTTTCGACAGGACATTCAGAAACTATATACTGTTTTGGAGATTAATTGAATTAAGTAGGAAATAGCGCGCAGTAAAAGTGACACCTCGCTCACTTCGATCTTCACAGGAAACCGATGGTGCCACAAGGGTCACAGCTAGAGAGGCGACAGAGACGGGCGGAAGTCCCTAACAAGTGCTGAGATCTCTTCATCCCGGCGCCAGGCCCCGCCAAGCAGTCATCACACTCGGTTCCGGTGTCACATTGAGCGTCCCCCCCCCCCGACGGAGGATAATTCCGGCCAAACGCCACCTAGCGCCGAGAACAGCAGTTGCCATGCGCAATCATCCACGCCATCTGTCCGGCACTACCAACACTACACACCTGAAAGATGATGAGGAAATGGAATGAAGGGAAATGATGGAGAAGAAACCGTATGAAATAATGCACACCAGCATTCGTCTAAGTGACATGGGGAAACCACGGAAAAACCCATGTCAGTGTGCGCGGCCACGGGGATCGAACCCGCAACCTCCCGCCCCATCGTTACCCCTGAGCCATCCCCCTCGGTAATAGTACGTGGTAAATAAAATAACTTATTTTACTTGGAGCAAAATAAAATTGGTATCGCATGATTCATATGTAAGATCAAGGCGTGGTATAATGTCAGCAAATTTTATGCATTTCTTGCTCCTGGTGATGAAAAAGGCAACCAATGCTTCAGGATAGAGCTACTCGGAATATGCATGAGTGCTAAAGATATTTTAAATGAAAGGTTCGTCCTCAAATTAGCAGGAAGTGAAACTGCATTGTGATATTATTTCCTTTGAAAGTAAGTAAAAATATTGTTAGAATCTCTTTTGAAACGTCCATAACGTTAGTTGTGACGTCACCGTCCAGTGCCAAGTGTGGTCATGCTATATGCTTGCGTCGATGGTGGGTGTGTATATACTGTTAGAACTTAATTTTTGCAAGTTTTGCTTCAAAATGACGGATGATGGTTTTAAAAAGGCATAACTGGATTATCTGCCACGTGTGTGTGTAACGCTTTTCAGAAATAATGATTATTTTGTGGCTGCCCAAATTTAGTGGATCAAAAGCATATTGTTAAGTAGCATACCCATCCATTATACCCCTGATTATGCAAGTTTGTTAAATTTCAAGTCATTTAATGTTTCTGCTGAAAAACTAAGAGCTGTTATTGGTTAGTTTTCAGAAGCTAATACGATTGAAATGAGGTAATAGTATTTCTCACTGACAACGAAGTTTTAGGTCAAATATCTGGCTTAAAACTATTTTTCATTAGAGTAGCAGATTTGTTATGGTAGTCGTGTACAGTGGAACCAATATTACGTGACCCTTGGACGTCAAACCTTGTAAAATTTGGCTTACAAATCACCACAAGAACAATGAAACTGCATGCATTGAAAGCTGCGTATTAATTTGACTGAAGAACTCAACTACCTATTAATATTCCCTGATTGCAAGAAAACTGACCTGTTGTTACTTCCAAATTACCTGCTGTGCATCATTTCAGTTTTAGTTCATTGTATTTTGGAATTAAATGAAATGAGAAGCCACTTTCTTTCTCCTGCTTTGAGTTGTAAGGTATTCAGCAATAATCCAAGTTTATTTAATTATAGACTAAGATGCAAATAACATAGATACACAGATAAACGCGTGCACACAATAATCTATAAACAATGTAATAAATATGCTAGACATTAACGGCAAGGCAATAAACAATTCTGATGAATTTAACAATAATAACAATAATAAACAATAACAACAATAATAAGCAATAACAAAAGTTTTAGCTCGTAATACACGATGTTCCGGCTTACGGTTCTTAATATCCTGGTTAAACTCTGCAGCTTCGGACTTAAGTATATTTCGCTATAGTTGTAGTTTATTGTATGTATGCCTTGTACAATAAAGGAATGATGTCTAAGCACATTACGTAACGATTCCAGGACCATACTCTATACGGAACCTTAACCTAGGCATTTTTCCAAGTGCCTTGAAACGTTTACCATAGTGCGGTGTGAGAGCAATTAGAGGTGTACTTAATGCCAAAACTACCAAAGCTTTTTTGTTGCTCCATGCAAACATTGCTTTTCTCAGGATCATGCAAAAATTTTAGAAAGCAGCATATGTTATTATTGTTTGCCCTCTGTACTTAAAATAATGGCATTTGAGCAGACCGAGGATATTGGGGGGCCAAAACAGTTGAACGCAAAACCTCAGTGTTGCATTGTTTTGTAGTGTAGCCATAAGCATACGGCAGCGCCGAGCGGAAGAAACGGTACTACATGCAATAACAAAGAGAAGTAAAAATTGCCGACCACGAAGCTCACAGAGCAAACTCGCGGGCTATGGAATAACCTCGGACTAAATTTCTAAATCATAGAACCTTATCGTTTAACTGCGGTTACTCTCATACTATATAATTTATACTTTCATTCCAACAATGTTTTCCGCTCAAATGTTGGTGGCTCTTCAATGCGAACTCCATGAAGTATGAGGTCTTCGTTGGCGGAAATACAAACTAACCAAGGTAAGGAAGTATAACACTGTCGATGATGGTATTATAACAAGAAACATTAATTGCTTAGTATAGAATGACAAGTTGTTTTGATTTTTACCTAAGATTAATTTGGTACTGAAAATATAGGTTATGATTGGGTAGTATTGTATTCATGACGACCTTTTATTAAATTCATACCAAAGTCATCTGCAACTTTAAATGCAATTCTCACAGGCTAAAAGTGGCAAATGTATGGTTCCGACTTGGCATTAGAAAAACAAATGTTAATCATTTAAACATTGAAAAACGGGCAATGTTATTGTAATTTAGTTTAACTGACATCAATATGATCCTCGTAACAATTCATTGCAGATTTCTGTTGGCATTTCTTGATGTGGCAAAATCCTTTTCTTCCAGATCTGTTTACTTTTTGGCATGTGAAATAAATAATTTGCTGGAGATATGTAATGCATTGGTTCACAGAGGAACTATACACGATTTGGCCTTTCTGCTTTAACTTCTGGTCGGATTTCATATTGGACCCGAAACCAAAACGTTGTGCCACATATGAAATAGAAAAACTGGGCTCAACTATACCAAAGCTAAAATAAATGAAAAATAAATACAATGCGACTCCGTTTCGCAAAGTGTGTGTTTAATTCTTTCTGCTAATCGCGCCAAAATTATGCGAGGATGTCAGACCAATAAGGATGTCTATTGCCTCAAGTGATCTCTTTGTTAATTGAATAGCAATTTAATGAGGTAAGGTACGTTTACTTGCTGATATTCATTTCGGTCTGCGTGACATTTTCAATCAACATAGCTCATTGTGTAACTGAAGCCAAGGATACCGTAACGTTCATGCAAGCGATGCGACATACAAGACGAAAATGTTTTTATTGGTTGTAACAATAGATTCGATCATGGGTGTCGGCAGACTTTTTTCGGGGGGGGGGGGGGATCTGTTGGAAGCTCGTAATCAAACAATATTAATTCATTGTTCTGATGCCAAAAGCTATAAAAGGTATGATCTATAGTATTTGTGCGGATAAGCGTATTAATTTGTGCTAAATAACAATTGTTTTTTTACATCAAAATTAAGACAATCTAAAGTAATTGCACATTAAATTCATTAATTTCCATGGGGGAGTCGCGGCCCCCCCTTGCCCTCCGCCCTCTGTTCGCGACTCCCATGGATTCGATTAACAGAGCTGATTAATTTACTTTTTATTGAGAAGTAGAATTGGAACTGAAAAATTCAATACCACAGCCGGGATCTGAACCACCAAGTTATACAAGACAAATGCACACACCATGGAAGGATTAAAAAGGAAATGCCCGCTAGGAAATTACCAGCATTTCGCAATGTGAACTACGGCGAGTGATGGATAGTTTCCTAAACAGGTGCCAAGAATGTACGGACAACGACGGTGGCCAATTTCAGTATCTCCTTTCATAAAGTTGGTAAGTAAAGCCTTTAAATGTAGTTTAAAAATGTTGTTTGGTTTCATCTGCGCCTTTCTATGATAGCGGCAGACGGTAACGCGCGCTGCGGATGCAGATAAGCAAAACACTGTGCAGTCCATTTGGATTTTTTTGTTTGCTCTCCCGATATAAGTACAATATGATATTGTGACATTGGGTTGTTCAACAATATACAGAAGAGAGGAAGCCGGGTGACCTTGGATACAGCGAGTGGTTGTGTGTGTGCGTGATCATAATAATGGCGGCATAACATAAAAGAGGTCCGAGGCTACAGGGCAACTACCGGCTGTGGTCAGATTGAACAGCGTGATAACACTGCAGTGTCCAGAAGTTTGTAGAAGGTTCTCTGCTGAGTCACTGTACACGTGCACATGGAAAGAACTCGAAGGGGGTTACATCACACCTACTCCAATATAAATAGGACAGACAGTGAGCAGTTTAGTCAATTTGGTATCAGTTTTTGGTGAGTGTTAGAGTTAAGTCATCGTCTACAGTTAGTTTTTAATTAGGTGAGTGAGTCGGCCAGCCTGTCAGCAAGTATGTATGTGTTGTCGAGTGATTGTGTCGTAATAGTAAAGATATAAGAGACAGTGAAACTGGAGAAAGACATTGAAAGACTGAGAAAGATTATCAGAAGAACAATTGTGAATTGTAATAGTAGAGAAGACTGTGTTAGCAACGAGAAGGAAATTGTGCATTTGTAGTCCAATTTATAATAAAATACAGTGTTAAAAAAAGTAAACGGACTTCACATTTTGCATCTTTGTTACAATATTTTAGTCCCTCCACAGCACAGCAGGTAATAGCCTTCAGTAGATCCCAAAACAGTTGATAGCAAGCTAGTTGAGTATCTGTCAAGAGCATGCAGTTGCATTCTGCGCTCAAAGCACAATCCCTAGTAACAAGGATTGTGAACTAATATTTTGAATATAATTTTGTAGACTGAAAATTTTCTTTGTATTTGTAGTATCTCGACACAAAATTACATTAAATGTCATTACCTTGTGAAAGTATGCAATACTGATGAAACAATTCAAACTAGAAACACTCAGAAAGGATGCAAAACAAAAGGAGAATTACAGTACTTTATTTTGTGTATAATATTGAAATTATGGGAAAAGCAATATAAAAATAAAGCTTTTAATGAAATAAAAGCAGAGCACAAAGAAGAAAAATATTTAAAAAGTTGTTAGCTAATGCTGGATTTCTGACAATGAAGTCATTAATCCTCTTGCTCTCCAATATTTTTCACTGATGGATGGGGTACTAGAAGTGGCCGGGCATATTTGAAGGTGGTCTCGATCCATTTCCTCTTGCAGATCACATAGAGGACAGAGTAGTGAAGAATACAGAAGGGAAGTGAAATGATACGTCAGACTTTAACAGCAAATTTCTCATGTTGTGAATTACAAGAAAGTCTAATACCAAAATGTTGAAAAGTTTGATTCATAGAAAATTGAATGAAAGACAACTTTTTCCTTTGGCGTATTTCAATATATTCAACTGTTTTTGTGTAAATAAAATTTAAAATATTAAATTAAAATATTCTTACCTGAACCAGAATAGAAGCATTGTAAATAACATGACAGAAAATATTTAGGCATCAGTATTTATTAAGTAAAGAAACACACATTGAAAGTAGAGATAGAAAATTCTGTCAAAAACAGGCCTGAGATAAACTACACATACGCACATAGTGTTGCATATTGTGTACAGCATAAATAAGAATCTCTGGTTAATTTGCATGTTACATTTTAAATAACACTGGTCTACAAAAATTAACTTTTTCTCTTTCACAAGAATTAAAATAACAGATTCTAAAAATATTTTTCGTGCTGAATTCAAACATAATTACAGTTTGTCCGCATCGGGCAGGAGTTTTGTGTGATATTCATTTGAATTTTTATAATATTCTAAAAAATCCGTAACTAGGTATCTAACTCAAAATTATGACTACTGATTGTGACTTACCTAGAAAGTGGTAGATAGTGATTTTCGGGTATATTTTGTATCTGGAACGTCTCTCATTTTAGTCCAACAGTAGTCAGCCAGCATATTGGAACTTGGTACCTCTTCTCTATTGTAGAAATTTGCTGATGAAAACGCTCACCGTGCTCATCGCTGACAGCTCCAAGGTTTTCGGGGAAGAAGTCCAAGTGAGAGTCCAAGAAGTGAATTTTTAAAGACATGTTGCATCCCATAGCTTTATAAGAATGCAGAAGATCAGCCACTATGTCACGATAGTTTTCTGCTTTATGGTTTCCAAGAAAATTGCAACATAAACTTTTGAAAGACTGCCAGGCTGCTCTCTCCAGTGGATTTAACAGTCCCTCGAAATGTTCATCAGCCATTAATGATTGGATTTGTGGTCCTATAAAAACTCCTTCTTTCAATTTAGCATCACTGACTTTGGGGAATTTCGATTTCAAGTACAAGAATCCAACAGAAAGTTTATCCATAGCTTTGACGAAATTTTTCATAACTCCTAACTTAATATGCAATGGAGGTAAAAATATTTTTTCAGGATTCACTAAAGGGATACATGCCACATTTTTCTGGCCAGGGAGAAGAGATTCACGTTTTGGCCATGACTTTCTAACGTAGTGAGACTTCTTATCTCTGCTGTCCCACTCGCACAAAAATCAGCAAAATTTGGTGAACCCAAGTTGCAAACCAAGCAATAAAGCAATGACCTTTAAATCACCACAGATATTCCATTCATATTTTCCATATTGTATTTTCTCTAAAATTAGTTTCATATTTTGATATGTCTCTTTCATAGCGGCATGCGCTACTGGTATTGATAGAAGTTCATTGCCAATATGTAGCAGCACAGCCTTCAAACTTACTTTAGAGGAGTCTATGAACAATCGCCACTCATCTGGTCGGTGTTGATGCCCAAGAGTTTCCATAAGTGAACAAATATTATTACAAAACACAACACCATATTCTTCAGAGAAGTATTCTTTGAAAACACTATGGCGGCTACGATAACTACTTATTCTTACATCTTTTTGGAGTAAATTCCACCCTTTGAGTCTGGAAGTTAAAACTTCAGCTTGCAGTTTAGACAGATTTAAATTCCGAATCAGGTCATTAAGGTCTTGCTGATTGGGAAAGTATGGTTCTGATGAACAGCTACTCGCTTCATATGTAAGATCATTTTTATTTTCATGTGAATCATTTTGAGTTTCAGTTAGGTCAAAATCAGAGTTATCACCTAAGGTTGTATCTACATATACTGGTACGGGGAACTCTTCACTGTGTAAGACAGGTCTCAATGCAGATTGCAAATTCGGATACTTAACTGTATATTTTGTTTTAGATGTGATTCCTTTAATATTTGTCAAACAAAAATAACAGTCAGTTGAATGATCCTTCGGTTCCCTCCAAATCATGGGAATTGCAAATGGCATATGATGTGTACCATTTTTCCACCCAGTCAGCAGTCTAACACACGAAACACAGCATGTATTTGGGGCCCAGCTCTTATCAAAATCACCAACTTGAAAGCCAAAGTAAAGATGAAAACACTTCTTTACAAGTGGGGTCATATTTCGCCTCTGAGACTTCAAGGTCAGCTCACCACAAATATAGCAGAAATTATCAGCATGATTTACACACTTTCTTGGCATGATGAAAACATCAAGCACTGAAATACAACATGCACAACATACACAATACACTTCTAAACAGAATGGAAGGAAATATTTCACTAGTGAACAATGTCACAGTCAGCTCAATACTGACGCATCACAATGCCAGACAGGTCTGAGCATGTCTAAACATGAATGAACCTGCACAGTCTTGTTTTGTGATGCTTCAGCGTGATATTACAAATAATTTCAATAAATACGGCTTGAGTAAAATAGCTACATATGAGGTAAAGGTTCCTATGACAGGTCAAAGAAAACGCTAAAATCATATTTTGAAAAGTAGCTTTCACAGAAAAACTATGCCTGATGGGAAAATTCTGACTACATATCTGAATTCAGGATGAATTTGCACTAGATTCACTATTCAGATTTCTTGTGAAAAAAATCTTGTCGACCAGTGAATTCAGGTTGTAAAAGTACCATTCACACATTACTATCTTTGAATAAAACAACTCGTTCCAACACTGAATCATTTAATTTATATTCTGTCAATAGCTTCAGTTTTATTTCATCATACAAATTACCACCTTTCTGAGAAGCACCATAATACAGCTACAATCAAAAGAATTATCTGTATAAATTAAACACATTTCAAAATATTACTAAGAACAGTACATATTTACGAGGTTCATCCAGAAAGTAAGTTCCGATTGCGACCAGAGATGACAATGCATGTGTAGCGATAGAGAAGAGATATATGGGAATAATCACCATGTTTCCATTGGGAATTCAAATCAATTTGAGTTCTCATTCCAGATTGAATACTGCAATAAGGATTCAGATCAAACTGAATCCTTTGATCCGACCCTCTTAGAAGCAGGATCAAATCAAAATTTTGTTGCATGGAAACACCTCTGATGCCAACGTCTACTGTACTCATAACACGCTGCATGCTCGTAATTTTGTTTTCTTAGTGAAAGTGGTGTAATAAAACTCAAAAATAAAGCCACTATAATTTAAAATAAGAACAAATTAGAAACTAAAACCTCCACCTATCTTATTAACATTGCAAGTTGTTGCAGTTTTGACTAGTTTCAAGTTGTATACAACTTTTGTTGCCAACCTCTGAAAACAGAAACCTATAAATACAATCTATAGGTGGTATTTCAAAGTTGATAACACAGTTCTTGTTTTTTAAAATGAATATCTTTTCCCAAACCATTAAATCTATAGGTCATTAAGCCTAGGAACCTAGGTCATTAAACCTACATCATTAAACCTACAGAAAAGATATTCATTTTAAAAAACAGGAACCGCATTATGAACTTTGAAATACTACCAATAGATTGTATTTATTTGTTTTTGTTTTCAGAGATTGGTGACAAATAGATCTTTTAAGTTGAGCGCCGTTAACTATGGTAACTAGTTTGGATAGCTTTGAAAATAAGTTGGATACAACATGAAACTAGTCAACTTGCAATATTAATAAGTGGAGCTTTTAGTTTCTAATTTGTTCTTATTTTAGACTCTGTTGCTTCACAGTTAACAGCTTCAATTTTCCTTAATTAGGCACTGTAATTTGTATAATCATGCAATATATTCTTCACAAAAACATTCAGTACCTCAAGACCTACTGAAAATATACAGAAAACATTTTTTACAGGTTTACCAACATAAAAGCTAGAATTATTTATGCTTGAATCTTGTGATTTCAAATCAATTTTATTTGAGATTGAATTCAATATGGAAATGCAGATTATATTGAGAATGAGATCGAACTCAAATTGATTTCAATTCCTCATGGAAATTTAATGAATATATGGGAATAATGCAGTGCACTTTCAGTCTTATGACAGCAGTGGTTATTGCACAGTACTAGGAGAAAATGGCTGCAGTGATGTCTCCTGCCAATACGAGCTTTGCACAGATATCAGATTTCTGCTAGCTCAGAAGCATTCTCTGCCAATTATACCATGTGTATGGACATGACATTATGAGCAATAGTGTGGTCAGATGATGATCCAGGCAATTCACTGAAAGCAAAACAAATGTGTTCTCATGAAGAGTTTTCTGTGGCTAAACGTTTCCAGGCAACACTGAGGTGCAGAATGAAGTGACTTCATTGACAGACTCCTGCGACACAGGTGTACAAACGCTGGTGCACCAGTACTATAACTGCCAACTGAGCGAGGTGGCACATGTGTGTGACTTGCATTCTGGAAGGTCCTGGGTTTGATCCCCATCAACCGACCACTTATGTTTATCCATGATTTTCCCCTATGTCTCTAGGTGAATGCTGGGGTGGATTCTCTTCTTCACGGATTCTTTTCCTTCATTTCTCATTTCTCTTCCTTGTCACCTTTCAGATTTGTTGGTAGCGCAGTATGTTCCAGCAACTGCGGACAGATGGCACAGATGCTTGTGCTCTGGAATCCCTTCCCTGGCCCTCTGGAAGTCGCAACCCAGGCTACAACCGTCGCCTTGTCACCCTCTCCCTGGGTAAAGGAAACACTTTGGTTGTGCGCCAGGAGTCAATATCTGTTAGGGACTTCTGTGCATCCCTGGGTTTCACTGGCTCTGCTCTTTGACAAGGCTATGGTTTCACTTTGCTTCATCCCTTCCCCTAGGGGGATAGTAGCTTTTAAAAGATCCATATTGGGGTCGAGGTGTCCCCCTCACACACACAAATAACTACCTCGATGATGCTGACTAAGTTGAGAAGTTGCCAGTCTACTTCTGTAAATATTGCAAAAAATATTTCTTACCTAATTGTAACTAGAATTATGTGTATCAAAATGCACCAGAAAATATGCCACGTTGTTTGGACACGGCAAATATAAATATTGTGTACTGTATTTAATTGTCAGAATTGTATTTTTTCTCTTTTTAGTCAATGTCCTGAAACTATGCATATCAAAGGGAAATGTGTTAAAGATCGATCATGACCATGTGATTGGTGTATTGGTCGAATCAATGATTGGCTAATTAATCACAGTTACTATGCCTGTAACTAGAGAAATAAACAATTACCCCTAGAGAGAGGTAATGAATGACGATTACTATTGATATATATGTTGTATAAGACAGACGTATATTTGCGTTACTAATTATAATGAGATATTATCAGCAACCAATAACACTGGACTGTATTGCCAAAACACATTATTTTAGTAAAATATTGTGCATTGATATTTGTCATGTGCAGTCGTATTGTAAATATTCCACAATATTTAAGAGAAAGGTGTGAATTTAACTCAGATAGTTTCAGGACTTCACAACATCAATATTTGTAAAAAGTAAAGATAATTTGTTTTATTGTAACTTCATCATAATAAAGTTAAACTGGTGGAGAACTGAATATTTATGGAAAATATATTAATAGCTTGCCCTGAAGATAAGAACCTCATTGCTAGAGCAACCACAGTAAAAAAACTGCTACATAGTGAAGCTTTTTGTTATCTTTTTTGGCTATCGGAACTTACTTTCTGGACGAACCTCATACACACAGAGTTGCAAGCACACATGCAGCATCCATTGTGTACCTGCATTACATTATTGACTCTTTCACCAAACTATAGGGTATTCTTTGTAGTAAATATCAACAGTAACAAGAGCGACCAGTATATAGCGGCACACGCAGCGTAGCAGCACCCATTCCATATCTCTTCACTTGCATTGCATGCACACAGTGCCATTTATTAGTCCCTGCATTAAACTTCTCCACTGTGTTCAGGAAGTGGATGCCATCATAGCCCCCCATGCAGTATATCCGACTACTGGCCACCGTTGTACCAAAGTGACTCCTAGGAACACTCATAGAAGTCAGGAAGCACCATTCATTTGTTAGTATGTTGTATCTGTAGAAAAAGAAATTAAATTATAACCTATTATAGATACCATAATGCCAATTTTTATGGAAATGACGAAATCAATTTTTTATTTCAGCCCCTGGATATTTACCTTTCAACAGATTTGATGCAGTTTGTTCCATCATATCCACCCATTACATAGATGAATTCATCCAATACAGCACATCCAAAATGCGCTCTTTCATCGTGCATTGAAGCTACAAAGTACCATTGATTTCTTTCTGCATCATATTTTTCCACACTCTTCAGAACTGCACCCTTTGAATTTTCTTCACCACCTGGAAACATGAAATATCTTATGAGTTGCATAACATTTCAACAATTATAACTGAGATCACCCAAATGGCTCATGTATTAAAAATAACTCTTCTTGGGCTATCAGTCAAGTGAATTCTGGAAGTGATTCCAAGCTTTCAAGAGCTAACGTTGCTCTCATCTTCAGGGAATGATGTGGAGACATGACACGAACTGCTGGCAGGCTGAGGTTCAGCCCGATGGATTTTGCTGCATACCTAGCCCCAATAGGGTTTAACCGCAGATAGGAAAATATTTGGAAGTGGGTGGTGTTTTATAGTTTTAGGTTATTTTGGTTTAGAAGGAAGCTGTTTTTCCCCTTGACAAATGACTCACAGGATACAGTAAGATCTGCATTCTGATGGAAGAAAAAGTTTTGAAGTGATGTGGAGACTGCAGTTCGCTTTATTCTTATAGTAAATCCAGTGGAAGGGACATGCCTCTGCTGAGCTGGAGCTCTGTGATTGGCCTGTTGTGAGAGGTATGCCGGCAACAAAACTAGTGCCGGTTTTTGGCCATCTGGTATAGTCCTCTACATATTTTTTGAGTACTATACTCCAGATGTTATTTAATTGTAAGCCATTGTCCTTGTTCATGTGACAGATAGAACTTTCATGCCCTTTGCAGCATTGTTCCACGGTTCTTCCTGTCTGTCCAATGTAGGTCCTGCCGCATTCACATGGAATGCGATAAACCCCGGAAATCTTAAGGCCAAGGGGATCTTTGGTTTACCGTAACATGTCCCTGATGACATCTATCCATCTCACATACCCTGAAAAATCCAGCCTGGCAGAACACTGTATTGAAGAAGGACATAGACCAAACCTAAAAGAAATTACCATCATCTGCAAGTCTACAAACTACTGGGGCTGCTCAATTAAGGAACCCATAGCCATCAAGAATGAACCCAACAATATCAACAGGGACAATGGCTTACAGTTATATAACATCTGGAGTACAGTACTCAAAAAATATGTAGAGAACTATACCAGATGGCCAAACACCAGCACTGCTTTTGTTGCCGGCATACCTCTCACAATGGGCCAATCTCGCGGCTGCCTCTGGCCTGCCCCTTCACTGGACTATAAGAATAAACTGAACTGCAGTCTCCACATCATTCCCTGAAGATGAGAGCAACGTTAGCTCTTGAAAGCTCGGAATCACTTGCAGAATTCACCAAGAAGAGTTATTTTCATATCACCACCAGGAAAGCTTCAAGACTTGGCTAATGTATTATTGCATTTTTTATATTCTCCACATAGTAAGTAGAGAAGATATTGCATCCCACCAAAAATATTGATACCTAGACTTCTGTGGAAATACATGTTTTGAGGTCTCCTGAATCCAGAAAAAGCATTTTTAGAAAAAGGTCCATGTGTGTGTCTGTATATCTGTGAACAGCATAACTTAAAACAAAAGGTTAGTTAAAGACCAAACTCAATATTTAAATCCAGAATCTTACCAAGATTTTGAAGGAAGCTACCCGCTCTCCAGAGAAACCTTTATATGGAACATTTTTCAAAAATTTTAATTATCCAGGGACTTCAACGAGGTAGCATCATTACTTATTAACTCAGGATAATTATGCACTAACCCAGGAGTCGTTAATATATTTCTCATAAAACACTAATTTTCCCAGTGTATGTAACTGTAACCTTTGCAAGTTTTCACTTACCTATTCCTCCTAGCACATAAATTGCTCCTCCAGCAGTAACTGCACAGTGATGCCCTCTACTTGTTAGCAAAGCACATCCTTCATGCCACATATTCAGGTTCTCCTCATAGATCTGCAAACCAATTAAGAATACTCAGTAATATGCAAAAACCTGCAACATTTTAAATTCACAATTCTTTGCATGCATTACAAAAGTCTCTATTTGCAGTTTTTATGCTGATTCATTTAACAGATGTATGTTTCCCATATCTCAAAATAATAATATAATGGTGATGATGATAGCGATGGCGGTGGTGGTGATGATATTTATTTCATCTAGTTTATCATACATATGAGTTTGGACATAACAGAAATAAAATTACATATTTACAAATTAGTTTCTCAGGTTTCCTTCAAGTCGTATAAATGTTTATTAATCAGATACATCCTCAACTTCCTTTCAAATTGCTGTTTAGAAACATCGGATAAAGATTTAATTTCTTGTGGTAGTTTTTTACAAATTATGATTCCGGAAATATATAAATATTTTAGAGATACACTTTTGTTCATGCTATGCCTAAAATAGTCCATGTTTCTTCTTGTATAGTGTTCATGAATTTGGTTGTTTTTGATTGGCTTGAACTATTTGCAGGCATTCAAATATTATTT
The DNA here is from genome assembly GCA_030765045.1 of Tenodera sinensis. Classification (NCBI taxonomy): domain Eukaryota; kingdom Metazoa; phylum Arthropoda; class Insecta; order Mantodea; family Mantidae; genus Tenodera; species Tenodera sinensis. The sequence goes on from CM060974.1 coordinate 11,025,263, forward strand.
ACAAATGTATCTTTTTCATGCCATAAAAAGTTGCAAACTTTATTAGTAGTACAAATAAAATTAATATTTTTATGCCACAAAAGTTAAAGTTTACCATTGTAAATACAGTAATAAAGCTCTGTGTTACGCAGTCAGCGAGCTAGTGGAAGCAGAGCCACACTACCTCAATTACGGAGTCTTCATGGTTGTATTATGGGGAAATGTTTGTCCTGCGCTGTGCTGTTTCTGTTTGTCCTCCACTTTCCCCCATCTCTATGTTCTGACTAATCAGTTGACACATATTTTGTGCTGTTATTATGCCGATAGATCTATATTTTACCACATACAATCTTCATATATGATTCCTATGTGACAAACTCTTGTAGAGAAGTGATACAAAAATTTATAGACAGATTCTCCACTGGATCAAGGCTTCACAGGTGATCAGCCGTGTTAGACTTATAAAGGTCGAGCTTTCGGCCATTGTAGACTCCATGGCCATCTTCAGGAAAGATTCATACATGCAGATTCTCCACTGTTTGTGCATCTCAAAGAGAAACAGTTCATAATCTCATGAACAGATTTAGGGAAATGGGATATATCCTTTATACGAAACTGAAATTAAATCCTTGTGTTCTAACAGGAAAAATTTAAGAAAAGAGCCAAGAAAACTTGCACAGGAATTGGGAATTTCACAAATCTCTGTTTGTAATGCCACTTAACTTTTAAAATTAAAACCCTAAAAGATAACAGTCATTTAAGAATTGCAACCATGCAATAATGTGAGTAGTATTTATTTCTGCAATTAGATATTGGTTAGTGGCAGTTTCTTATGAAAGGAACAATAGAAATCATTGTTAGAGGGTCGTATGTAGCAGGTAAACAGACAAAGAACAAGATGGCGAAGTCTAAGGTTTTTTCGATTAAAGTCGGATTTCACCAAATTAACTTTGAGTTAATTTAACATACATTTATAAATCACTTCACGTTTTAATGTTCTTGAAGCTACTGTCCAAAACTATTCAGGTTATTGCTGTGGCAGAGTTTTCTTACACGAAGCTCAAATAGCGTCACTTTTATGAGAAACTTTGGTTTTTGTTTCACTAACTCGTATTTATATCCATGGATATTTGAGTTGTCTAATATCAAAACCGGCCAAGTCACAAAATATGCTTTTTTCAGTATTCATTAAAAACTTCTGCAGAGGAACCAATGAAAGTTAGTAATATTTTTGTTTCACTTTTATTATGCTCCATATGATGTGTTCATATATTAATATGGAAAATCATATTAATGATTTACTATATTTTTTCAAAATTTTAAGTTTCGACTTGGCAAGTTTTGTTCCAAACAGACATTTTTCTGATTCTAAATCTTTCAAATAAGAAAGGCTTTATTTCAATTGGTAGCCAACATCAATTATAATACATAATTTATTCATTAATTATAAAAACTGCAGTATAATATTAAAGTAGAACAAAAATTAGTAAGAACATAAGAAAATTTAAGCTTTAATACAAGGCAGATTTGGCATGAAAAATAATACAAATTCTCTATTAAAACAACAGCACTTTGATAGATACAATTTTCATACCTCGATCCTACTTTACATTAGATTACAATATCTGGCATATTCTTGGTATATGTGAATAACATGGCATTAAGGAAAATGCTTTCGTGCCAATTAAAAAGGTCATTTGTTCCAACATAACATCTGCAGCTAAAGTAAGAAATTATTTTTAACTTCTGTGTATCCATTTAGAGCTGATGGCTTGCTGAGCCGGCAATAATGTTTCAAAGCAAAAACACTGAAGCAGGATGTTATTGTAACAATAACTTTCCTCACTGACTTGGCTGGTTTTGAATGCACTTCCGTGTGACTTGGCCTGCTCTGATGCAGAAGTCTTAATTCAACGACGTGAAATATATTGTCTTGGCCGGATTTGATGTATATTAATTTATCAACAGAAAGAGTACTTGTTCTACTTTGTTGTTGTTGTTGTTGTTAGCTAATGCTGGATTTCTGACAATGAAGTCATTAATCCTCTTGCTCTCCAATATTTTTCACTGATGGATGGGGCACTAGAAGTGGCTGGGCATATTTGAAGGTGGTCTCGATCCATTTCCTCTTGCAGATCACATAGAGGACAGAGTGGTGAAGAATATATCCCAATTCTGTTTAAATGTTTTGCCAGACAATCATGTCCTGTAATCAACCTGAAGGTTGCAACTGCTGTTTTTCGAGGATACTCAGGGATTGCTGTACTTGTTCTACTTGCAGCTTATAACAATAACAACTCACTTTTCAAAATTTTGTGACTTGGCCAATTTTGAAACTAGATGACTCATTTATTATGTGATATTTCTTCTCCGCACAATATCTATTGGGTTGTTTGGTATTCCTTATAATTTTGGATTACCAATGCATTTTCTGTTTATTATGAAGTGCACTCACCACTATTTCCACAAAATTTCACGTCTTCACTATATGATGCCAAGATTACAACTCTTCTGTAAAAGATTGACTATTTCCCTTGGTTACGGGATCTAGCAATGATTATTTGTCCTATGTTTTTTCCCTCAATTTACACTTAATCAATTTTGGTCATGCTCCAGGTACTGAATAGTTTCCAACACAGCAATAAAGTTTACAAAACTAAAATGTGACATTCATATAACAGAAAATTGACATAATTTTGGTGGACATAAACACAACAAATACCACCATGATTCATCCATTCCTGTTTTTCCACATTAAATATGGGCTTACAATTTCTCCATGTTAATGATCACTCCATTAATACAGGTTTAATTTTCTTTTTACAGATGAAACATGGTTTTATTTCCATGGTCACCAGGATTTAATGAGTGTTAATGCAAATTTGTTAAAAGATATGAGATGTGTGGCAGCACAAGGACATCATTTTCAACATCTTTTATGATAAAGGTATGTGGTGAAACAGTATATATTGTTTGTCCCCAAAATATATTAAATACATTATGAATTTGACTAATTTTCTGTTTGTAATTAACTTTGTGTTACATCATTCTTCAATTAATGAAAATATTGTCTGTTTATCAATGTCATAATTGTTAACTATCATATTTTGATTTTATGTATAAAATTTTAAGGGTCATTTTAAATATTTAACACCAAAAATGTTAAAGAGGCTAGATTGAAATCACTTTCTTAGCATTTTTGGGATTAGAGAATATACGGAAAATGACGTCATAGTGGGACGCCACTAAATGCACATAACTAAAATAATACGGCATGATCAGTCTCTCTCTGTGCCAATAGCGTCGGTTGGGTATGGATGCATTTTGATATGTGCGCATTATAAGATATTAAAAGTGAAATGATTAAGTGAAATATTGATTAACCATAATGCGTTAATCAACGCAAAGCGCGCAATTAAATAAAAGGACATAACATTGATGAAGTGTAAAGTGATAGAAAACGCATTTAGCGAAATATCACTAAATAATTCAGACATTAGATTGCGACGATGCTAAGAAAGTCAATCCACTAAAATAAACAACTTACTATTGTGATATGATCTAAATATTGTGAACAAGGTGCGAATAAAATAACTCATGAAAACTAAAACCTGAGTCCACAATTATTTCACCCTGTACCACGACCCGAGATTGCAAAGAATCGAAAGCTCTACAACCCACCATATTTAAAACTGCGCCAGTGGTTAGTGTTATAATTTGCATGAGAAATCATGTGCTTAAATTTAAGGGGCTATGAATATCTGACTCCACTAACAAACAGTGTGCTTCCTGCTGTCAAAAAAAATTCCCATTAGTCTGGCCGCATGTCCAAAAAAGGCTATGTATGTGTACACCTATGTGACTGGCCAAAATGATGTCAAATCTGAACTACTCTAGGTGTACCTATACTATGTCTCTACTCTATTCTACAATAGGGTGAAATGCAGTCAGCATTTTCCTAGCTCTTTGCTTTTATAGGAACATTATTGCACTACATTTTGAGTACGGAATCCTGACATACCCACACTCTCTTCTCAAATCCATTATTCCCTTGGCCACCCAAGACGTGCAGCTGCTGTTCCAGGATTACTGCTGCGGTACCTTCAACTGCCAAAGGCAGCGGTGCAAGATCACTCCATTCATTGGACTGGATGCTGTAATACTCAACAGTAGTCAGGATTGTTGAACAATTATATCCACCTATTAAACAACAACAAATTGTGTTTGTAATATTTATTTTCTTGCTGTATTTGACAGGTTCCTGATGCTAACACCCACCATTGACAATATAGACGGGGTGTCCCACAAACACTGATAATGCGTATGTTGTGCGGGATGGCAAACTGATCGGTTTTCAAATAGGAAATGCATGCTTTGGATACTGTAGCATATCGAAGTGTGAGATGGATGTGTGCTTACATTTCGTCAATAAACCCAACATGAGTAGTACATCAAGCTGTCTGTATTACAAATGGGCTTTGAACTGTGTACCTCCTATGTCACTGCAGAGCCTACACCAGTGGTGCTGAGGCTCATGCACATGATCCAATATGTGCGGTTGTCTTTGAAAATTTTCAATCATTTCTTGGACTCAAGGACCTCCACCAATGGTACAAGTGCCATACATCATACTTCATACAAGTCCACAGAAAATAGTAGTGAGGTGTCAGATCTGTCGACCGTGCTGGCCATGGAACTGGTTCATCCTTATCAATCCATAAATTTGAATATGCAACATAGGTGATTCCACACGTTTACATCAGTGTGCTGGAGCTCATGTTGGCCATTTCAGCAAGTGTGTACTGATATGTGTTGCACTGCTATTAAAATGTTACTGTACTGTAAACCACACAAGTATCACAGTAGGATGCGCACCAAGGACTCTATGGAGGAATTTAGCGCATGCGCAGGAATGTTATTATGCTCAGGTACACAGATGGTTAAAGGATTGCATACCTTCTGTATTAAGATACCAAAACGAATGTTATGTCACAATCGTTTGTTCTCAAACTTTGATGCTCTACAGCGTCCAAACCATACATTTCCGGACAGGGTTCCTATTTGAAAACCAATCAGTTCGCCATCCCACAACACACTAACCATTGTCAGTGTTTTTTGGGGCACCCAGTATATGGTCATTAAAATTTATGGTAACCAATTCAGGGGCTCTCTCCATTGCACAAGAGAACTGAGAGTTGCCAGGGAAATGGTGCAGGCAGAGGCACGCTAAAATCCTTACCTCACAAACGGGCAGTAAACTCATATTGTTTCATTAAACAGGATGGGTGCTATTATTTTTCTAGCACTTGTCACACACCATAATCCAATTTTCGGGTGATGGTAAGGTGTTTCACGCAATAGCACAGGTTTTTCTGAAGCCCAATACTGACTGTGTTCATGTTAGTTTAACCATTTTCAAGGTGATTGCTTTTAACTGGCACCAATTTTATCTACTTTATTTTCTGTTAATAATAGCAATGAAAATAATTACAAAACTATAAGTTAATTGAACCTAACTAAAAGCCTGGGACTTATACAGATACCTACAACATTGTAAGTCACCATTAGGGTATATGATCTCATATGAATTTGAGACCTCCTTGTAGTTTACTGGAAAAATGCAAATGAATTGGAGAATTTAATGTCATGTCAGCATGTTGTCATGGTAGCTCAGTGGTTAGAGCAACCGCAGAGGGACCAAAAGATCCTTGGTTCAAATCCTGGCTATGGCATTGAATTTTTCAGTCTCATTCTACCCTTTCCAACCATGAATTGGGTTTTTCAATGGTGCAAAAGATGGTGGATTCATTTTTGAGATTACTCCCATATAGGATGTCCCAAAATTAGACTGAAAACTTTGAGAGCTGATAGATAACATCATTTTAAACACATTTTCTTGAGGAAAGTTTTTTGCTGCTGTGCTTTGTTTAAGCGCTAGATGAGTTAATGTCATAGATTACTGCTTCCCACCCAGTTTTTACAGCAAAATTAACAATGCAAACTTGTATTGCACTTATCTTAGTAAGGCACACAATCTTAATCTAAGAAACAAACACAGAAACAAAACACAAACATCACAGCTTTACTATTCAAAGTAAATGTTGGAATGCATGCCCATTGCGATTAACACAAAGAGTGCATCGGCGTGCCCTATTTTGCCGTACTCTCGCAAACAAACCAGCCATTTCTCTGGTTTAAAAGATTGTCTAATTTTGAATAGTAAAGCTGTGATTAAACCCCTAGTGCAACAGCCCAAGAAGGGCCAAGACTTGCCGCCTAGCCTCTGCATCCCCCACCTCTACCCACTACAGGTGTCATTGGGGGAGTGCTGCAGTATTAGAGGGTGGGACGTCAGCGTCCTGAGCCCTTCCAGCCAGTTATGTGGCCCTCACAACTGCGGCTGCTATTTCTCCATCAAGTAGCTCCTCAATTGGTCCCCCGGGACCTAATGAGGCTAAGTGCACCCCATGCCAGACCTCCCAGTGGGGGAAAAATCCCCATGCTGGTACCGGGGATCCAACCCGGGTCCTCTGCACCAGAGGCAAACGTGCTACCAACTGCGCTACAGAGGTGGTCAAAGCTATGATTAACTGTAAACAATGAGATGTTTGTGTTCTGTGTTTGTTTCTTGGATTAAGATTGCGTGCCTTACTAAGATAAATTCAATACTAACTTGCATTGTTGATTTTGCTGTAAATACTTAAACTGGCTGTGAGGCAGTAATCTATAACATTAACTCGTCTAGCACTTAAACAGAGCACAGCAAAAAACTTTCCTTAACAAAAAGTGTTAAGAATAATGTTATCTATCAGCTCCGAAAGTTTGTATGTCTAATTTTGGGACATCCTGTATACATACAAACAAATGTTCTCTTTATACTATTAATATACATTTGCCTTACCTACAACAAATAACTCATAATCCTTTGAAGTAACTGCTGTGCGGTAGCGTGCATGACGCATAGTAGGAATAACTCTTGTTTCTTCCAAAGGTTCACCTTCGTTCACTGAGATAGGAACCATGCACTTCCAACCATCATATCCCAAAGTAAAGCACTCCACACTTCCCAGTGGCACTCCAGACCACTCTCCACCAATTGCTAATATTACCTAGGGAAAAAATATATGTTGATTCACATGACTTTCTTTACTCACTTTTCTACACACTATTCTTAAAAGGAACTTATTCTTGTGTCTACTTTGAAGTAGTTTCTTGAGTAAGCCCTCTGAAATCATTATAACTGGTGAAACAGAGGCGACAGAGGCTAACTTCACTTGTTTTATAAACAAGATGAACAGACTGGACATTGATTTATAGTGCAACAATTTATGACATAATACTCTGTGAAGTAAAATACATCAAGATTAAAATATAATCCTTCAATTAAAAATTATTTTGTTGTTTAACAATACTGTCAATTGCTAAGATCACATCAGCGTTGCGGTGTGCCGGAATTTCATCCTGCAGGAGTTCTTTTACATGCCAGTAAATCTACTGACATGGAACTGTTGTTTTTAAAAACCATTGGTCTGGGCCAGATTTGAACCTGCAACCTTGGGTTCAGTAGCCAGTGTCTAACCAACTGAGCCACCCAGACCCACATAATCCTTCTATAAAACTGTTTTACGTGTGATAATTTGAATTATAATGTTTGTTATAAGTTTGAACTATGATATAGGCCTAGGACGGTCATTCGTTGTGTTTGGCTGTCGCTCGACGTATTGCACTGAAAATTATACATTGATCTGCACCGCGCTTAACATTTATGAATAACACTCATCAAGCTCTCCAGCTAATGCTAAGCCCTGGTATGGTAAATGCCATTTATATCAATAATATGTAAAATCCAGTTGCATACGTGGCTCCAACTTTTGGGCTAGACCTGCTGCTTGTTCAAGAAATGTTTTAAAAACAGTGAAGGAAACGTCCTGTTTCACTGTAAGCATGAGTAGAATAAAGTGTTAGTCAAACTTTTCAAAGTCAGATGTTTCCATTACTATGAGGCATGTTTTTAAAGTAAGTACCGTTTAAATATTTTGCCACTCCAACACTCTAGTTGAGATTTTGAGCATGTACAATCATTTCCTCTATTCATTAGTAAGCCAGACACAGCTGTGGGCAATCATCACTTTCTTTTTTCCTAGTGTTTGAGTGTTTCAAAATGTTCAAAACAATCGAATAACCCTTTGGCTGTGGTCAGGTCGGTGATTTGTTTTTTGAATATGAGAAATATTATGTTAGTAAACATCCATCCCCAACTGTGTGAAGTTTATGGGAAAACAATGAGTGACAATGTCCGGCCACACACAGCCTAAACTCAACATCTGACTGCATCTTTTGGTTGGGAAAAATTTTGACCATTCTCCTTACAGTCCAATTTGGCACCAAAGGATTTTCCTCTGATGAAATACCTTGACGGAAAACATTTCAACCACAATGATGTTAAAAAAGAAGTGGAGACTAGGATTTTTTCACAGGCGGCATCATTCTTTGACAAAGCTTACAAAAACTGGTTTCCTGTTGTGTTAAGTGGCTAAATAAGGGCGGTAAGAATTAACCTATTCTTTTTAGGACTTACACCTGCAAGACCTAAAGCCAATGCCCTGGGTCAGTAATCTGTAAAGCAAGCAAACTTTGGGTCACAGCATACCCAGGATGGAGGATCAGTCCAATATCTGGTATGGCAGTGAAGAAATAAACAAAATTTACTGATGAAAGTATGATAGAAAAAATTTGTGAATCAAATTACCCAACCCAGCATTCGCCTAACAACCAAGGAACAGATTGAAAGAACCTTCTGTCAGGTAGAGTTTTGAACCAGGGACCTCTTGAATGTGAGTCACACATGTTACCACAGTGCCTGCTCACTTAGTCCTCAGTATATTAAAAATAGTAAAGTATTGAGGACTGAAAAATTCAATGCCATATCCAGGTTTGAACCACAGATGTGCAGCTGCTCTGACCACTAAGCTACCATGGCCAACTTACCAGTATGACATTAAATTCTCCAACTGATTTGTATTTCCTTGGTAGATCACAAGTGAGTATCCGAGATAAGTACCCCAAGGGCGACATACAATCATAAGTACTTTATGTCCCGGGTTTAAATAACCTTTAGATGGTAATTGTTATTTGAATTGGTTGGGAAATTTGATGTCATACTGGCAAGTTGGCCATGGTAGCTCAGTGTTTAGAGCAGCTGCACATGAAACGGAACATCCATGGTTCAAATTCTGGCTATGGCATTCCAATTCTCAAACATTGCCCTCATATGGCTTGTGTGTTTAAAAACACCAGCAGTATGTTAGTTTGCATAATAGAGTATTCCTTACAGGCTTCTCTGCTATCAATACCTGCAATTCATTGTATAATATGGTTTTGGACAATGAATTCCTCCTGAATCATGAATCATATAATAATGAGAATACATAACGATGCTACCAGTATTAATCTTATATATTTAAACGAGCAATTCTTGTGTATATATAAATATATTCTGCACATCTTGGAAACAGCTCTAATGATTTCGATCAAATTTTGTATTCAGATATGGTTTTGCTTTTAAGTTTATCTATATAGGTGTCATTCCTGAAGATTTTACGTGAAACGGTCAAAATTAGTCGAAACCTTATTTTGGCCATAATTCCTCTGTTAATGGGCCAATTTCAACAAACAGGCCAGGAAATTAAAGGTCTCATCAAGATGAATTAAGCTATTAACAGTGAAGCAACAAGATTCTAAAGTAAGAACAAATTAGAAACTAAAAACTTCACTTATCTTAGTAATATTGCACCAAAGAACTTGCAATATTACTAAGATAAGTGAACTTTTTAGTTTCTAATTTGTTCTTACTTTAGAGTCTCATCAAGAGCTTTCAGAAAACCTAAAGAAAGTTGACTTAGCTATCTTAGTCTACGCGTAACAGTCACAATTAGTCTAAAACATATTTCAGCCATAATTTCTCTGTTAATCGATTTCAGCAAACGAGCTAGCATTTTAAAGTCCTCTTCCAGGGCTATCAGAATACAGTAAGAAAGTTGACCTAGCTATATTAGTTTATGTGTTACAGCTCATCCCATCTATATGTTTGAAATAGAAATACAACATATTACATTTTACAGCTCATATTCATGTATGTGGCTTTCATGTAACTGTTTTCTTAACGGGCACCAGTTTTACAATGTGGCAGTTACATCACCCGACTTAAACCCCCATTTTGCAAGGGGGACCACACCTATCGTTGGTCAACGGGTCCATCGGACCTAGCCGGGAGGACTAAATAGGTGGTATTTAGATCCACCGACCTTCCCCTCATGACCTGTGAAGCATTAAGATCAGAAGAAACTACAGTTCAAAAGTATTGGAAAGCACAAATGCTAATGGGTTCATTGCCAGATGCAAGGCACTAGAAAACAACAACAACAACAACATTTTACAGCTCAAATGATGGTGCTTATGAAATATTTATATGTATCTCTATATCTCTTGTATGTTGGAAATGACTAAACAATTGTGACAAACATTTTTATTTAGTTAACATTTTGCTTTTCCACTTTATCTCAATAAGTATCCTCTCTTAAAAAAACAAGATTGCACAAAAAGCGGAAAAAAATGCTGAACAAAGCTCATTCACCCAAGTACTTATTATTATATAAACATTCTAATTTATATGAAACTCATGTGTATTACCTCCTGCTCATGACTATGTCTTGTTTTATACTGAGCTTTTCTGAGACGCAAAGCCCATAGAGTTTTTATGTCTCCGGTATCATATCTTTGTTCAAGAACAAAATTTATAGTATGATTGATTAGATCTAGAAGTTTGGTGTCCGCTACTGCTTCATCTCGTTTTAAGCTAAGTAGTTGTTCCATTGGGACGTCTTCCAGGTTAAGTTTGCAAGCCAAATTTTCCAAATGCTGCAAGCGGCCCTCAGGGTCCTCTCTCCACCATCTTAGGATTCCCTAGAATACGTACAAAATCTTAACAGTTTAAGAGAGTTATGAAACATAATGATAATGTACAATGAAGTTTATCTAGATTAAGAAGCAGAGTGAATAGAGAAAGTAATGTGTTGATTTTGAGCCACTGTTTACTTTTATTTACTGCCCTCACTATCATTCTCTTTTACACTATACTAGACGTACCTGTAACACCTGTCCCTCGTCAGTAATTTGCAGAAACCGAGAGTCAAGAACTTTATGAAGGGCTGCTATTGGTGCATGTAAGAATTCTTCCTCTAGCATTACAGATTCAAAATGCTGCAGAGCATATCGAAAAGCTTTGTGCGCCAGGTCATGATAATTCCGAAGATTAGCATGTACATAAACCGAGAGACAGTTGCTCGGATTAAGTGTAGAGGAGAGATAATGAGAGCACGCTGATTTCAAAGCAGCCACTTGGAGCAGATCTGCAACCTCCATAAGGCAATATGCATTCTCCTCTGTCACCTGAAATTCAAAATATATCAGTATAAACAGAATGTAATAACATTTACACAATATGCCACTTCTTTTATTAACGTCCTCCAACGTAGTGTCATATTGGACGGTGAATGGGTGAAATGATGCCCAAATTAGCCCAAGGTCCATAGAGCTTTAAGTTACTCGACATTCCTCCTCTCAGGATAAGGGAAAACCTCTGAAAAAACCTTATCCAGATAACTCACCCTAAGCAAGATTTGAACTCATGACCTCTTGGATGTGAGGCAGACACACTACAGAGGTGGGCATGATATGCCACTGGATTTTAGTTATCTTATTTTCTAGTTTATATTGCTCCTCTCCAATTCTATTCATTTTTGCTGTTAAATTCTATATGATCTAAGATATGAAATATATTTATTACCACTGAGAAAGTTTTGTGTTTCATGGTATGTATCAAAGCTATTTAGCTTTATTTTCATCTGAAATAACATTGGTGGGTGTGCCGTGGCCGAGTGGTTAGACCATTCAACCTACCACCTAGGAGGCTTGGGTTTGATCCCAGGTTCCCACATGTGGTACTCCTGGCGGACAAAGGGCCATCAGGGCGGGTTTTCTCTGGATTCTCCGGTTTCTTCCATCACTCATTCCACTGATTGCTCCATCATTACCTTTCTAATGGGGAGGGTAATCAGGCAAAGAAGGAGAAGAATAGCATTGTAACGAACAAAGACCCATTGTTCTGGTGTTATTCTCATGTATATGTTCATTTATCCCAATTAACATATTTATTATTCTATTCTATGGATTCTTATTTAAAAATTTTGGTTCAACACATTCTATTGGCTATTATCTATTTCATAATAAACATCTTTTTTCTATTTTGCTCTTACTCTTTATCTTACATATTTTACTCATTATTGCCCTTTGGTAATTATAGCGCATTAATCCTGATCCTTTGAGACTTTGGTTCTGCAAAATGAAGTAGTCAGCAGCCCATCAGGCTGAAGAACTGCACATTTGACACATAAACAAAGTAATACATTCAACATAAAGGCATTTCTAATTTATCACATCAGTGATCAGATCAAAAGATAATATTTTCTTACCATAATTTCTGCAGTATAAAAGAAATTTACTATAGCTTTCATTATGGAATACTCTACTTCATGCATCTCTATGCGGTTCTGCCTGGCTTCTTTTAGTCCAGAATTGAACATTATCCTGCAAAAAAGAAGAGAAAATTGCATTACTATTGGCTGCAATTTTATATATGTGCGTTAAAGTTGAAACTGTTTAGTACTCCAAAATATATGTAGTATTTAAGTTGTGTGTAGACCTCAGATTTTTATGTCCTTAAAAACAAGTTTTAGACATCTAAATTAAGCTCTAACATGCTCAAAAGAGGCACTGCAGTTACAGTTTTAAGCACCTAAAAATACAGTTTTCACAATATAAATACTGGGGGAGCCAACGAACTAAGAACCGGCTGTGTGAAGCTTTTCCTGTCTGTGTCATTGGCGGTTGTTGCTGTCTGCCAGTACAGGATGGCACAGATGCAACCATCAAACATTTTAAAACTATTTTCAAAGGTATTATTTACCACTTTATGAAAGGAGATGCTGAAACTGGCCACCATCGTCCATACATTTTTGGCACCTATTTAGGAAACTATGCATCACGACCAATGTCATCTAATTTTTCTTTGGTAAGAACCCTACGCTGTCTTTTAGGTTTCTTAGTCTGAACACTTGGGGCAGTACCATGGCCGAGCGGTTACAGCATTCGCCTACTACCTCGGTGGCCGAGGTTCGATCCCAGGGACCTGCATGTGGTATTTGTGTTGGACAAAGCAACAAAGTCTGAGTTTTCTTCAGGTTCTCTGGTTTCCCCTGCCACTCATTCCACCAATTGCACCATTATCAATCGATTTCGCCTGCATTTCATATCATCCTCTTCCTGACTATCATACCTGGGCTTGGCTGACCACTCACTTCCAGCTCTTCACTCTGTCTGGTCCATATGTTCCTGTGCTCCACTACAGGCACTGCCTTGTAAGTCCTAGGGGGTGAAAGTCCTACATAAGGAGAGGGTAATCAGGTAAAGAAGAAGAAAGTGTGAACACTTCCTGTGGCCTGAACTTTATTACAAACTTTATGGCTTATTGTACAACCTGGAACTTTTACACCCAGAAATCTTTCTGCAAATTGTACTTCCACTTCATGAGCTGTGTTAACACATACAAATCATAAATAAATACACTGTGCAGTACAAAACATATATTAAGCTATGCTTTGTGACTAAGTACAGGACAAAATAATAAATAATTGGTAATGACTCACATCATATCACTGTCAGCTCATTGATGCACATTTAATTTGACAACTCTCAAGAAAACTGTGGCAATTCTGGAGGACCTGACAAAGAATGCCATCACCATGTATTCAAGAACTGGCAGAGATGCTATAAAAGGTGCATTCAAGTAGGAGGAGTGCTTTGAAAAAGATCATGTAAATATTGAAATGGAGTAATAAACATCTGAAAAAATCAGTCTGTCTTTGTTGATCAGCCATACCCAGGGGGTAACTTGTACAGTTGAGTGCATGGAAACATATCAATTCTTCTAGTTTCTTATAGTGTTTTTGCTTATTTAACATTGGTACAATCCCCTTATCATTTGCTTTCCACAGCAACCAATCTCTTATTATTCAAGTCCGACACACACCCATTAGGCTGTGAACAAAAGTCAGGCCTAGGTAAGCAACAAAAGAGGAAGACATGGAAACATTAAACTTGAGTGGCTGGAAGGTATGCTTCGCAACAACAGTCCACACCAGCCCCTGGATGTATCTATCTCATATTGATTTAAAAAGTCTAACGCTCAAACATTAACCTATGACAAAGGTCAGGCTTAGGTGAAGAGCAAAAGAGGAAGATATGGAAATGTTATACCTGAGTGGCTGGAGGGTCTGCCTTGCAACCCATATGTGCCCTTGGATAAGTGTGTTATATTAATTTGACGTCAAAAATGTAACACTCAAACATTAACCTGTGACAAAGGTCAGGCTTAGGTGAACAGCAAAAGGGAAAGATACGGAAACATTATAACTGAGTGGCTGGAAGGTATGCTTTACAACAACAGTCCATACCAGCCCCTGGATGACTCTGTGTTGTATTAATTTGATGTCAAAAGTCTGTTACTCAAACATTAACCTATGAACACAGTTTTGTTTTCTCACTTAGGAGCTAAGGAAAAGGGGGGAGTAAGACAAACATTAAGTGGAGTGCTAGAACCAGGTAAGGGGTGGGGACTTGCCATGGGAGAGGTGATTTAGTATTTCCTTACCAATATAAACCACTGTACACTATATCAGCAACATATAATATAGTATTAATTACCTGAAATATGGAGAGGCAGATGCTAAAATCACTTTATGAGCTTTAATTTCTTGATTATTTATAACTAAAGTCATATCACATAAGGATTCTGTGCTCTGCAGTTCAAACAGATTCTGTAGCAAGAATGAAGAGTGCAAGCCATCATGGAATTTAAATTCTGGAGACATTTCTGAAAAAGTAGAATTATACAATTTTAAATGTGCAGCATGTATAAATCATCATTAATTAATGCTAAAAAGAGTATAAACAAACATGAACTATGGTTCAGGGTAACTCACACTTTCCAGTACACGTTTTAAAATGTAATGTAAACATGGAGCTACCACGATGGTTTAAATTGCTAAATCCCAGTGATCCCCCCACGAATTAAAAAAATCTGATGTGTTGCACTGACATGACTTTCTCTACTCTTGTACTAACCCTTCTTACAAACTCTTATTCCTATATCTTCTTCGTGTTAGTTGAGATAACATTTGTACAAATTATCTTATTGCTTATTTCCTTGTAGGTACAAGGGGAATATTAGAATACAGTAGGCTTTGTGCGATAGTTAAATCTTTTAAAGCTGTGAGATCCCGTTCTCTTTGCACTCTTAACATATAAAAAAATGAACAACGATATTCCATTTCACCAAAGTTTTAAGCTTTCCGAAACTGACACAAATAACAAGGAATATCTCCGAAATGGTTCACTCTACAAAAACTTTATTCAGACATAAATTGTATATTTTAGCAAGACCTACATTTTCTTATGCTTTACAAGTTATTTAAAAGTCATCCAGAGTAAACAGGACTACATAGGCTACAGCCAGAAAATTCAAAATATACATTTCATTTGTCATCAAAATATCTCAAACATATGACATTTTAATCAAAATCGTTAGAGCCATTTTCAAGAAAATCAAAATTTTGGAAAAATTTTCCGTGTAAAGGTTAGTTTAGAGTGGGGTTATTTTCTTCAAAATCTTCATGTCGCATCCTTGAAAGTCATTAAACTTACATACCAACTTTGGTTTTTAACCGACTTTTTGTTTTTGAGTTATGCTGTCCACAGACAAACACACGGACCTTTTCCTAAAAATGCTTTTTTTGGATTCAGGGGGTCTCAAAACATATATTTCCGGTGAAATCTCGACATCAAATTTTTGGGTGGAATACAATACTTCCCCTACTTACCAGTAGAGAAAGTAAAAATGAGAATAGTGAAGGTCAATTGACTGGGAAAGACTCTTCCAGAGTTTTACTTTATGCTCTAAGGTGAATAGCTAATGAGAAAGCTTTCTGAGCTTGGGCAAACTTACACATTAATTTCATCAAAATTCATATACTCCTGAGCACATATAAGCTATTACTGGTTAGGGGTTGGTAGAAATAATAAAGTGTATGTAATATGTATCTACAACTATATACAACATAAATAGATTTGGAAGGGTGAAATCAGACTGAAAAAACCCAACGCCTTAACCGAGATTTGAACCACAGATCTTCCGGTCTCTTTCTGGTTGCCCTTAAACACATATTGTAATAAAACATTAATTGAAAACTACAGGTCACTTGCCCTATTTTTTATATACAGGGTTCTTCATTTAAAAACTAATGGAGCACACAGCATTTTGCCTCTCCCATGACCTTATTGGATTCCCCCACTAAAGGCTGACATTCTGGGTGCGGCTAGTCGGTAAAGGGCCTCTGAAAATCCATCGCATTCAATAAATCCCTCATGATTGGAGAGTTTGGTGTGCTGTTAGTGCTAGATGCATAATTGGTCCAATATTCTACAAGCAGATTGTAAATGCAGAGAGGTACTGGAATGACATTTTGACCCCATTTTATCATGAACTAACAAAAGAAGAGAAATCAAATGGGTGGTTTCAACAAGATTCTGCTACTGCACATACAGCAGAGGAGTCCATGAATAGAATTAGGAAAGTGTTTGAAGATACAGTGATCAGTGCTGGTGTATGGCCTTCTCGATTCCCTGATCTAACAGGTGTAATTTTTCTTGTGGGTAACTTTAAAGATAAAATTTACAAGATAAATCCTCATACATTGGAAGAACTAAAACAAAATATTAGAAATGAAATCAGAAACATTATAGTGGCCTAACTTAATAATGTGAATGAGAACATGTCCTCCTGATATGCTTGTTTAGTTGAGGGTGGACACATTTCCAGCATTTTCTAAAAGGTAAGAGTGTTATACATGCTTTATGCATGGAGTTTATGTAGGAGCAAAGCTGGCTGTGGCACACACAATCATGCACAGGCAAAATTCTGTGCACCAGTTAGGTTTTAAATGAGGAACCCTGTATATGGATTTAGTTAGAAGTGACAGTTTGGGTGGCTCAGTTAGGGACGTGCTGGCCTACTGATCCCAAGGTCCTGGATTCAAATCTGGCCCAGATCAATGGTTTTTAAGTGTGCTTAAAAGTGACAGCCCCAGGTCAGTAGATTTACTGGAATGTAAAGGAACTCCTGTGGGATGGAATTCCAGCACATCAGTGGCGCTGAGATGATCCTGGCAATTGACTGTCGTTAACAAACAAAATATTTTATGTTAGCTGAAAGTCCCGCACCATCTAAATAACTTTTGAAGCATGTGGCCGATTAACACAAAACTTGGTGCATGGAGACAGTCATGTTAAGAGAACTAAAAAATTATATCAGCAATATTTTGCTAATATCGCTATTTTAAATACTTATACTTTTTTCAAAAGGAAAATGGCTGTTTTTCTTTCCTCTTAGAGAATGGAGTTTTAGGGGCATCACATAGTGACCAGCTCTTAAAAGATCTGACTGTCGCTTAAATTCAATTCAATTTATTCATTCGACAGAACACATACATGTTGTGGATTTGCCCAATATTATAAAAGTCAAACATAGTTGCTTAAAATTGTACTATACATGTACGTTAAACTTATAAATAGTTAAAAATACAACTAATTAATTTATTAATGCAAAAGCTCATCAGTTGATAAATAGTATTTTTAAATTAAGAATTTTTTAAGATATTTCTTGAAATAGGGAGTAGATTTTATTTTTTTTATTTCAACAGGTAATTTGTTATAAAATTTAATGCCTCTATAATAAAAAGTATTTACAAACTTTTTTCTTGTGTGGATTTATATGTAATTTTGTTTTTTCTCTTATATTATGATAATGAATCTTAGAATTTATGGTAAAATTTTTTATGTGTGTTTACATTTGTACAATTGTTTCATATAAATACATACAAGGTAACAGAATAATGTTTCATTCTTTAAAGTATGGTTTACAGCTAACAACAGGTTAACTGAGCTCTAATCAGCCTTTTTGTATCCAATAGATGGTAGATTTCGGGCTTGGTCCAGTCGATGAATTTTCTGACATTTTGCCCAAGACTGCATTGCAAATTGTTGAAAAGTTTATAGTTTTCTATAAAAAAATATTTTTATCAAAAAAATTTATTATCACCTGGCTGAAAAATTATTCATTGAAGGTTCTTGATTTATGGCTATATTCATAGAAAATTGAATAAACCACATTTTCTTTTGGCGTATTTCAATAGATTCAACAGTTTTTGTGTATTAAATTTAAAGGAACCCACAATTTGTTACCTTTTTGTTGCAATAAATTCTGGGTTTTTTAAACTTGATCTACACAAAAACCGTTGAATCTATTGAAATACGCCAAAGGAAAACGTCGTTTATTCAATTTTCTATGGATATAGCCATAAATCAAGAACCTTCATTGAATAATAATTCAGCCAGGTGACGATAAATTTTTTTGATAAAAATATTTTTTTCTAGAAAAGTATAAACTTTTCAACATTTTGGTACTACACTTTCTTGTTATTCACAACATGAGAAATTTGCTGTTAAAATCTGACAAATCATTTCACTTCCATGCTGTATATAGGGGAGAGAGCTTTTTTGTAATTTCAATATTTTAATTGTTTTACTGCTGCTTCCCTATGATATTAAATATCAAATTAGGGAGTGAAATGTTGAAACATACATGATGCTACGTGTGTTGTTACCTTCTGAGTATTTTAATATGTCAATTTGGAAGAAGATCTGACTCAGTCTTTTCATTAATATGTGGTTTCCAACTCAGATTTTCATCAATACATATTCCTCATAATTTTGGCTTATTTGAGTGTTTTACATCAGCTTTTTCTAGCCGTATGTAGGGTAAATTTATTTATTTATTTATTTTTTTGTTTCTATGATGAAATCCTACAGCTAAACAGTTCTCCTTAGAAATACACTATTTTCTTTGAACTAAGAAACCGTATGCAATGCAAATGCTTTTATACTCATTTTGGATGTGTCGTCATTCTTTTCTGATATTAATATGCTTGTATCATCTGCAAATAATGAACATTTTATACTATAATTTAGATTTCTATGAACAAGATCATTTACATATAAAAGAAATCATGGGTTTAAGACTAAACCTTGCAGAACTCCACATTCATGCATATGCTCATCTGATTAAAATGACTTCACCTTATTGGTGCAATATTTATAGTACTCTATTTCAACTACAACTGTATTCTCCTAATTGCCTTGCATCTACAAGAAAATTAGCAATACAATAATTTCTGCAAATGCTTATCTTGAAATATGAAGTAGACAGAAGAATAAACTTTTATAATATTTCATTGAACAATGAGTACAGAAATCTAACATCAAATTTTTGCTCAACTTACAGTAATATATGAACTGGCTGTGCAAAGTTCTCATCAAATATAATAAATTCTTTAATCAGCAAAATACAGAAGTATAAAAACATGTATTCTGAAAACTTACTAACACATTAAAAAGAGAGTTTATGCATTTACATTTGTGATTTTTAATATTCTTTATTGAAACAAATACAAATTACACATTAATTAATAAATATATATTCAACAGAAGTGAGAACAAATACTTTCACATAGAAAACTTCAGTTATTGGTAAAAGCTTGACTGCTCTGAGATGGGGGCCCTTGCAGCATGCCATGTCAATATGTAAACAATATGCAGCTATTTCCATCTTGGCTTATGGCTCTGTGAATTCACAAAATTCAACTCCAGAGAACACTTGATGCCATTTTGTAACAAAACATAAGAGAATAACTTTTGCTGCAAATCTAAGGATTTATTTTTAAGGCCTTATTTTGAATGATTGAAATATTTAACTAAGCCCAATATATCTCCGTAGTATGATGGAAGAGGAAAAGGGGGAAGCAATACTTTTAATATTTACTTTCTAAATTGTTCCTTGGGCACGAATAGATACCCAACTACTGACAACACCATGGCATGCAGCTCTCCATTTGCTAGCACAAACTAGATATGCAAGTTTCAGGTTTGTAGTGCATTTAGGTATTTCGCGCATGCTAAAGCTTTCCAAAAAAAAAAAAAAATACATTTTATTTACTTCTCAAAGTTGATTCACTGCAATCAGACTTGTCACTCAACTGTGCTACAGTCCCCAAGGCAAATGTATACATATTACCTAACTTGCAGGCGATCACAGGTTGTATTGCTCACCTAATTGACACAATAAGGAACAGCAAGGGAAGCACTTATTTTCTTAAATGAGTTCTCACAAATATTGTGGAGATTGATTAAGGTTATGTATCACCTTAAAAACCTAAAGACCGAAACGCAAGAGTTGAATACATTATAATGTACGTAAAAACAGCACGTCATAATATCAAAAACGAATATGTTGGCCTTAATCCTATGTCTTATTATTTCAATTGTATTTGTCCAAATGTTTCTACCACTTTGTTTATTGTTGTCACTTGTCATTTGACAGACAACATTATTGGAGATCTGCTACATGTGTGCCCTCTGTTGGTTAAACTTTCACTTATTCGTCTTCATCGTGTGTAACCGAAAGCTGAGTCGGTAAACTAGCTCACTACAATATGTGCCCAGTAGGTTAGGCAGCACTTTTCGAAAATAAATAAAAGAACTGGACGTTTAGGTTATATAGATATAGTACACATATTTTAATGACCTTTTTATAACATTACTACTTACAAAATACATTCGAAATTAATCCCCTTATCACCACAGAAAAAAGAAATAAATTTACATGATTCTATTAATCCTTATATCTTTACAAAACGGTTATTAAATTTAGTAGCATTAAACATTTGAATACCGCAAGCGAAAACGACAGAGTATTTAAAAGCAGATTGCTGTACGAGGCTTTGCATGGTCACGAGAGATAAAAAATGAATGCAACTTACCGCTTTAAGATATAAGTATTTTCAAATTCAAACCAATAACAAAGAATATCTCGGTAAGCGTTACGATTTACTTATTCTACAGAAGTTATACAGAATGAAGAGGACTTCAAGACGATTCTCAAAAAATTCAAATAAAAATTTTGTCATGAAAATATCTTAAACATATGGTACGTATTTTATTCAAAATTATTAGGAGCATTTTTGAGAAAATAAAATATAACGAGAAATCTTGCATGTAGAGCGTGGCCTCTCAGGGTGCATGTGCCAGTGCATTGCACAGTGCAAGGTGCAAAATGCGACTACGAAAAATTGACATTGGTGCAAAACTCCACTCGCTCTAATGCTTATCTCGCCCGCTTTGCCATCTCCCTCTTTCACGTTTTCACAGCTGCTTCTTCCCCACTGCGTAATGTTTACCTGTATTACACAATGTTAAACTGCTTAATTTGATTTTTTATAACCAAATCTGACCTCTTGTTTTTGGTGATCTAGAAACCTCTGTTATAGTTTAAGAGGTAGAACTGGAACTTAAACACCAACAGTAAGTTCTGAATTCAGCAGAAACAACCCACAACTAAAGACGTGAGATGGTACCTACATCTGTTAGTTTGTGTTTCGCAGGTCAAACTCAGGTGCACCTGTTCATAATGATACTACTAACCACCAATCAAAAGATCCGCATGTAGCAATCAATACTTCGCCGTCTGCGCACATTCCCATGCTGCTGAAAGTGAAACTATCGATTCCCGTGTATGACAAAGCTACTCTAATAATTAGTGTTAATATTGTAAACAACATTCTTAAGACAATGTATCTATTAAAATTAAAAAAGCCACAGTTTTCTTCTGATTTCTTTGAATTTTTTCCACACACTCAGAATATAAAATATACAGGTACACAACATTTCAATGTCCTATGTCAAACCGTGTTTAAATTATTAATATATTTATTAATAATAAATCATTTTTTGATATGCTAATAGGAAATGGCCCTTGCACCCTACAGTTTGTTGTATATCTCCTAAATTGTTAATTTGAGCTCAGTATATAGATATAAAGAAATTGTCATATTGCCATTGCTTAGATTTAATTAGTTTAAGGGAAAATGTGTACAGTTTATTGGTTTTTCAATTTTTACTTTCTCTACTGGTAAGTAGGGGAAGTAATGTATTCCACCCGAAAATTCGATGTCGAGATTTCACCGGAAATATGTTTTGAGGTCCCCTGAATAAAAAAAAGCAGTTTTAGAAAAAGCTCCGTGTGTGTGCGTGTGTGTGTGTGTGTGTGTGTGTGTGTGTGTGTGTGTGTGTGTGTGTGTGTGTGTGTGTGTGTGTGTGTGTCTGTCTGTCTGTCTGTCTGTCTGTCAGTCTGTGGACAGCATAACTCAAAAACGAAAAGTCGGTTAAAAACCAAAGTTGGTATTTAAGTTTAATGTCTTTCAAGGGTGCGACACGAAGATTTTGAAGAAAATAGCCCCACCCTAAACTACCCTTTACATGGAAAATTTTTCGAAAATTTTGATTTTCTTGAAAATGGCTCTAGCGATTTTGATTAAAATGACATATGTTTATTTGAACTTTCTGGCTCTAGCCTAAGTAGTCCTGTTTACTCTAGATGACTTTTGAATAACTCGTAAACCGTTAGAGATAGACCAAATCTTACTGTACAAAAAGTGTCGATCTCCCTAAACCACACAACTTATGTCAAAATACATTTTTTTGTAGAGTGAACCATTTCGGAGATATTCCTTGTTATGTGTGTCAGTCTCGGAAAACTTAAAACTTTCGTGAAATAGAACTTCATTGCTCAATTTTTTATATGTTTAGTGTGCAAAGACAACAGAATCTCAAACATTTGACTATCGCTCAAAGCCTACTGTATTCCCATATTCCCCATGTACCTACAAGGAAATAAGCAATAAGATAATTTGTACAAATGTTTATCTCAACTAACACGAAGAAGATATAGGAATAAGAGTTTGTAAGAATGGTTAGTACAAGAGTAGAGAAAGTCATGTGAGAGTAACACATCAGATTTTTAAAGGTTATAGCATACATATTCTCTGTATCGTTGTGTAAAGGCCAACGTAATAAAAGTTAAAGGCGCAACAATCGATTCTCTATGTACAATCTAATAACAAATACATGATTAAAAGTTGGATACCAGTGACAAGAACATGCAGTGTAGAATATTAAAAATATTTTATAAATATTTTCAACTTGACTCGTGGTCTAGCACAAATAGTCTTAAGAAACTTGGGCATAATGGCAGTTAAGATGTTCGTATGAATATTATGAACTCACTACCGCTCATTTCATTTCATAAAATATGCTCACATCTTGGTTATGCCCTTGTTATAGAGAACTGATAATAGATCGACGTAAAATGTCTGAAGTAGAGAAACATTTGAAGTATTCGATGCACCCGTTACAAATCGTTTCACCTGTTTAGAAAGCATTTGATTGTTTCATAACAAAGCGTTGAAGATAGCTTGCGTCTCTTTGTCAGAGAGTCCATAACGTTGAATGTGCTCGGCGAGAAAATGACCTGTGGTTCAAGAGACATGATTATGTAATTCCTGGAATTTTTCGACCTGCCCACGTAGAAGAGAGTCCACGACTTGCTATCTTTTCCACTACTGAAAACATTTATTTATTACACTGCGCTGCTACACTTTTCCCCTTCTTGAACACTTGACCCGAACGGGCACGTCGACCTTGATAACCTCTTCTACCTATGCTCCTTGCGGGGAATCCCCGGAAGGAAGGATGAGGCTAGAAGAGACAGAGGGCGGCCGATCCAAGGAGTCACGACAGAGCAGAGGGCAGGATCCCTTCTCTAACACATAACTAGTAGGTACAGAAGTGTTGAATTTCACAACAAAATTCCATATTGGAAATGCATGTTTTGAGGCCCCAAAGAAGAATCTGATGTGTTGCACTCACATGACCTTCTCTACTCTTGTACAAACTATTCTTACAAACTCTTATTCCTATATCCTTTTCATGTTAGTCGAGATAAACATTTGTACAAATTATCTTATTGCTTATTTCCTTGTAGGTACAAGGGGAATATGGGAATACAGTAGGCTTTGTGCGATAGTCAAATGTTCTAAAGCTTTCAAATTCCGTTCTCTTTGCACAGCTGTGATACAAAAAACTGAATAACGATCTTCCATTTGTGGAAAGTGCGTATTACAAAACTCACACAAATAACAAGGAATATCTCCGAAATTATTCAGTACGAAATAAAGTTCTAACCACTAAACCCCAGCGCGACAGTCCACGAAGGGCCAAGGCCTACCGCCCAGCCGCTGCGTCCCCCACCTCTGCCTACTACAGGCGTCATTGGTGAGGTGCAGTACTGGAGGGCGGGACGTGGTCAGCGCCCCGAGCCCTCCCGGCCAATTATGCGGTCTTCTAGACCTGGGGCCGCTACTTCTCCATCAAGTAGCTCCCCGGGACTTAACGAGGCTGAGTGCACCCCGTGCCAGACCTTCCAGAGGGGATAAAACCTCCATGCTGGTACCGGGGATCGAACCCGGGTCCTCCGCGCCAGAGGCAAGCGCGCTACGATCCGAAATAAAGTTCATTTGAACATAAATTGTATGTTTTAACGAGATCTACATTTTTGTATAGTAAGATTTGGCCTATCCCTTACGGTTTATAAGTTATACAAAAGTTATCGAGAGTAATCAGCACTACAGGGGCTATAGCCAGAAAATTCAAAATATACATTTCATTTGTCATAAAAGTGTCTTAAACATATGGCATTTTGATCAAAATCGTTAGAGCCATTTTTGAGAAAAACAGAATTTTTGAAACATTTTCCATGTAAAGGGTAGTTTAGGGTGGAGGAATTTTCTTCAAAATCTTCGTGTTGATCTTTGAAAAATATTAAACTTAAATAGCAACTTTGGTTTTTAACCGACTTTTCGTTTTTGAATTACGCTGTACACACACACACACACACACACACACACACACACACACACACACACACACACACACAAACACACACACATGCGCACACACACACAGACCTTTTTCTACAAATGCTTGTTTTAATTTAGGGAACCTCAAAACATTTCCGGTGAAATCTGACATCGAATTTTTGGATGGAATACAATACTTCCCCTACTTACCAGCAGAGAAAGTAAAAAATGTGCTGATTTTGTTTGGATAGAATAAAATTAATTATTTAGCTTCTTGTTTGCTCCCCGCTGTCCTCACATAAGAGGAACACACACAAAACTAAATAACTCTGGTGAAGCCAACATGTACCAGGCGCAACTAATTCATAAGAAAATTTTTCGTCTCTTTCCCCCACACCCTCTCGGTGAACATTTGGAGCCGGCTGCGCTAATAATTTAGGACAGTGTAATAAACAATATCAGATCAATATTTGCTTCATTTGTGAACTTATATTTTTGCTTATTAAGAGTACTATATTTTCAGGTTAGTTAGTACGTCTAAGTAGGCTGAAGGCATGACGGTCTCGTGATAACGAATGGTGTATCGGAACAAAGTTCTAATGTTTTCTACAAGGCCATGCGAAGCAAATCGGACAGTGTATGTGGCGTGCGTTGTTCATTTCGCGTTGCAATTACGACCATGCAAAAAACATCAACTAGTAAACTTCATCATTGGTTTATGAGAAAGCTGTTAGACGAAGAGAGAAAACAAATAACGTACCAAAGTGGATACGTACCAGGGTACTAATTACCAAAATATCTTTTGTTATACTCTAACAGCCTTGGTAACTGATGTTACTGCAGTTGATGCAAAACAAAACTTTGAGAGCTTGTCTAACCGTTACAGTAAAAATGCTATGTTTTCCTCATTTTGTAAAAGAAAAATCACGAAACCCCGGCAATAATTTTGAATAACTCTGTATATTAGGTACATCTAGAATGTATGTAAATTCTTATCAACAAATAGACGGGAGTACCCTTCGGTTTAAACCTGTCTCCCAGGATGACGAAAGCAGGTGCATCTATCATGATAGTGTGTTTATATAACTTTTATTGACTTTAGCAATCACGGGAAAGTGCATGCAAACGCAACGCAGAAGAATACAAGTCAATGGGGCAAGGTTTTAAGAAACAGGGTTGAGGAGCAGTCAAACAGACCCCATGACCCTATTTGACCCCTGGGAGGAAGGGATGAAGGGCCATTGCATCCAGTCAACGATGTGCGTTACATTATTAGAGGCTAAACCTTCTGTTTACTCCTACAGTTAATCAATAACATAAAACACTGATGAGTTGCACTCACATGACTTTCTCTACTCTTGTACTAACCATTCTTACAAACTCTTATTCCTATATCTTCTTCGTGCTAGTTGAGATAAACATTTCCAGAAATTATTTTATTGCTTATTTACAAGGGGAATATTACAGTAGAGTTTGAGCAATAGTCAAATGTTTTAAAGCTTTGAGGTCACGTTCTCTTTGCACGCTTAACATATAAAAAATCTGATGTGTTGCACTCACATGACTTTCTCTACTCTTGTACTAACCATTCTTACAAACTCTTATTCCTATATCTTCTTCGTGTTAGTTAAGATAAACATTTGTACAAATTATCTTATTGCTTATTTCCTTGTAGGTACAAGGGGAATATGGGAATCCAGTAGGCTTTGTGCGATAGTCAAATCTTTTAAAGCTTTGAGATTCTGTTGTCTTTGCACACTTAACATATAAAAAATGAACAACGATGTTCCATTTCACGAAAGTTCAAAGTTTTCCCAAACTCACACACATAACAAGGAATATCTCCGAAATAGTTCACCCTACAAGAAAATTTATTCAGACATAAATTGTGTATTTTAGCAAGATCTACATTTTTTGTATAGTATGATTTGGTTTATCTCTTACGTTTTACCAGTTATGCAAAAGTCCTCCAGAGTAAATACGACTACAGGGGATATAGCTAGAAAATTCAAGATATACAGTTCATTTGTCATAAAAATATCTCAAACATATGACATTTTAATCAAAATTGTTAGAGCTATTTTCAAACAAAAACATTTTCGAAAAATTATCAATGTACAGGGTAGTTTAGAGTGGGGCTATTTCCTTCAAACTCTTCGTGTCGCATCCTTGAAAGACATTAAACTTAAATACCAACTTTAGTTTTTAACCGACTTTTCGTTTTTGAGTTATGTTGTCCACAGACTGACAGACACACACACACACACACACACACACACACACACACACACACACACACACACAATAACACATATAAAATTATACAATTGCTAAGTTTCTTGTGACCGCCTCCATAGCGCAGCTGGTAGCGCGCTTGCCTCTGGCGCGTAGGACCCGGGTTCGATCCCCGGTACCAGCATGGGGATTTTATTCTCTGGGAAGTCTATCACGGTCGAGAAGGGGAAGTATGGTATTCCACCTATTCACCTAAACATTTGAGACCGACGTTTCAGCGGAAATATGTTTTGAGGCCCCCTGAATAAGAAAAGCAATTTTAGAAAAAAGGTAGAGGTGTGTGTGTGTGTGTGTGTGTGTGTGTGTGTGTGTGTGTGTGTGTGTGTGTGTGTGTGTGTGTGTGTGTGAACAGCATAATTCAAAAACCTAAAGTTGGTTAATAACTACATTTGGCATTTGAGTTTAATATCTTCCAAGCATGCGAGACGAAGATTGTTAGGAAAATTTCTCCACCCTAAACTACCCTTTACATGGAAAACTTTTCGAAAGTTTTGATTTTGTTGAAAATGGCTCTAACGTGCCATATCTTTAAGATATTTTTGACAAATGAAATGTATATTTTGAATTATCTGGCTATAGCTCATATAGTCCTGTTTACTCTGGATCACTTTTGCATAACTGGTAAACCGTATGAGATAGACCAAATCTTACTATACAAAAAATGTAGATATTGTTAAAGTACACAATTTATGTCCAGATTAATTTTTGTGGAGTGAACTATTCCGGAGATATTCCTTGTTATTTGTGTGAGCTTTGGAATACTTATTTTATCAAATGAAAGTCCTTATTCACATGTTTATCTCTTGGCCGCGCAAAAGGAACTGAATTTTAAAACTTTAAAACATTTGACTATCGCTCAAAGCCTACTGTATTCTAATATTCCCCTTGTACCTACAAGGAAATAAGCAATAAGATAATTTGTACAAATGTTTATCTTAACTAACACGAAGAAGATATAGGAATAAGAGTTTGTAAGGATGGTTAGTACAAGAGTAGAGAAAGTCATGTGAGTGCAACACATATTTTTGGATGTTAATGACGAACAGAAGTGTTTAAAAGGAGAATGACCTTGGTGTGTATGTTAAACAATCCCTTCCTTGTATCATTCTTGTGACATAACCTTAACTGTGAAATCTGTCACTATGAACACGTGACGGTGCTGCCGCGAACGGCCGCGCTAGGTTATAAGCGGCCGGCCGAGAGACGCGACCAGTGCTTCAGTTGGTGTGACAGACGCGACATGTCCGGTTTGTTGCTTGTAGTGTGCGTGCCCACCAGTCACCATGAGGCCCTCTCCAGCGAGTCTACACGCAAACTCAACAACTTGCTGGACCAGGTTGAAACGCCCCAGAACAGTAGAAAGGAAATCAACTCCTCCCCACAAACCGATCACAAAATCAACGTAGAACAACAAAGCGTCGTTGATTCGAAAGCAATTACTTTTAAATTAAATGGGCGTGAGGTGGTAAACATGACTCCTAAACTGGCAAGGTCCCTTTCGTGCGACACACCATCGGCGTCGAGAAGACCACAGACAGATGAGGATCGCGACCGTCCAAAGCCAATGGAGGAGGTGAGTCTTCAATATTATCTACTTATTTATATAAATACTAGCTAAAATACCCGGCGTTGCCAATGTTTAACGATTTATCTCTACTTAAAAATATTAATTAATACGCTTAAACTAAGAGCTCAACTCTTAGGATACCATAATTGACAAAAAATAAACAAAATAAATAGAAACTTGGGGAAGGCATGCAAATACACTGTTAATCCCAAATAGTACGTGAAAAACCGATGTTGCACTCACATGACTTTCTCTACCCTTGTCCCTGCATCTTCGTCTTAGTTGAGACAAACATTTGCAGAAATTATCTTATTGTTTATCTTCTAGTAGGTACAAGGGGAATATTAGAATACAGTAGGCTTTGTGCGATAGTCAAATCTATTAAAGCTTTCAAATTCAGCTCTCTTTGTACGGTTAACGTATAAAAAATTGACAACGATGCTCCATTTGACAGAAGTATGTTCTCCAAAACTCACATAAATAAGGAGGAATATCTCCTAAATGATTCACTCTAGAAAACAAATTTAGACAAACATTGTGTGTTTTAGGAAGATCTACATTTTCCGTACAGTAAGATTTGGTCTATGTCTTACGGTTTACAAGTTGGGCAAATATCATCCAGAGTAAATAGGACTTCATGGGCTATAGACAGAAAATTCAAAATATGCGTGTCATTTGTCATAAAATATCTCAAACATATGGCATTTTAATCAAAATCGTTAGCCATTTTCGAAACATTTTCCATGTGAAGGGTAGTTTAGGGTGGAGCAATTTTGTTCAAAAACTTCGTGTCGCATCCTTGAAAGACATTAAACTTAAATACCAACTTTGGCTTTTAACCTAATTTTCGTTTTTGAGTTATGCTGTTCACAGACACACACACACGTGGACCTTTTTTTAAAATGCTTTTTTGGATTCAGGGGACTTTAAAACATATATTTCCGGTGAAATCTTGACATCGAATTTTTGGGTGGAGTACAATACTTCTACTTTACTGTGCTTAGTAGAGAAAGTAAAAAAGCGAGTAGAAAAAGCCGTGTGAATGTAATACGTTGCTTTTCTATTTTAAACATGCAGAAAATTGTATTACTTGTATGCTGGTGGGCAAGTAGAGGA
Source organism: Tenodera sinensis (assembly GCA_030765045.1). Lineage (NCBI taxonomy): Eukaryota > Metazoa > Arthropoda > Insecta > Mantodea > Mantidae > Tenodera > Tenodera sinensis. The sequence continues at coordinate 11,055,200 of CM060974.1, forward strand.
TATGTGAACGTGTTGCTTAAAAGAAAACTGAGTAGAGAAATCATGCGAATGTAATACACTGCATAGGACGCAAATCTTCTCCATTAAGAAAAATACACCCAGGTGTGGAATTTCGAGGCGATTGGTCAAGGGATGTCGGAGATAAGCAGTTACATATATACACATCCATTTATATACATAATATGTACAAAGTTTCTAATTATGAATGAGACCTCATTTATTCTTGTTACTGTTTCTAATTACCCTGTGACGCCCGATTTAACCTGAAGGGAAGGGAATGTTTGACACTACTAAACACCTAGTTATTACGCTGCGAAATTTTCAAAAGATCAATTCTTTAAAATATGCTTTTGAATCAGGAAACTTTCAAGTGTGTTCCACAGAAAAAAATATTTAAATGTCTATATTAGCTCCAGAATCTTATATATTTAAACGAGCAATTCTTGTATATAAATATATTCCGCGCAACTTGGAAACGACTCTAACGATTTCGATCAAATTTTGTATTGAGATAGGGTTTTGCTTTTTAAGTTCATCTATACAGGCGTAATTCCCGACAAAACGCGATTTTGCATAAAAAATATTTTTTATTCCCGCTTCTACATAGATATTCTTGTATATACATTCCCGGTATTTCAGAAAGGGCTCTAAAAGTTTGGTTAAATTTTTGTATACATGCATATTACATTCACAGTATTTTCTCTACTCACTTTTAGGTAACACATTCAAATCTCTTTCTCTACTCACTCCTCTATAAAGAATTTTCCATAAAAAACGTGATTTTACACCAAAAAACATATTTATCTCCGCTTTTATAATAAGTCATACCATGTTCTGTGTGTTTGAAATACAAATGTTACATTCACACTGCTTTCTCCTCTCACTTTTAAGTAACACAATTCACAGTGGTTTCTCTACTCACTCTTCTACAAAGAAATCATACAACTTTCTGTATGTTTGAAGTAGAGATGCTGCATATTACATTCACAGTGATTTCATACTTACTTTTAGCTAACACATTCACATCTCTTTTTCTACTCACTCTTCTAAAAAGAAGTCGTACAATTTGCTGTATGTTTGAAATAGTGGTGCTGCACATTATATTCATAGTGGTTTCTCTACTTACTTTTAGGTAACACGTTCACATTGCTTTCTCTACTCACTCTTCTATAAACAATTTTCCATAAAACACGTGATTTTACACCAAAAAAACATTTTTACCCCCACTTTTAAAATAAGTCATACAATTTTCTGTATGTTTGAAATAGAAATGCTACATATTATATTCATACTGTTTTCTCTTCTCACTTTTAGGTAACACATTCACATCTTTCACATCTCTTTCTGTACTCACTCTTCTATAAACAATAATGGAAAATAACTCCATAATGGAAAATATGCTCGACGAAAACCTCTTAACTAGGTGAATATCTGGGGTAGGCTTGCGTTCAGCAGTAGAAATGATGGTGTTTATGAAATATTTATATGAATTTCTATATCTCTTGTATCTCAGAAATAACTCTTTTAACAATTGTGACAAAAAGTTTTATATAGTTAAAATTCAGGTTTATCTAAATAAGTATCTTCTTCCATAAAAAACAAGATTTCTCAAAAACAGGCGAAAATCGCCGAGCGAAGCTCGGTCACCCAGGTACTAATGATTTAAAAGGCAAGATGCTGCACTATTTTGTCGATAGTTAAAAATACACACATTTTTACTTTCTCCACTACGTATAGTAAGCAGGGAAAATATTGTATTCAACTCAAAAATTTGATGTCGAGATTTCGCCGGAGATACAGGCCTTCTGATTAAAAAAAAGTTCAGTAAAAGGTTCGCGCTGCGCGCGTGCATGTGTCTGTAAACAGATGACTCAAAAACGAAAAATCGGTTAAAAACCAAAATTGCTATTTAAGTTTAATATCCTTCAAGGATGCTAGACGAATATTATGAACAAAATTCCTCCACCCTAAACTACCCTTTACATGGAAAACAGTTGATTTTCTCAAAAATGGCTCTAACGTACCATATTACTTTCTCTACTGGTAATTCGTCCGATATGACACAATGTTGGAGGACGTTAATTAAAAAAAAAAAAAATCTACTGGTAAGTAGGGGAAGTATTGTATTCCACCCAAAAATTCGATGTCGAGATTTCACAGGAAATATATGTTTTGAGGCCCCCTGAATCCAAAAAAAAAAAAAAGCATTTTTAGAAAAAGGTCCGTGTGTGTGTCTGTGTGTGTCAGTCTGTGGACAGCATAACTCAAAAACGAAAAGTCGGTTAAAAGCCAAAGTTGGTATTTAAGTGTAATGTCTTTCAAGGATGTGACACGAAGATTTTGAAGAAAATAGCCCCACCCTAAACTACCCTTTACATGGAAAATTTTTCGAAAATTTTGATTTTCTTGAAAATGGCTCTAACGATTTTGATTAAAATGTCATATGTTTGAGATATTTTTATGACAAATGAAATGTATATCTTGAATTTTCTGGCTATAGCCCCTGTAGTCGTATTTACTCTGGACGACTTTTGCATAACTCGTAAACCGTTAGAGATAGACCAAATCATGCTATACAAAAAATGTAGATCTTGGTAAAATACACAATTTATGCCTCAATAAATTTTCTTGTAGGGTGAACCATTTCTGAGATATTCCTCGTTATGTGTGTGAGTTTCGGAAAACTTAGAACTTTAGCGAAATGTAACAACGTTGTTCATTTTTTTATGTTAATCGTGCAAAGAGAACGGAATCTCAAAGGTCAAAAAGATTTGACTGTCGCAGAAAGCCTTGTGTATTCTATCTCTCTTGCACCTACAAGGAAATAAGCAATAAGATAATTTGTACGAATGTTTATCTCAACTAACACAAAGTTAGAGGAATAAAAGTTTATAAGAGTAGTTAGTACAAGAGCAGAGAAATTTATGCAAGTGCAAAACATCAGATTTTTATATCAGTTTTATTATGCACACCATTGTTTAAAACAGTTGCATCTGTCAATACGTATATTCACTTAAATGTTGTATAGTTGTAAATATTACATCTTGAAATTTAATTCTCTGATACACAGTCACATTACTAGACAAAGAAATGATTTGCACAGCCCATGTAACTGCTTGTACCTTTATCAAAAAGGTTCGCTTCCTTTAACCTTGAAATTACTGTGTAATCCAAAAGATTCTAAGAACAATTGAAAGTTCTTGCTTATGCGTGCGCATTGCCGATATCTGTAGCGATCATTTCTGTAGCGAATTTTAAGATGGAATGCATTAATTTAGCTAATTATTATAGTTAGTATCAGATAAAGTGAAGAGAACGCGTATTCTGTCCGGGGAGATGAAATTTAAGGTATGAACTGCTGATAAAATAAATAAAACTAAGATCAGATCAGATTTCAATTTGCTTGCAATTAATAAAAGAACAGGTTATGGTAAATTGACAGAATACAAGATGAGGTTATACTAGAAGGCAATTGACTATCTAAGGAGATTTTAGGACTAAACACGGTTTATAATTGAAAAGGATAAGAAATAAAACTGAAGATCCGTGAAAACTAGCAGCTTGTCGTTTTCCTAATTTCAACCAAAGCGTGCGTTTGGTTTTCACGTTTCGGTGAACTTTGGAGTCCCTCGAAAGAGAGGCAGGCGTGTGTATCCATTGCTAAAAGCAAGTACAGTCGAATGTGCCAGTTGTGTCTATTATTGTTTGTTAAAAGTGAAGAGATGGAGAAAGCTTAGGTGTTTAACATCGGTTGTTGCAATTTTGGTAATGATGCAATGACGTGGAGATTTTGACAAGATAGACCTGATATGTTAAGGAATTGAATTCTATGGCTTCATTTTAAACTTAATTTTCATAACGTCTAAACTGCGTATCAAAACTCGGGTGATAAAAATATTCCAGCACTATTGAGTAATTTTTAATAATAATAATAATAATAATAATAATAATAATAATAATAATAATAATAATAATAATAATAATAATAATTAATAAATTAAAATAATAATAAAATTATTATTATTATTATTATTATTATTATTATTATTATTATTATTATTATTATTATTATTATTTATTTATTTATTTATTTATTTATTTTTTTTTTTATTATTATTTTTTTTTTTTTTGCGCAGCCATGTATTTTCTATATTTTCCCAGTTATATTTACGCACAGGGAAACTTAGAATTCCAACACATGGATTCGTTTCTATATCTGCCAACATAGATTTGGTAGCTGTAATAAAATACAATATACATTAGAGCGGCAAGTAAAATACACCTAAAGTCTTGATTTACATAGTTTTAATAATCAGTAATAGCCAGGCAGCGAAACTTGGACACCGACGATACAAGTTAAGTGTAACTATATCACAGGTACGGATTTGTTTCCTGTGCTTGGGTTGTCATGGTCAGCAGTGGAGAGGGAATGGCAGGTCTAAGCAAACTGACATGAATGTAACACAACACTCAACATACTACCTCACTGTTCACCCTTCAAAATGTTTAAAAAAAAAAGTAGATAGTTTTCATGATAGTTTTTGGTTGAGTATTTGGTTTCTCTGGGTAAATTATATGAATAATTAATTGATTATATATACCTTTTACACTTCAAAATTACATGCGTATTTGCAAATCAAAATACGTACTTTCATTTTATGTGACGATTTAAAACTCATTTGTATTTAACATAACAAAAACACCAGGTGTTCATTCTGAGCTAGTGTTTATTGACTTAAGCGTGTTTCTTCTTCATCATATGTTTTTATGACTGCAGAATTAGCATTACAGTGTGCTAGAATATATTTTCTTAAAGTCTCAAAAGTAAATCCCCTGCAGTTTTCACTTAAACACTGTATTGCGAGGAGGTAACATGATGTGATGCTGACAGTGTAAATACTTCATGTGAAATTCATGTATTTGTTTATTCTCAGCTTGACTGTTTCCTTTGGGTGTTCACGAGTTGGCATATGTAAAATTTTTATGTAGAATTACAACGTGCAGGACCCACTCTCATATTGCAAACAAGCTACATAACCTGAAGTCATCTGCCTCTCTCCCATCGGTATCCTAGTTTAGCTGCCTGTTAATAATATTATAATAAATGACACCTTGAGCAGGATAACCTATGTTTCTAGGAACGAAAACTATTAACTGTAATTAAAAGTGCATACCTTATTCCAGATTTTTCTGGAATCAATGACACGCAACCAATTCTCCACGCCTCTTCAACATCTGCATCTTCATAAACTTCATCGCTTCAAACTGTTCTTGAAATACTGAATCACTATTATCCTCCATATTATTTTCAGCGAACCCGCTTTGAGTCACATCAACCATCAAACAATTGAATCAAAGCCTCCTAAATTATACAATATTACTAAGTCACCGTATTAATCATAGCTGTTGTATTGGTAGCATTGAGTTACCGGAAATCCTAGGTGACGATGGGCAAGTTCATTAGAACTTTTTAAATAAAAATCTTATGTGTTGCACTCACATGACTTTCTCTACTCTTGTACTAACCATTCTTACAAACTCTTATTCCTATATCTTCTTCATGTTAGTTGAGATAAACATTTGTACAAATTATCTTATTGATTATTTCCTTGTAGGTGCAAGGGGAATATTAGAATACAGTAGGCTTTGTGCGATAGTTAAATGTTTTAAAGCTTTGAGATTCCGTTCTCTTTGCACGCTTAACATATAAAAAATGAACAACGATGACCCATTTCACGAAGGTTTTGTTTTCCGAAACTCACACACATAACAAGGAATATCTCCGAAATGGTTCACCCTACAAGAAAATTTATTGAGACATAAATTGTGTATTTTAGCATGATCTACATTTTTTGTATAGTAAGATTTGGTCTATCTCTAACGGTTTACCAGTTATACAAAAGTCGTCCAGAGTAAATACGACTACAGGGGCTATAGCCAGAAAATTCAAAAATACATTTTATTTGTCATAAAAATATCTTAAACGTATATCATTTTAATCAAAATCGTTAGTCATTCTCAAGAAAATCAAAATTTCCGAATCATTTTCCATATAAAGGGTAGTTTAGGGTGGAGGAATGTTCTTGAAAGTCTTCGTGTCACATCCTTGAAGGGCATGAACCTTAATTACCAACTTTGGTTTTTAACCGACTTTTCGTTTTTGAGTTATGCTGTCCACACAAATTTGTTTCATTCTGGGGTCCTCGAAACATATATTTCCGGCGAAATCTCGACATCAAGTTTACTAAACGTAGTAGAGAAAGTAAAATCGATCTCTTTCCAACACGTTTTATCAAATAAAGTCGTTAAATCTCATAGTTTAGACATTTTCGCTTATTTATTTTTAAGTGAACACAAAATCTTTAAATGATAGATAACCTATAAGAGCAAATTGAACAAACTTTACGGCAAACAGCTCGCAAAACATTAGAAGGTATCTGTCAAATATAAACAAATTTAATTTGCTTTTAGAAACTGGAATTTGAATCTTGTTCTCGAATTCTATTGGGTTAGCGTAACTGTAGTTATCCCTAGGTTTTCCTGTACAATTTTAAGGTCTTTCAAGAGGTAAATAGAATTAATGAACTGTTCAAAACAAGCTCAAAACGTTAGCATCTAAAGTGCCTACGTGTTGTTGACGTTTTGAGGTAACGGAAAACTTTTGAGGGATTAGGCGATGCAGGCCGATCAGGTAATCGAGGCCTAGCCGTCCAAGTCACGTGTAGGCACACCAACATTGTAAATAAATGACATTAATTCTAAACTGAGCACGTGTACAGCATCTTCCAACTGATAGCAGAGAAGCGTTGTTTTACAGAAGTAAACACTTGAGTTTAATGCAACATCATCATGGTCAAGTTATTCCACACTTACACTCCACGGTAAAGTGAGGCTCGCATTCGGGAGATCCCGGGTTCGAGTCCCGCCGCATACAACGCTCCGTGTCGCATCACTTTGAGTCCGCGATCGCTTAAGAATGCCAATCCCTTGGGCTGGATTTTACACAGTGTTCCGTTATGGTGGACGACTCAGTTGTTGTGGATAAGCTACCGCGGCTCGTCGCCAATATTGGGTTTGCTTCGCAAGTTCAAATTGTATTAGGAATTTTGATTATGCCCCTTCTTAAAATTCTAATCTATTTTTAGCCTTTTAGCGTTTTAACTCCAGTGGTTTTACGAGTCAGTTTTTAGATTTTAACTGTTAACTTTTATGTTTTTAATTTTTAACTTTTTAGTGTGAACTTGACTTCGGACCCAAATGATCTAGCTGTCGACAGGTCCTTAAACCTCAATCACTACAGATTTTCTCTGGTTAGTAGACGAATGCTGAAGTGGTTCCTTATCTACCATTGTCTGTTCCATTATTTCCCTTTCATTCTGCTTGCTTTTAAACTTTCAGCTGTGCTTCTAGGTTTAATGGCGTAAGGCGGTACCGGACAGATGGCGCGGATAGTTGCCCAGAATTACCTCCGTGGACACTAGAGGGTTGCTTGGTTGATGGGTCGTTGAACGCCCTCTCTAGGTGACGTGTTTGCCTGTGGTTCTTTCATTTTGCCCCTTTCTTCTAAGGGTGGTAGTCATGATTGATTGATATAAGGCAGAGCGCGCGAGGTTTCCCCCTTTGTTGTATAAGCTACACCCACCTAGCATTCTCCGCATTTCCCTCAAGGTTAGAAAGCACTGACCGTGTCAAGTATACATATTGAGCATTAATATGATAATACAATTCGTTCTGAAATTTTTTTCATCTTTGTAGATTTTCTTCGTCAATAGATTTATCTGTTTTAGTGTGGGTATGTACATTAACTGTATTAAACCCTTTAACGTTTGTTATATTTATCATTGCAAACATGGAATATGATGCATTTGATTGCTCAATTTTACCATTTAAATCTTACCTTGGTATTTACAATATTTACTCACGATTTAATTCGTGTAACAGGTATGAGCTGAAAGTTAATTCTTTAAGACCAACCGCCAGGCATGGATAACTGATCGCCACCAAGGTTGGCGACCTTGCTACTGTAGCCATCATGTCTAGCAATTGTTTTCGACGATATTATCCATTTCCCACTCATGCTATCATGCGTGGGAAATTTAAATTCCTTCACACTTCCTTGCTTCATTTTTGATAGTTTAATTTTACAATTGCAGTATTTAAATATAACCCTTTTGGCGCAAGCAGCCTCATCACCTTCAGTTGTTGACTAGTTTGGTCAATACAGCGATGCGATGTTCTTAGTACTTTTGAAGATCTAACATTAATTTTATTTTCGTGTAAATATTTCTATTATCCGCTATCTTGTACCTAATACACGTGCAAAAACTTGAAAGTGTAAACACTGGACTTCATACGTTTCCAAAATTCTTCCTATTTCTACAAAGGATACACTTTATCGCAATATAAGAGTATTATTGTGTAATTTTGTCATGGAGGTTAGCAATCGAAATTGCCAACATAATCGCTGTTTACTGTGATAAACAAAACATTATCGGGAAAGCGTTTCCGCCATTGACGTAGTTAACTATCGACAGCGGAAGGTGCACCAGCATTTGTTTAGGCTTACATTATTTGAAGTGACAGCGAGAGTGTCAATTCTACGGTATCATTGCTTCGATTCCCAGTCAGAACGCTTGTTTATCAGTGTTCTTAACGTCCAAGAACTATTCGTTGATTTGCAGCTGCAGATAACCTCAAAGGTTTTGAAAGATCGAAACCAAAACAGGAGAAAGTAAACAAAGCCGAATAAACAAAAATCTGATGTTGCTCTCACGTGACTTTCTCTACTCTTGCACTAACCATTCTTACAAACTCTTATTCCTATATCTTCTTCGTGTTAGTTGAGATAAATATTTCTACAAATTATCTTATTGCTTATTTCCTTGAAGGTACAAGGGGAATATTAGAATACAGTAGGCTTTGTGCGATAGTCAAATGTTTTAAAGCTTTCAAATTCCGTTCTCTTTGCACGGTTAGCATATAAAAAAGGAATAACGATGTTCCATTTGACAGAAGTATAAGTTCTCCAAAACTCACACAAATAAGGTATATCTTCGAAATGATTCACTCTACAAAAAATTTATTTGGACATAAATTGTGTTCTTTAACAAGATCTATATTTTTGTATACTAAGATTTGGTCTAACGGTTTACCAGTTATGCAATAGTCGTTCACAATAAATACAACTACAGGGGCTATAGCCAGAAAATTCAAGATATACATATCATTTGTGATAAAAAATATATTAAACATTTGGCATTTTAATTAAAATCGTTAGCTATTTTCTAGAATTTTTTTTTATTCAGGGGCCCTCAAAACATATATTTACGGTGAAATCTCGACATCGAATTTTTTGATAGAATACAATACTTCCTCTACTTTACTATACGTAGTGGAGAAAGTAAAAATACTTGGTAATGTGACCGTATAAATTAGAAGGTAGCAAGACTGCTGAAGTAGGCAGATAATTCAACCTCTGTTGATACGTTGGCGCACGTGAATCTGTTAGCTTTCGTGTGGTCAACTGGAGGTAGTCTGGTTTGCTGTTTTCGTTATTACTAGATTTCGATCAATATCTCGTACGTCTATTTGCAGGGAATCTTCGTTTGTTTGTTTTGGATTTATTTGGGCTGTCTGCTGAATGCCCTCGACCTGCTTCGAGCTTTTCTCAGTCACATGACTTTCTCTACCCTTGCACGAACTATTCTTTCAAACGCTTATTCCTCTATCTTCATGTTAATAGAGTTAAACATCTTATTGCTAATTTTCTTATAAGTGTAAAGGAGAAATGGGAATACATAGGTTTTAAGTGATACTTACATTTCCTTCTCCTTAAATGTCTAGGACATTAAAAAACATGACCTCCCATCTGATAAAAGTGTAAGTATTGGAAAATTCAAACAAGTAACAAGAAATAGCTCGGAAATGGTTCACTACAAAAAGCATTTCAGACAAATCGCGTGTATTAAGGAGTTCTGTATTTTTGTCTCTTACAGTTACCAGTTACACGAAGGTCATCGAGAATGAAGAGTACCTCTGAGGACATTAGCTTAAATATATTTTAATATTATATAATATAATAATATATATTAATCAAAATCACTAAAACCATTTTTGAAAAAAAAGTTTTCGAAAAATATTGCATGTAAAGGGTAGTTTAGGGTGGGGAGATATTTTTGTAAATCTTCGTGTCGCTATAGTTCAGACACACAGGGACCTTTTTCTAAAAATGCATACTTTGGATTCAGGGAGTCTCAAAAGATGTATTTCCGGTGAAATCTCGATATCGAATTTTTGGGTGGAATAGAACATTTCCTGTTACCTATGCAGCAAAGAAAATATAAATGTAACTTACTAGTTTATAGAAAAGAATACGTTTCAAAACCTTCAATAATTAGTATTATTAGAAATTGAATTCCTAAGGTGTCCCTGCAGGTGGATTATTTCGAGCGTAAAAATGCTCAGCATGACTTCCTTAGAAGGGAAGTAAAGCCGGTGGTCTCATGTAGCGGATTTAAGGTACATAAAAGAACCTCAAACCCGATAAAGGGACCTTTTGATCAAAATTATGCTCCATATAGAACGGTATGGCGAGAATCAAAGAGATTAAAGAGCATCCTTAATAAAGCTTAATTCCCCAGCGCCACGTGTTTCGCAACAGAATGTTCTAATTAATAATAAACCGTTGAATTGTTTACACACAGTAATTCTACGTATCTCTCAAGAGGTTATTACCGAAATCTCGGAGGTTCCGATCTTATCTTCTAATATCTCAAGTGTTTGCAGATAAACTAAGCAATTATTTCTTGTAAATAGTATTTTCCCCTGGCATTGTTCGCAAGGTTCGTGAATTACTGTTGTTCCTCCATTTGGGTTATTAAAGACTTATTTTCACTTTCTCTACTACGTATAGTAAGTAGCGGAAGTATTGTATTCGACCCAAAATTTCGACGTCGAGATTTCACTGGAAATATGTTTTGAGACACCCTGAATAAAAAAAAGCATTTTTAGAAAAGGGTCTGTGTGTCTGTCAGTCTGTGGACAGAATAACTCAAAAACGAAAAGTCGGTTAAAAGCCAAAGTTGGTATTTAAGTTTAATGTCATTCAAGGATGGGACACAAAGATTTTGAAGAAAATAGCTCCACCCTAAACTACCCTTTACATGGAACATTTTTCGAAAATTTTGATTTTCTTGAAAATGGCTCTAACGATTTTGACTAAAATGTCATATGTTTAAGATATTTGTATGGCAAATGAAATGTATATCTTGAATTTTCAGGCTATAGCCCCTGTAGTCGTATTTACTCTGGACGACTTTTGCATAACTGGTAAACCGTTAGAGATAGACCAAATTATACTATACAAAAAATGTAGATCTTGGTAAAATACACAATTTATGTCTCAATAAATTTTCTTGTAGGGTGAACCATTTCGGAGATATTCCTTGTTATGTGTGTGAGTTTCAGAAAACTTTAATCTTTCGTGAAATGGAACATCGTTGTTCATTTTTTATAAGTTAAGTGTGCAAAGAGAACAGAATCTCAAAGCTTTAAAAGATTTGACTATCGCACAAAGCCTACTGTATTCCAATATTCCCTTTGTACCTACAAGGAAATAAGCAATAAGATAATTTGTACAAATGTTTATCTCAACTAACACGAAGAAGATATAGGAATAAGAGTTTGTAAGAATGGTTAGTACAAGAGTAGAGAAAGTCATGTGAGTGCAACACATCAGATTTGTAATACTTAGGCACCATTGAATATTGATGAAAATGAAGAAAACACATTAGATCGAAGTGGATGTGTAACAAGGCCATTAGAGTTGAAGTGGCAGTTTCCTGATGAGGCAGGACATCCTGTTTCAGATAAGAGGTTAAATCAACGCGTAACACGTAACATTTCAGGTAGGTGTTGTTTTCTCAAAGGATTTTCCTTGTTAGTCAGTCTTGATTTTCACTGAAAGTAAACGCAATACCACATCGACACGGAAAACCATGAGCAATATTTCACTGCAAATACATCTGAAATGTACAAATGACGATCGAAAGTTTATCTGGATTAATAAAGTAGGTATAGTGTTTTGTAAGAATTATTTGTAGAAGAGTGAGTACAGAAACTCATGTGAATGCAAGGCACAACAATTCTTTTTATTTCCTTTACCACGTAGTAAGGGAAGTATTGTATTCTACCCAAAAATTCAATATCGATATTTCACCGAAAATATGTTTCGAGATTCCCTTAAACGTGTTTTTAGGTACTGTGTGCGTGTAAATAACATAACTCAAAAAGAAGTCAGTAAAGCACCAAAGTTAGATGTATTTTAATTCGGCATCCTCAGTGGATAAAAAGCATTTAGTAATAATAATAATTAATAACATTGTGATAATTTGAAGCTAATGTATATGTGGATCTTCAGTGAATTGTGAAGTTGTATCTTCAAGCCGATTTAATGGTCGCCATATATCATCATACGTGTGTAAAGTAATATGTCGTTAAAGGGTTTTAAAATTTGCATCTTGGTCATCTTTCATAAAACCTGCGCATACCCTGAGATTAAGACCTTCGTTGTTCGAGCTAGCCAGGAAAGATCTACAGGCACCAGCAGTGGATTGTCAAACAACAGAGTTCGTCATCAGCTTTCTCACTCCCAAATGCATCACAAGACTTTTATTTTGCTTCCGTTGCCAAAACCTTTGTAATATTTGTTACAAACAGTCGCTTCAACGTGCGGCTTGTAAATATTTATACTGGAAGTTGTAACATTTATTTGTTATGCAAAAGTCGTCCAAAGTAAATACGACTACAGGGGCTATAGCCAGAAAATTCAAGATATATGTTTCATTTGTCATAAAAATATCTCAAACATTTGGCATTTTAATCAAAATCGTTAGAGCCGTTTTCAAGAAAATCAAAATTTTCGAAAAATCGTCCATGTAAAGGGTAGTTTAGGGTGGGGCTATTTTCCTCAAAATCACACCCTTGAAAGACATTAATCTTAAATACCAACTTTGGTTTTTAACCGACTTTTCGTTTTTGAGCCATGCTGTCCCAGACACAAAGATACACACACGACCTTCTTCTAAAATTTTTTTTTTTTTTTTTGGATTCAGGGGGCCTCAAAACATATTTCCGGTGAAATCTCGACATCGACTTACCAGTAGAGAAAGTAAAAAGATATGAATAACCGAATATCATTTCGTCAGCAAGGTTAATATTGGTGCCTTCTACTGGGGCCACCATGTGCAACAGCTATTGGAGTATTTGTTTGAGGTTTACGTAGATACTGTTTGTATTATTTACAAAGGAAACTGAGGTATTGTTCAGTGAATAGCAAATGCTACTAGAGAGAGTTATACATTCCAACACTCAAGATATGGTCAAATAAGTGTCATAATGTTATTACGAAGGAGACAATTTCGAAACAATTGATAGTGTCCAGTCTCCCATCAATGGCGTTTACAATCTGCCCTCATCCGGTATGTATGGCACATCATTGGTGACGTCATAAAGCAGCGACTTGGCAGCAATAAGAAAATGATACCGTTCACAAGGTCTGTGCACTTCATCACATGCACTGCAGCAATGGTATATGTTCTCCACAACACTAGTCGCAATCTATTGTTATTAAAGGGATGAAAATTGTCCATTTTTTAAAATAGATTTTTTGTATGAAAACTTTAGTTCTTGTATGTTAGTATGCAGGTTATTTTGAGCGAGTTGCAGTTTCAACGTCTGTCACGTGACCATTTGAACGGCCGTGTGCACATGTGATGTATTTTTAATTTCTCTGCTACGTATAGTTAAGTATTGCACTCAAAAATTGAGTGTCGAGATTTCAGCGGAACTATATTTGAGCTCCCCTGAATTCAAAAAAGCATTTTTAGAAAAAGGTTCGTGTATGTGTATGTCTGTCAGTCTGGACAGCATAACTCAAACGAAAAATTGGTTAAAAACCAAAGTTCATATTTAAGTGCAATTTCTTTCAAGGATGCGATGTGAAGATTTTGAAAAAAATCACATAGAAAATTGTTCGAAAATGTTGATTCTCTTTGAAATGGATAACGATTCTGATCAAAATGCCATATGTTTGAGATATTTTTATGACAAATGAAACGTATATCTTGAATTTTCTGGCTATAGCCCCTGTAGTCGTATTTACTGTGGACGACTTTTGCATAACTGGTAAACCTTTAGAGATAGACCAAAACATACTATATAAAAAATGTAGATCTTGCTAAATTACACAATTTATGTCTAAATAAATTTTTTGTAGAGTGAACCATTTCGGAGATATTCCTTGTTATGTGTGTGAGTTTTGGAGAACATACTTCTGTCAAATGGAACATCGTTATTCATATTTTTATATGTTAACCGTGCAAAGAGAACGGAATTTGAAAGCTTTAAAAGATTTGACTATTGCTCAAAGCCTACTGTATTCCCATATTCCCCTTGTACCTACAAGAAAATGAGCAATAAGATAATTTGTACAAATGTTTATCTCAACTAACACGAAGAAGATATAGGAATAAGAGTTTGTAAGAATGGTTAGTTCAAGGGTAGAGAAAGTCATGTGAGTGCAACACATCAGATTTTTTCTAGATTCTCTGACTTTGATCTCCTAAATTTTACACGTACTTCTTCCACTATGCCTATAGCTTTTGGCATGTATAACAGATGTTTCTTACAAGATTATGTCATCTGATAAGCAACATTAAACTAATGAAATGATCCGTCGAAATTAGGGATTTTGAAATTTTAATTACATGTCTCTTTGGAATCTAAAGCATTGATTACTTTCACGGTATATTTCGCTGTATTCGTTTACCCACAGTTTGTATTCAGCAAACATTTGCCAAGACTAACTTGAAATCACCAACCAGATCACTGTAATCCGTCCTCTTATTATCACAATTATTATCACTAATAAATCTATGGTCTTGGTCATCTGACTCCTCATACAGAAAGGTATGTTACAACTTTAGGTTTGTATTTTTGCAGTGGAATTTTATTAACCTGTAGCGTGATTGTGTGGCTTTTAGTTGGCAACACTGATCACCTACAAAGCCTGTACGGGGAAGTCAACGTCCTTAATGCTGTTATTAACTTCTTTTTGGTTTCACACACTCAGCCATTGAAGAAATACGTACTTGCACAAGTCACTAATCATGCTTGTGCATAATGGTTTTGGGTGGCCTGAAGTGAAGTCATTGTGCACGCTTCTAGACCAGTTTTATTACGTAATATTCAGAAATACCTACTATTTAGTCTTGAGAAGAGGAAAAGGCAATTTAACCTATACCAAATTTCTCCCCGCCGCAAAATGCCAATTGCTCCAAATCTGATGTGTTGCATTCATTTTCTCTGCTCAATCTTCTGCAAACCAGTCTTGCAAAGCGTTAGACCCCATTCACAATGAAAACTACGCGCAGGCGCCACGCAAACACCAGACTTTGTACCCACATAGAGGAAACAGCTGATTGGAATATCCCAAAAACCAACTGTGGCATTTTTCCCCCATTACGGCGCGGTTTGGTTATATTTGGTGATATTCCATGTGTTAGGTTGCATTAGTGCAGCCAACTGTTCGTAAAATATAACCATGGTGAAGCTACGGCCATAGCTGATGTTATTCCATCCGTTATGTTGTCATAGAAGACGTTGAATCCGCGCTGAGAAGCCAACCCATAGATTTTAAAACAATCCTCTGTTTAGACAGCGTATTAATCTGAGGATACCATTGTACTGCTCGTGTTTGGGTGATTTTGTCTTGAATTGTTTTAGAGCAGTATATGGAGTTATAGTTACTGTTATTTTTGTGTTGTAACACAGTATGCATTAAATATATATTAGGATATTTCAATGCCCCATTGAATATGAAATAGAAAAGTTGATCAGACTCCCATTCAATACATGGCACAAGAGAAATTTTACACATACACTAAAGACTCAGGAGAGCTTTCTTTCCAAAATTCAAGACATCAAGAAGAATGTACACCTTCCTAATTCAAAGGAAAGCTTCATATCTAAAGTCAATGCGACATAAACATTAGACATCACATATTATTTACACCTAATAGAAGAAGTTAAGAAAAGTGATACTCCAACTAGTGTTCTAAAATTATTGGCATTAGAGACAATCCATACTAGATTCCCAGAACATGAGTGGCTCCATATTTATACTGATGGATCATTGATATCAAACCGAGATGGAGCAGGTGCTGGAGTCACATGTCACCTCTTTTCCTATTACAAATCTTTAAGTTATGGAACTACAAACTTTGATGGAGAAATTGAAGCAATTCGAATGGCCCTACAAAATCTTTTGTACAGAATTTCACATTTTCAGCAAGCAGTTATTCTCTCAGATTCCAGGGCAGCAATTATAGCAATTACTTCCAAGTTGTCACCAAAAAACCAAACAATTATAGAATGTTGGAAAATCCTTACCCATCTAACAGCACTTCAAAAACACCTAGTCTTCCAATGGATACCAGCTCACTGTGGACTGAGTGATAATGAGAAAGCTGATTTTCTTGCAAAAAAAAAAAAAAAAAAAAAAAAAAAATATTACTATGAAAAATCAAAAAATAAAAGATGGGAACTACCAAACATTCAAACAGTAATTCCTGAATATCCTCGAAAAACAGCAGTTGCAACCTTCAGGTTGATTATGGGACATGATTGTCTGGCAAAACATTTAAACAGAATTGGGATATATTCTTCCCCACTCTGTCCTCTATGTGATCTGCAAGAGGAAATGGATCGAGACCACCTTCAAATATGCCCGAGGAGTTCGCTGTTAGCGGTCGAGAGGGACGGACGTGTGTTCTCCCTCTCTGTGAGTTAGCGCGTGCTTTCGTGTGTTTTGTTATACTGTGCGGTCGAATAGACCGTTGTTTCCGCTGTGTTTTCTTGTATTTTCCCCGGATATTCATACACGCAATTACTTAGTGAGTGTACCAGGTACTGTATTAATCGTATGTAACTGTAATTCTTTAGTTCACTACGTAGCTTTCCTTAAACTACGCGCTTTCCTTAAACACCATGGCTGTTCCCACTGATACGGGGCAGCTTATTTATTCTGCGATGCAGACATGTTATCAATCGGAGGAACAGGTATCTTCTTTACCAGCACCGCCCTCAGCTCCTCAAACTTCATCTAGTTGCTCCCAGAGAGAAGCATCCACTTCAAGTAAATCCATACTACGACCATCCCAGCTGCAATTATCACGGCCCCTTCAGCCAATTGATAACTCCGTCCAACAAGACGACGATACAATGGTGGACTTTGCCCCATCGGACTGTTCAGGTCGCCACCTTCACAACAGCCTGCCTCTCGTTATGCCTATACAATTCCAACCGCTAATCGCTACAACATTTTAAGTGAAGTTACAGATCCCGGCTCTTCTAACACTGCTCCCGTCTCACAAAAAGAGAAAATACCTCCTATTTGTGTTCGTAATGTTCACAATTATCAATTATTTCTGCAAGACATTAAAAAATGTGTTTCCTCTGAATTTCATACGGAACTACGGGGAGCCATTCTTAAAGTTTATACCTCAACTTCTGACGACTTTCGTTGTCTTATGTCATACTTCACCTCCATTCAACAAGAGTACTATACTTACCGCAACCCTTCAGACAAACTTTTCTCCGTAGTTATCCGAAATTTACCGTACTCACTCACTGATCAAGAGATTTACGACGAACTTTGTGCTTTACATTTCCCTGTCCGTAAAGTTACACGTCTTCTTCGCAAAAACAAGGAACCCATGCCCATCTGTGCGGTTGATCTTGTTAACAACGACGAAGGTAGGGCTGTTATCAATCTTACCCGATTATTACACAGTGTAGTAAAAGTGGAACATCGCCGTCAAAATCCGGAACTGCCTCAGTGTACCAACTGTCAAACCTATGGCCACACCAAGAACTACTGCCATCTCGGACCCCGCTGTGTTCGCTGTACAGGCAACCATCACTACTCCAAGTGCACGAAGCCCTCTTCTACGCCGGCTCAATGTGTCAACTGCCAACAAGACCATCCGGCTAACTACCGTGGCTGTCCTCATTATGTGCAGCTGAAGGAACGACAGTCTCGGCGCTACCAGCAGCAGACAACACCTTCACGTCTTCGTGCACAGCAACTGCCCTCAGTTTCTCCTCAGCCACAACAGCCCCAGAATCAACAACCATCCCGACAGCACAATTCATCTCCCAATATTTCTACTCCGCCCTCTCAGACCTACTCTCACATACTCACTGGTCGTGTTCCAGCCCCTCAAGGCCGTTCTTCAGCCACCTCACCAGAGAATTCTGCCTCAGCCCCTCCGTCTTGGACTTTTCTAAAAGATCTACTTGCACCATTAGGTACATTTCTACATACCCTGTTATCCCCAGTTCTACCACAACTGCTGCAGCTTCTTCGCTCACTTCTTTCTCCTTTGTTTTCCAATGGCTCCCCGTAATCTGATGTCACTACGTCAACTCACCGTCCTGAACTGGAACTCTAACGGTCTTCGTGCTAAACGCTCATCTTTCATTGCGTTTCTCACTCACCACAATATCGACATTGCTTGTATTACAGAAACTCATTTTCTCCCTAATGAGACTTTCACCATTCCTGGCTATGTCATTTACCGGCAGGATCGAGAAGCGGAAAAAGCTTCCGGTGGCGTGGCTCTCCTCGTCCGACGTTCTTTGAGTCACAGTGAAATATTTCTTCCACACGTGCCTAGTCTGGAGGTAGTGGGTATTAAACTCCACAGTGCGGACGGCGGTGACCTTGTTGTTCTAAGTGCCTACAAGCCACCTAATCGCCGGCTGAATACTACTTATCTCTCCCTCCTCTTCCCTTCGGGAAACAGCACTCTCCTTTTAGGTGACCTTAACTGTAAGCATTCCTCCTGGGGATGCCGAACAACCAATCCAAATGGACGGCTCCTGTTTACAGCTCTTTCAACCCACGGCCTATCAGTATTGGCACCAGAGGATCCTACTTATTTTCCGTCCAATCCTTTATTCTCTCCTGATATTCTGGACATCGGTATACATCGTAATCTTCACCTCCCTACTTTTGTTTCTTCTATAGCGGAACTTGACTCCGATCATTGCCCGGTGCTTGTCGCCTTTCATCTTCCCCCTGCCTTACGTCCATTAGTTCCTAGACTCCTAAATGGATACGTCAATTGGGATACCTTTCAGTCTCAACTGGATGCGTCGCTTACCAGCTCTTATCCACTCGCTACTACCCATGATGTCGACCTTGCCATTCAGCATTTCACCAACACCATTTGCAGCTGCGCACGACTGTCCACCTGTCCGAATGGACGTCCTTGTTCTCCCCCCTCTTTACCCCTCTCCATCTTAAGCCTACTACGAGAAAAACACAAAGTACGTCGACAGTGGCAACGAGACCGACAACCCTGGCTCCGTCGGAAGCTCAACGGTCTCATACGACGGGTGAAGCTGGAGCTGGAGCGACATCGCCTACAGAATTATGAGCGCTATCTTGCGTCTCTCTCTCCTTCCGACCATACGCTGTGGGAGGCCACTAAACGTGTTCTCCGTGAGCCGACCGTTGTGCCGGCACTCTCCGTCGATGGTACACTCGTCACGGATGTTGCCACCAAGTGTGACATTCTGGCCAATCACTTTGAGCGTGTGTTTGCTCTTTCTCCGCCAGCCGAAGGCAGCGCTCTTGCAGACATGGAACAAGAATTGCATGACTACCGCACTCGGCCCACAGTTTCTCAAAAGATCTCGTTCACCAGACCACGGGAATTATCTTCCTTGATCCGAGCTCTACCACTTAAGAAATCTCCAGGGCACGATTTGATTCCCAACATTGTTCTTAAGAAGCTCACTAAGAAGGCTATTGCATATCTGTCGTCCATCCTAAACACCTGTCTCCGACTGGGCTATTTCCCTCGCACCTGGAAGTTTGCCCATATCGCAGTTTTCCATAAGCCCAATAAACCCAAACACCTCCCTGAAAGTTATCGTCCTATCAGTCTATTGCCGACGCTCTCTAAACTGTTTGAAAAAGTAATCCATCGCCGACTTCTCTCTTATATCACACATAATAATATTATCCCGTCCTGCCAATTTGGGTTTCGTGAGAAACATTCCACCGCTCATCAGCTTTTACGAGTAACCCAGTCAATTATCCACGGCTTTGAAGCCCATCAGTACACCGCAGCTGTTTTCCTCGACGTAGCACAGGCATTCGACAAAGTTTGGCACACTGGTTTACTCTTGAAGCTCTACCAAAGTGGTATTCATAATTATTTAATTCATTTAATCGAAAGTTTCCTCTCCGACCGCAGATTTTCAGTGCGTATTGGCGGAATTCTTTCCTCTTCACGTACTATTACCGCCGGTGTACCACAAGGTTCCATCTTGGCTCCAACACTGTTTAATATCTACACTTCTGATATTCCCGACTTGGCTCCGTCTTCTTTAGCTCTCTACGCCGATGACACTGTATTATACTATTCTCACTCTAATCTCCAGCACGCACAGGCAGTAGTACAACTCTCTTTGGATCGTCTCACTCAATGGTTTCACACTTGGCGCATCGCATTGAACCCTCAAAAAACTGAGGCTAAAATCTTTACTCTCCGCCGATACTCTGCTCTCCCTCCTTTGTGTATTTGTAGAAACAACGTACCTTGGCTCCCTGATACTACTCCTGTTAAGTACCTTGGTGTGCTTTTGGACTCTCGACTGACCTGGCGTGCTCACATCGATCGCCTCATATCCTTAGCTTCAGGGCGGCTCTCAAAACTCTCGCCTTTGTTTCATCGCCATTCCAGTCTTGGATTACAGTCTTCCCTGTTGCTCTACAAGTCTCTGGTTCGTCCGCTTATTACCTACGCCTGCCAGGTATGGGGAGCTGCTCACACATGCCACTTGCGTCGTCTCCAAGTTATCCAGAATCGCTTCATGCGCATCGCTACCAATGCTCCGTGGTTTATTCGTAATCAGCAACTTCATCACGAACTAGGACTGTTACCTCTTCATGACTACATTCGCCAGATCGCCCGCCGATTCTTCTCCAACCTGCAGGATGTTCCAGGAGCAGTGCACTATAACATCGGCACCCGTACGCGCCACCCCACACGCCTGAAGAGGAGACTTCCGCAGGACTTACTTCTTGATGATACCTCGGATTCTAGTGACTCCAGTGGTTAATGTGCCTCGCCTACCTCACATATTGACTGTTCCATGCAATACTGGTGTTCCAACCTAATATAGTTATGGGGTGGTTTCTCAGCCTACCCCTGCATGTTATTCTATTCTCATGTTACTCTATTATCCTCACTGATCTGTAAAGCATTGTACTGCTGATCGATCAATAAAATAAAAATAAAAAAAAATAAAAAAAAATATGCCCGGCCACTTCTAGTGCCCCATCCATCAGTGAAAAATATTGGAGAGCAAGAGGATTAATGACTTCATTGTCAGAAATCCAGTATTAGCTAACAACATATTACGATAATTAATGTACGGAAGTGATTTTACTACGTAAGTGTTAATGCAGAGCAAGATTCGCCAAAGATAAGTAGGTTCATGTGTTTTATGGTAACAATGTTCAAGCATTATCGTCTGAAAGCATGTTACTTAAACCTTGTGGTATTTGAGGTTAGAAATAATGCTTCTATTACACAGGTTGGCAGTACTGCTGTTTGTCGCCTGCAGTTTAGTGTAATGTCGGACATATTGCATTCTTGGGAACTGCCGATAAGCGGTTTCCGCCATATTTAATGGAAGCCCTTTAAACCTAGTAAACACAAGATTCCAAACTTCATGCTTGCGTTGTGTGCATAGAGAAAGAATTCTGCATTTGTTTCTCCTTGCACTGCAAGCTTCTGAACAACAGACAATCGCGATGCGAGATTTTACGCCATCTAAAGGTGACGGGGCCATTGGATTTTGAGGTTAGATTGTACTCGTTAAGCTACTCATTTTGAAACTAGAGGTACGCTCGTAAATGTTCGGCATGCAATTTACGGACCCAGAACTCCGTGCCAACCTATGTTCTGCCTAGACTGCATTGTGAATGCTCTGGTTTTTCACGTTTAATATAGAATAGGACGCCGGGAACCACAGCGGTCAAAGAGTGTACACAAAAACTGAATTTTACTGTTACTGCTACAAGGTTTCTTAGGAGATCTCAAAGCGTATGTTATTAAATATCTTTTTGAGTGGAATGCAACACTTCTTTGGTATGGAAAGTAGTAAACAAAGTTTAAATAAGAGTGGAAGTGTAGGTACGTGATACAGAAATAACCGTGAGCGTGGTTTTGATTCCAATGGGCGGTGACAAGTGTGTAGCAGAATGTAGGAAGTTCAAGGTTATAATAAACATGAGCTGGGCCGGTGTGGTCATACATTAGCTCCAAGTATGTAGCAGTAGCAGCCTTGCTGATACTTCTTGTTGCCTGCTTGGCCGTGAATGTTCTGTTCTCCAGAGACCTGACCTTCAGCACCACCGCATGCGTCTTTACTCTAGTAAAACTACGCATGCCTTCATAAAACTGATACAGGGTTCAGCGAATTACTGTGAACCTTTAGAGAGGTCACTTGCGGATTGAGGCAGGGGCTAGAAGGCTCATCGACACCCGCAGCATTCAGTGTGAGACTGAATTGTCCCATTATTAGCCCAAAATAAGGTGACTTCTCATAGAAATATGTATGTAATGTATGTAATGTATGTAATGTATGTAATGTATGTAATGTATGTAATGTATGTAATGTATGGTATGTATGTATGTATGTAATGTATGTAATGTATGTAATGTATGTAATGTATGTAATGTATGTAATGTATGTATGTAATGTATGTATGTAATGTATGTATGTAATGTATGTATGTAATGTATGTATGTATGTAATGTATGTATGTAATGTATGTAATGTATGTAATGTATGTAATGTATGTATGTAATGTATGTATGTAATGTATGTATGTAATGTATGTATGTAATGTATGTATGTAATGTATGTATGTAATGTATGTATGTAATGTATGTATGTAATGTATGTATGTAATGTATGTATGTAATGTATGTATGTAATGTATGTATGTAATGTATGTATGTAATGTATGTATGTAATGTATGTATGTAATGTATGTATGTATGTAATGTATGTATGTAATGTATGTATGTAATGTATGTAATGTATGTATGTATGTAATGTATGTATGTAATGTATGTAATGTATGTAATGTATGTATGTAATGTATGTATGTAATGTATGTAATGTATGTAATGTATGTAATGTATTTTCTGCGAATGGGTGTTACCCGGTGGCAGAGTTAAATGTACAAATTAAGGTTACAAACAAAGTGCACAAACAATAGTAATACAATCATAATACAATAAAGAACAATAATAAAAATATAAGATGAAATGCACTAAATACTAATTAACACTCATTAATTAATTATAACCAAATTAAATTTAGCATTAGCATTCACCATCAGTTCAATAAATGTCAAAAGTACACTTGCGTAATCTTTATAGTAAATTACACAGCATTTACTTGATTTACGATATTTTTCGAAAATTTCTTCACAGATAAAGGACAGCCCTGAAAGACTGCTACAGGTAATTCATTCCATTCCTCAATGGTTCTATTAACAAAGGAGAACTTTCCTACGTCGGTTCTGTGCCTTCTACCTTTAATTTTATACAAATGATCCTTTCTTCCCTAATATGTAGGGTTGTCCAATCTTTCACTAATACCCACCCATGCATTTGAACCACGATATGCTTGAAATAGTGCGCATAACCTCTGCCTCTTACGCCGGACTTTTAGAGGCTCCCATTCAGTCTCCTCCCCCTTTTTAGGCCCAAAAGATTTACCTCGTTTTATAAATTTTATAGCCCTTCTCTGTATTCTTTCTAGCGAATCAATTTGACTAAGTCTATATGGGTCCCAGCATACTGCTCCATATTCCATAATCGGCCGCACCAAAGATTTGTAGGCAATTTCCCTGGACCTTCCGCTCCCCTTTTTCAGTCCCCTCAAAGAAATGTAACGCTTTCCTGGATGTAGAATTTACCTGGTCGTCCCACCCAGCATTACTCGCCAGGTACACTCCCAAATACTTGCAGCTATCTACCTGCAGAATTTTTTCTCCGCCCATGTGATAGTTATGAACAATTTCCCTCTTAGATCTTCTAAATGCAATGGACTTACTTTTCTTAGCATTAATTCTTTTAAACACTTTTTGTAAGGAAAGTTTTTGCTGCGGTGCTTCGTTTAAGTACTAGACGAGTTAATGTCATAGATGACTGCCTCCCACCCAGTTTAAGAATTTGACATCAACAATGTAAATTAGTATTGCATTTATCTTAGCAAGACACACAATCTTAATCCAAGAAACAAACACAAGAACAAAACACAAACGTCTCATTGTTTAGTTAATCACAGCTTTAGTATACAAAGTAATTGTAGCGCACGCCCATTGCGATTAACACAAAGAGTGCATCGACGTGTTCTATTCTGCCGTACTCTCGCAAAGACACCAGCCTGGTTTAAAAGTTTGTTGGTCTAATTCAAGATATACATTTCATTTGTCATAAAAATATCTTAAACATATGGCATTTTAATCAAAATCGTTGGAGCGTTTCAAGAAAATAAACATTTTCGAACAATTTACCAAATAAAGGGTAGTTTAGCGTGGGACCATTTTTTTCAAAATCTTCGTGTGGCATCCTTGGAAGACATTAAACTTAGATACCAACTTTGGTTTTTAACCGACTTTTCGTTTTTGAGTTATGCTGTCCACAGACACGCGGAGCATCCATTAGAATTTGTTTGGTTGTGTTTAATCTTGTTTATTCTGTGTATTATAGAAAAACACGTACAGTTCTTGGACCCGTGCGAATAATAGGGATAAATCTGTGTTTATTTAAATAAGTGCTCCTTCATTTATCTGAAGCATGAACCACGCGACTACGAACATGGCAGACAAATGTTCTGAGGCAATTCCAATACAAGATGACACGGTACGTTACGAAACATTATCGGGAGCAATCCCTTATCATAATTTTTGTGTGTTGTAACATTCGAATAAATCTACAAGTAGATTGGGTCAAGTGGTGACCTACATTTCATTATTGATAACCTGAGATATTAATCGATTGAATAAACAATCAAATATACCTAATTCCAGATACCAACTTACATTTGTACTTTACTATATGTGTTAAATTGTCCAGTTAGTGATTGTTAAATATTAAATTATATTAAATACAGGAAGTATAATATTCCGAACAAATTCGATACCGAAATACAAGTTTTGATGCTCCTTGAACCCCCCCCCCCCCAAAAAAAAAAAAAGAATAGAAAAATCTGATGTGTTGCACTCACATAACTTTCTCTACTCTTGTACTAACCATTCTTACAAACTCTTATTCCTATATCTTCATGTTAGTTGAGATAAACATTTGTACAAATTATCTTATTGCTTATTTCCTTGTAGGTACAAGGGGAATATTAGAATACAGTAGGCTTTGTGCGATAGTCAAATGTTTTAAATCTCGTTCTCTTTGCACGGTTAACATAAAAAGATGAATAACAATCTTCCATTTGACGAAAGTTTAAGTACTTCAAAACTCTCACAATCTCCGAAATGGTTCACTCCACAAAAATACATTTCGACATAATTAGTGTTTCAACGAGATCTACATTTTTATAGTAAGATTTTGTCTATATTTTACGGTTTACCAGTTATGCAAATGTCATCAAGAGTAAACAGGATTACGTGGGCTCTAGACAGAAAATTTAAAATATACATTTCATTTGTCATAAGAATATCTTAAACGTATGGCACTTTTTTCAAAATCGTTAGATATTTTCAATGTAATGGGTAGTTCATAGTGAAGGAAGTTTTTTCAAAATCTTCGTTTTGAATCCTTGATTATCAAATTCGGCTTTTAATCGACTTTTCGTTTTTTGAGTTACACACACCACTCACTCACAAACACACACACACACACACACACACACACACACACACACACACACACACACACACACCTTACTATACGTAGTGGAGAAAGCAAAAAGACACGATACATTCACAAAGATTTTTACATTCTGCAATTTTTACGCTATTTTACGCTATTAGCAAATTTAAAGTAAAAATGAAGATTTTCACGTTTATCTAGAAAACTTTTGAAAGCAAAGATACGACTATTAATATACTTCCAGAAAAGTAAACGAAAGGTTATGTAGTTATACGAAATTCAAGAACTGTTTTTTTTGATAATGAAGCAGACGTAAATAAGTATTACAAATTGTAATGGTTGTAATATTACAATAACTATGAGTCAGGGGAGAAAGCCCGTTTTGTTGACTGCATTTTATGTTTTGAGAACGTGTTTTACGTTTTGTTGGGATATAACCTAAAACTTTTGTTGACATGCAACTACGAACTAAAGCATCGTTGATTGTTGTAGTAGTAGATAAAACATATTTTATCTATGGATTCGAAGTGCCAGAAGTGTGGAGAAGGAAACAAGGTTACAAGAAACTTCGTGTAAATCCAGTTCTTTCTGGAGTAAATATAGCTACCCAATATTTACCCTGTATCACGCGATGGAAAGCTATTGCTAAGACCTGGCTTATCGATTCAGCAACCTAGGGGTTGGAGGTCACTCTGTGCTTCCTCTGAAGTGGTAATATTGTAATAACCACACACATAACAAGGAATATCTCCGAAATGGTTCACTCTACAAGAAAATTTATTGAGACATAAATTTTGTGTTTTATCAAGATCTACATTGTTTGTATAGTAAGATTTGGTCTATCTCTCACGGTTTACCATTTATGCAAAAGTCGTCATGAGTAAACAGAACTACATGGGCTATAGACAGAAAATTCAAGATACACATTTCGTGTACTATAAAAGTCTCAAACATATGGCACTTTAATCAAAATCGTTAGTCATTTTCAAGAAAATCAAAGCTTTCGAAAAATGTTCTATGTAAAGGGTAGTTTAGGATAGAGGAATTTTCTTCAAAATCTTCGTGTTGCGGCCTTAAGACATAAAACTTTGGTTTTTAACCGACTTTTCCTTTTTTCAGTTATGCTTCTCTCAGACTGACACACAGACACACACGGACTATTTCCTAAAATACTTTTTTTTTTTTGGATTCAGGGGACCTCAAAACGTATTTCCGGTGAAATCTGGACATCGAGGTTTTGGGTGGAATACAATACCTCCTCTACTTACTATACGTAGTAGAGAATGTAAAAAAGAAAGCATTTCTAGAAAATGGTCTATGTGCGTTCGAATCAATTAAACGGATTGTTAAAAGAAAAATAACTTAAAATTATAATCAGCAGATATAACACTTCAAAATCAGCACTCAGAGTGGAAGAAAATTTTGGATGATCCATCAAAAGTTCCTGATTTATGGAGAAAAACCTCTTGCTGCATTTCGACTGATCACGAGACGCGATTGAATAAACATCTTTTCTGAGTTGGAACAGTGGCATCTCCAAATTGTTCATTGTGCCCCAAAGAAGAAGTGAACATGGTATATTTAAAGAAGTGTGAATCCCTTATGGTTTTTGAAACAATGTCAAAATGCTTGGAAGCAAGGATAATATTTTCGTTATTAACTCCTGAGCATTAGACACGCACATGCGCACATACACATTTTTTGTGGAGTAAAATTTTGTCTAACGCGTTGCCGAAATGTCTTTCGTTCAGAGCTGCATGGAAGCTTTAGTCTTAACAGAATACATCAATGTAAGATCAATTCCTGGTGAGTTGTACTTAATCGATGAAGTGGAATTGGTTAGTAAAGAGAAGATTTTGATCCTGAACAGTAATTTACTGTAACCAGTTGCAAAACGTAGAGTCAGCTTCATTGAGACCTTTGACACTTTTAAAGTGAAATAAATCACGCAGTTGCCATCGCAAGATTTTCCATATGTCGTATGGCATTCCTTGTTACTGCTGTTAATAGCTCCTGCTATTATCTAGGCTAATATTTGAAACAGAGATCTGCCTGTCTATACATAACCTCAAAACAGCTCATGTCCTCAGAGGACATCTTCATTCTGGATGATTTTTCTATATGGTAAACAATAAGAGATAGACAAAAGCTTACAAAATATAAAATCTCTTTAAAACACACAATTCGTCAAATACTTTTTCTTTTGAGTGAACCATTTCTAAAATATTCTGTATTCTTTGTTTGAACTTGCCAATACTTAAACCTTTTACTTTCTCTACTGGTAAGTCGAGGAGATATTGTATTCCACCCAAAAATTTGATGTCGAGTTTTCAACGGAAATGTTCTTGGACCACCTGAAAATAAATATATATTTTTAGAAAAAGGTCCGTGTGTGTGTCTGTCAGTTAAAAACCAAAGTTGATATTTAAATTTAATGTCTTTCAAGGATGCAACACGAAGATTTTGAAGAAAATAGCCCCATCCTAAACTACCCTTTACATGGAAAACTTTTAGAAAAGTTTTACTTTCTTGAAAATGGCTCTAACGCTCTTAATTAAAATGTCATATGTTTGAGATATTTTTATGACAAATGAAATGTATATCTTGAATTTTCTGGCTATAGCCCCTGTAGTCGTATTTACTCTGGACGACTTTTGCATAAATGGTAAACCGTTAGAGATAGACCAAATCATAATATACAAAAAATGTAGATCTTGCTAAAATACACAATTTATGTCTCAATAAATTTTCTTGTAGGGTGAACCATTTCGGAGATATTCCTTGTTATGTGTGTGAGTTTCGGAAAACTTGGAACTTTCGTGAAATGGGTCATCGTTGTTCATTTTTTTATGTTACGTGTACAAAGAGAACGGAATCTCAAAGCTTTAAAAGATTTGACTATCGCACAAAGCCTACTGTATTCTAATATTCCCCTTGTACCTACAAGGAAATAAGCAATAAGATAATTTGTACAAATGTTTATCTCAACTAACACGAAGAAGATATAGGAATAAGAGTTTGTAAGAATGGTTAGTACAAGAGTAGAGAAAGTCATGTGAATGCAATACATCAGACTTTTTAAAATAGGAGTGTTATTCGTTTTTTCATTCCTTGGCCTTGCAAA
This sequence comes from Tenodera sinensis, assembly GCA_030765045.1. Classification (NCBI taxonomy): domain Eukaryota; kingdom Metazoa; phylum Arthropoda; class Insecta; order Mantodea; family Mantidae; genus Tenodera; species Tenodera sinensis. The sequence goes on from CM060974.1 coordinate 11,084,309, forward strand.
GAAAACAGAATTTCAAAAGCATTGCACATCAACCAGGCCTTAAAACATTTCACTATCGCTTAAAGCCTAGCGTATTCTCATATTCCTCTTGCACCTACAAGAAAATTCGCAATAAGGTAATTCCTCAAAATGCTTGTGTCGAATAAAATGTAGGAGGTAGTAGAAAGAGAGGAAGACCCAGACTTACGGAGTGATGACGTAGAAAATACAGCTGGGAGCAAACAGGTGTAGAAGTAGGCCTTCGGGTGGAGAGATATGGCAAGGGCAGGCGAGGCTAAACTCAAAGGGCCATAGTGCTACAGGATGAGGTTGATCATGGTGCTGGAGTATTAAACACTTCAAGTGTAAAGCAGCTCACAAAAAGTTTTAATTGGCAGAGCTGCGTTGTATGTTCTAATAGTACTGCTTTTTGCAGACACCTCATTCCTTACCGTTTGTAGGGTACTTCATTACGTCATGCTTTCATTTCCTTGGCTTATACTGTCACCTTGCCTTGTGTTGTCTATTGAAACAATGGAGGATACCTATGTTGGTGTTGTCAACTCATTGGCTAATTGTGAATTGCAAGGCCATAGAAGCAGATAGCAACCTCCCTCAACTGGAAGGTAAATGCTGTATCACTTCTCCGGACGTTTCTCACGAACTAACATACACTCTGTATTGTCCTTGAAAGTGCACCGTTATGGTTTTTGCGCATCATCGGGCATCTTAAGATATCAAGAGATCAAATCTCTACTGGCAACGTGATACAGGTCCTAAAGGCAAGTTCGCACTTCATCTGGCAAGCATTTCAGATCTGTCCGTCGCAATACAACATGTTCTGTTGAAACTGACCCATAAAAATAAAATCTTATCTCTAAGTTTTTTCTCTCAACAGGGATATGCTAAGATCATACTGGAACAATTACTCATCGACAATTATAATTCATTTACCGTTTGTGTAGATATGGATTTGTTTATGTTGGACTTTCTTTAAAACATCAAATTCACACACATTTATACTAACTCATGCTTTCAGTCTCTAGGAAAAGAACAGATTTGGCTAAAGAAAAATTCCCATCGTCCATTCGGAAATCGAACCTGAAATCTCTGGGTTTGGATTTACTCCCACACACGATATTTTTACTCTCTGTACTAGGAAATTTCGTAAAAAATTCGATATCGAGATTTCATCGGAAATGTTTCGATGTCGAGGTTTCGATGTCGAGGTTTCGATGTCGAGGCTTCGATGTCGAGGTGTCCATTTATAAGTTTCGATATCGATGTCGAGGTGTCGATGTCGAGGTGTCGATGTCGAGGTGTCGATGTCGAACGTTCGATGGTTAAGTAAAGATTGCCCATGTCTAGATGTCGATGACGAAGTTTCGATGTCGGTGTCGAGGTGTCGGTGTCGATATATAGGTATCGATGTCGTAATTTCGATGTGGAGTTTAGATGTCGAGAAGCCCATGTCGATGTCGAAGTTTCGATTTCGAAGTGTCGATGTCACGCTTCAATGTCGGTGACGATGTATAAGTTTCGATGTGGGATTTTCGATGTCGATTTTTCGATTTCGGATGTTTCGACGTCGGTTTCTTCGATGTCGAAATTTCGTTTTTAGGTCTCGTGAGGTGTCGGTGTCAATGTATAAGTCTAGAAGTCGGTGTCGAACTTTCGATGTGGAAGTTTCGATTCGTGGTGTCGCTGTATAAGTTTCGAAATCGAAGTCTAAATTTCCATGTCGAAGCTTCGATGTCAAAGTTTCGATGTGGAGGTGTCGATAACGAGGTTTCGGTGTCGAGGTATTTATTTTGAGGAGTCGTTGTCGATGTATAGGTATCGATATCGTAATTGCGATGACGGTATTTAGATGGCGAGAAGCCCATGTCGAGGTGTCGATGTCGAAGTTTCAATGTCAAGGTGTCGATGTCGAAGTTTCGATGTCGAGGTGTCGATGTCGAAGTTTGGATGTCGAAGTTTGGATGTCGAAGTTTGGATGTCGAAGTTTGGATGTCGAAGTTTGGATGTCGAAGTTTGGATGTCGAAGTTTGGATGTCGAAGTTTGGATGGCGAAGTTTGGATGGCGAAGTTTGGATGGCGAAGTTTGGATGGCGAAGTTTGGATGGCGAAGTTTGGATGGCGAAGTTTGGATGTCGAAGTTTGGATGTGGAAGTTTGGATGCCGAAGTTTGGATGTCGAAGTTTGGATGTGGAAGTTTGGATGTGGAAGTTTGGATGGCGAAGTTTGGATGGCGAAGTTTGGATGGCGAAGTTTGGATGGCGAAGTTTGGATGGCGAAGTTTGGATGGCGAAGTTTGGATGTCGAAGTTTGGATGTCGAAGTTTGGATGTCGAACTTTCGATGTCGAACTTTCGATGTCGAACTTTCGATGTCGAACTTTCGATGTCGAACTTTCGATGTCGAACTTTCGATGTCGAACTTTCGATGTCGAACTTTCGATGTCGAACTTTCGATGTCGAACTTTCGATGTCGAACTTTCGATGTCGAACTTTCGATGTCGAACTTTCGATGTCGAACTTTCGATGTCGAACTTTCGATGTCGAACTTTCGATGTCGAACTTTCGATGTCGAACTTTCGATGTCGAACTTTCGATGTCGAACTTTCGATGTCGAACTTTCGATGTCGAACTTTCGATGTCGAACTTTCGAGGAGTAAGTACCGATTGCCCATGTCTAGATGTCGATGTCGAAGTTTCGATGACGAGTTTTCGATGACGAAGTTTCATTGTCGGTGTTGAGGTGTCTGTGTCGATGTATAGGTGTCGATGTCGTAATTTCGATGTGGAATTTAGATGTCGAGAAGCCCATGTCAATGTCGATGTGGTAGTTTCGGTTTCGAAGTTTTGATGTCGACATGAATGGAGCTCCAAAAACCTCATGACTATCAATGTGGAAAAAACAAATTATGAATTATTTACACTAAAATACAAACCAGTTAATGTTAGCATAAATTATAATGGTAAACCACTCAAAGCAGTTGATGATGCCAAATACTTAGGCATCACTTTCGACAGAAAGCTAAGTTGGAAAAAACATATAACAAACATCTCAGAAAAGGTTGAAAAGAAATTGCAAATCCTGAAAAGGTTAGCTGGTGCTAAATGGGGCTGCTCAAGGAGAGTCCTTAACACAACATACAAAATGTATATTAAACCAAACTTCTTGTACTGTTCTGAAGCTTTAATAACAGCAGCAAATGCTAACATCAATAAACTTGAACAAATACAAAATCAGGCTCTTCGCCTAATCACTGGAGCAGTTAAATCCACACCTATTGATGCCATGCTTGCCTTAACACGGACCCCATCAATAACAACAAAAATAGAAGAACAAGCATTGCTCCAACACGAGAAAATGTTACGACTGCCAAACTCTAAATGGAAAGAAGAGAACCTCCCCCATTCAATCCTTAAAACTCATAGTACTTTCCTAGAAAAGGTAACACAGATTAAATCCAAATTGAACATTCCTAACACCAGAGAAAATCTACTTATAAGAGAAAATCCATTGGAATTATTGCAACCTACCTTCAATTTGGAATTAATAGAGGAAATAAGTAAATCAGACACACCAAAAGAAATACAAAAACTTCTAGCTCTGGAAACAATCAATACTAGGTATCCCACAGAAGAATGGCTGCACATATATACTGATGGATCCTCGAAGGAAAACCTTACTGGAGCTGGAGTTACGTGTTCACAATTTTCCTTTTATCATTCTGTTGGCAGAGACACAACAAATTATGATGGAGAAATAGAGGCTATATACATTGCTCTCCGACAATTATTAAATCTTCCCTTAAATAAATTTAACAAGGCAGTAATTCTTTCAGATTCTAAAGCTGCAATTCAGGGAATATGTTCAAATACTACAAAGAAGTCAACAAAAATTAGAGAATGCTACAAAATGTTAACACAACTCCAAAAAGTTAATAAGACTGTTCATCTCCAATGGATTCCAGCACACTGTGGAATCGTGGGGAACGAAGCTGCAGACTCACTTGCAAAGAAAGGCACAACAATAAAACAAAATTCTAAATTCAATTTCTCATATTCCTCAATAAAACGCTTGATCATAAAAAATTTTTGTCATTCATATCTACAAGAAATAGAAACAAATGCCAAAGATAAAAAATGGATTACACTACTTTCCAATCCAGATATAATCCCCCAGAGACCAAGGAAAACAGCTGTTGCAGCCTTCCGACTATTGACAAATCATGACTGCTTGGCAAGTCATCTCTACAGAATAGGTATCTCAGCCTCACCGATATGTGTCCTGTGTAACAATCCAGCAGAAATGAATGAAGACCACTTGAAGACCTGTGAAGCATTAAGATCAGAAGAAACTACAGTTCAAAAGTATTGGAAAGCACGAATGCTAATGGCTTCATTGCCAGATGCAAGGCACTAGAAAACAACAACAGTTTTGATGTCGAAGTTTCGATGTCTAAGTGTCGATGTCGAGGCTTCAATGTCGGTGACGATGTATAAGTTTCGATGTCGGATTTCCGATGTGGGATTTTCGATGTCGGATTTTTCAAGGCGGATTATTCGATGTCGAAGTTTCGTTTTTAGGTCTCGTCGAGGTGTCGGTGTCAATGTGTAAGTCTAGAAGTCGGTGTCGAACTTTCGATGTCGAACATTCGTTTTCGAACATTCGTTTTCGAACTTTCGATGTCGAAGTTTCGATTCGAAGTGTCGTTGTCGAGCTGTCGGTGTATAAGTTTCGAAATCGAACTCTAAATTTTCATGTCGAAGCTTCGATGTGGAGGTGTCGATGTCGAGGTTTCGGTGTCGAGTGGTTGTCGATGTATAAGTATCGATATCGTAATTGCGATGACGGTATTTAGATAGCGAGAAGCCCATGTCGGGGTGTCTTTGTCGAGGTGTCGATGTCGAAGTTTGGATGTCGAAGTTTGGATGTCGAATTGGCGATGTCGAATTGGCGATGTCGAATTGGCGATGTCGAATTTTCCATGTCGAATCTTCCATGTCGAATCTTCCATGTCGAACTTTCGAAGGGTAGGTACCGATTACCCATGTCTAGATGTCGATGACGAGGTTTCGATGACTAGGTTTCGATGACGAGGTTTCGAAGACGAAGTTTCGATGTCGGTGTTGAGGTGCCGGTGTCGATGTATAGGTATCGATGTCGTAATTTCGATGTGGAGTTTAGATGTCGAGAAGCCCATGTCAATATCGATGTCGAAGTTTTGATGCCGAAGTTTCGATGTCTAAATGTCGATGTCGACGCTTCAATGTCGGTGACGATGTATAAGTTTCGATGTCGGATCTCCGATGTGGGATATTCGATGTCGGATTCTTCGATGTCGAAGTTTCTTTTTTAGGTCTCTTCAAGGTGTCGGTGTCAATGTATAAGTCTAGAAGTCGGTGTCGAACTTTCGATGTCGAACATTAGTTTTGGAACTTTCGATGTGGAAGTTTCGATTCGAGGTGTCGGTGTATAAGTTTCGAACTCGAAGTCTAAATTTCCATCTCGAAGCTTCGATGTGGAAATTTCGATGTGGAGGTCTCGATCTCGAGGTTTCGGTGTCGAGGTATTGATTTTGAGGAGTCGTTGTCGATGTATAGGTATCGATATCGTAATTGCGATGACGGTATTTAGATGGCGAGAAGCCCATGTCGAGATGTCGATGTCGAAGTTTCAATGTCAAGGTGTCGATGTCGAAGTTTCAATGTCAAGGTGTCGATGTCGAGGTGTCTTTGTCGAGGTGACGATGTCGAGGTGACGATGTCGAGGTGTCGATGTCGAAGTTTGGATGTCGAAATTTGGATGTCGAAATTTGGATGTCGAATTTTCGGTGTCGAACTTTCTATGTCGAACTTTCTATGTCGAACTTTCTATGTCGAACTTTCTATGTCGAACTTTCTATGTCGAACTTGCTATGTCGAACTTGCTATGTCGAACTTGCTATGTCGAACTTGCTATGTCGAACTTGCTATGTCGAACTTGCTATGTCGAACTTGCTATGTCGAACTTGCGATGCCGAACTTGCGATGCCGAACTTGCGATGCCGAACTTGCGATGTCGAACTTGCGATGTCGAACTTGCGATGTCGAACTTGCGATGTCGCACTTGCGATGTCAAACTTGCGATGTCGCACTTGCGATGTCGCACTTGCGATGTCGCACTTGCGATGTCGAACTTGCGATGTCGAACTTTCGATGGGTAAGTACCGATTGCCCATGTCTAGACGTCAATGTCGAAGTTTCGATGTCGGTGTTGAGGTGTCGGTGTTGATGTATAGGTATCGATGTCGTAATTTCGATGTGGAGCTTAGATGTCGAGAAGCCAATGTGGATGTCGTAGTTTAGGTTTCGAAGTTTCGATTTCGAAGTGTCGATGTCGAGGTTTCAATGTCGGTGACGATTATTAAGTTTCGATGTCGGATTTCCGATGTGGGATTTTCGATGTCTATTTTTTGATGTCGGATTTTTCGAGGTCGGATTCTTCGATGTCGAAGTTTCGTTTTTAGGTCTCGTCGAGGTGTCGGTGTCAATGTATAAGTCTAGAAGTCGGTGTCGAATTTTCGATGTCGAACATTCGTGTTCGAACTTTCGATGTCGAACATTCGTTTTCGAACTTTCGATGTGGAAGTTTCGATTCGAGGTGTCGGTATATAAGTTTCGAAATCGAAGTCTAAATTTCCATGTCGAAGCTTCGATTTCAAAATTTCGATGTGGAGCTGTCGATGTCGTGGTATTGATTTTGAGCAGTCGTTGTCGATGTATAGGTATCGATATCGTAAATGCGATGTCGGTATTTAGATGGCGAGAAGCCCATGTCGAGGTGTCAATGTCGAAGTTTGGTTGTCGAAGTTTGGTTGTCGAATTTTCGATTCGAAGTGTCGGTGTATAAGTTTTGATATCGAAGTCGAAATTTATATGTCGAGGTTTCGATGCAGAAATTTCGAGGTCGAGGTGTCGATGTCGAGGGTTCGAGGTCGAGGTGTCGATGTCCAGGTTTCGGTGTCGATGTATGTTTCGATATCGATATCGTAATTTCGATATCGGAATTTAGATGTCGAGAAGCCCATGTCGAGGTGTCGATATCGAGAAGCCCATGTCGAGATGATGTCGAAGTTTCGATGTCGTGGTTCCGGTGTCGAGGTTTCGTTGTCGATGATGTGTCGATGTATGCGTTTCGATGTCGAAGTTTCGTCGTCGAGGTGTGGATGTCGAGGTGTGGATGTTGAGGTGTGGATGTCGAAGTTTGGACGTCGAATTTTCGATGTGGAATTTTCGATGTGGAATTTTCGATGTGGAATTTTCGATGTGGAATTTTCGATGTGGAATTTTCGATGTGGAATTTTCGATGTGGAATTTTCGATGTGGAATTTTCGATGTGGACTTTTCGATGCGAAGTTTTGATGTCGAATTTTTGATGTATTTTCGATGTATTCTCGACGTGGAATTTTCGACGTGGGATTTTCGACGTGGAATTTTCGACCTGGAATTTACGACGTGGAATTTTCGACGTGGAAATTTCGATGTCGAATTTTCCATGTCGAATTCTCGATGTGGAACTTTCGATGTCGAATTTTCCATTTCGAACTTTCGATGTCGAATTTTACATGTCGAATTTTCAAAGTCGAATTTTCGATGTCGTACATTCGATGTCATACTTTCGATGTCGAACTTTCGAAGCGTAGGTACCGATTGCCCATGTCTAGATGTCGATGTCGAGGATTCGATGACGAGGGTTCGATGAGGAGGTTTCGATGAGGAAGTTTCGTTGTCGGTGTCGATGTATAGGTATCGATGCCGTAATTTCGATGTGGAGTTTGGATATCGAGATGCCCATGTCGATGTCTAAGTTTTGATGTCGTAGTTTCGATTTCGAAGTTTTGATGTCGAAGTTTCGATGCCTCAGTGTCGATGTCGAGGCTTTAATGTCGATGACGATGTATAAGTATCGATGTCGGATTTTCGATGTTGGTTTTTTCGAGGTCGGATTCTTCGATGTCGAAGTTTCGTTTATAGGTCTCGTCGAAGTGTCGGTGTCAATGTATAAGTCTAGAAATCGGTGTCGAGCTTTCGATGTCGAACATTCGTTTTCGAACTTTCGATGTGGAAGTTTCGATTCGAGGTGTCGTCGATGTGTCGGTGTATAAGTTTCGAAATCAAAGTCGAAATTTCCATTTCGAGGCAATGATGTCGAAGTTTCGATGTGGAGGTGTGGATGTCGAGGTATTGATTTAGAGGTGTCGGTGTCGATGTATAGGTATCGATATCGTAATTTCGATGTCGGAGTTTATATGTCGCGAAGCCCATGTCGAGGTGTCGATGTCGAGCAGCCCATGTCGAAGTTTCGATGTCGTTTCGTTGTCGAAGTTTGGATGCCGAGGTTTGGATGCCGAGGTTTGGATGTCGAAGTTTGGATGTCGAAGTTTGGATGTCGAAGTTTGGATGTCGAAGTTTGGATGTCGAAGTTTGGATGTCGAAGTTTGGATGTCGAAGTTTGGATGTCGAAGTTTGGATGTCGAAGTTTGGATGTCGAAGTTTGGATGTCGAAGTTTGTATGTCGAATTTTCGATTCGAAGTGTCGGTGTATAAGTTTCGATATCGACTTCGAAATTTATATGTCGAGGTTTCGATGCAGAAATCTCGATATCGAAGTTTCGATGTCGAATTTTCGAGGTCGAGTTGTCGATGTCGAGGTGTCGGTGTCGATGTATAGGTTTCGATATCGATATCGTAATTTCGTTATCGGAATTTAGATGTCGAGAAGCCCATTTCGAGGTGTCGATGTCGAGAAGCCCATGTCGAGATGTCGATGTCGAAGTTTCGATGTCGTGGTTCCGGTGTCGAGGTTTCGTTGTCGATGTCGAGGTGTCGATGTATGCGTTTCGATGTCGAAGTGTGGATATCGAAGTGTGGTTGTCGAATTTTCGATGACGAATTTTCGATGACTAATTTTCGATGACGAATTTTCGATGTCGAACTTTCGAGGGTTAGGTACCGATTGCCCATGTCTAGATGTCGATGTCGAAGTTTCGATGACGAGGTCGAGGTGTCGGTGTCGATGTATAGGTATCGTTGTCGAATTTTGGATGTCGAATTTTCGATATCGCATTTTCGATGTCGAATTCTCGATGTCGAATTTTCGATGTCGAATTTCCGATGTCGAATTTTCGATGTCGAATTTTCGATGTCGAATTTTCGATGTCGAATTTTCGATGTCGCATTTTCGATGTCGCATTTTCGATGTCGCATTTTCGATGTCGCATTTTCGATGTCGCATTTTCGATGTCGCATTTTCGATGTCGCATTTTCGATGTCGCATTTTCGATGTCGCATTTTCGATGTCGAATTTTCATGTCGAATTTTCGATGTCTAAGTCTTGAAATCGATGTCAAACATTGATTATAGAACCTTCGATGTGGATGTTTCGAATAGAGGTGTGTCGAGGTGTCGGTGTATAAGTTTCGAAATCGAAAATTTCAAAGTTGAAGTTTGGGTGTAGAAATTTCGATGTGGAAATTACGATGTCGAGTTGTCGATATCGAGAAGCCCATGTCGAGGTGTCGATGTCGAAGTTTCGGTGTCGATGTATAGGTATCGATAATGGAATTTCGATATCGGAGTTTAGATGTCGAGAAAACCGTGTCGGTGTTGATGTCGAACCTTCGATGTCGTACTTTCTGTGTCGAACTCTCGGTGTCCAACTTTCGGTGTGCAACTTTCGGTGTGCAACTTTCGGTGTCGAAGTTTCGGTGTCGAAGTTTCGGTGTCGAAGTTTCGGTGTCGAAGTTTCGGTGTCGAAGTTTCGGTGTCGAAGTTTCGGTGTCGAACTTTCGATGTCGAAATATCCATGTCGAATTTTCGATGTCGAACTTTCGAGGGTTAGGTACCGATTGCCCATGTCTAGATGTCGATGTCGAAGTTTCGATGACGAGGTTTCGATGTCGGTGTCGATGTATAGGTATCGTCGAATTTTCGATGTCGAGTTTTCTGTGTCGAACTTTCGATGTCGAATCTTCGATGTCTAATTTTCGATGTCGAATTTTCGTTGTCGAATTTTCGTTGTCGAATTTTCGATGTCGAGTTTTCGTTGTCGAGTTTTCGTTGTCGAGTTTTCGTTGTCGAGTTTTCGTTGTCGAGTTTTCGTTGTCGAGTTTTCGTTGTCGAGTTTTCGTTGTCGAGTTTTCGTTGTCGAGTTTTCGTTGTCGAGTTTTCGTTGTCGAGTTTTCGTTGTCGAGTTTTCGTTGTCGAGTTTTCGTTGTCGAGTTTTCGTTGTCGAACGTTCGACGTCGAATTTTCGACGTCGAATTTTCGACGTCGAATTTTCGACGTCGAATTTTCGACGTCGCACTTTCCATGTCGCACTTTCCATGTCGCACTTTCCATGTCGAACTTTCGTAGTCGAACTTTCGTAGTCGAACTTTCGTAGTCGAACTTTCGTAGTCGAACTTTCGTAGTCGAACTTTCGTAGTCGAACTTTCGTAGTCGAACTTTCGTAGTCGAACTTTCGTAGTCGAACTTTCGTAGTCGAACTTTCGTAGTCGAACTTTCGTAGTCGAACTTTCGTAGTCGAACTTTCGTAGTCGAACTTTCGTAGTCGAACTTTCGTAGTCGAACTTTCGTAGTCGAACTTTCGTAGTCGAACTTTCGTAGTCGAACTTTCGTAGTCGAACTTTCGTAGTCGAACTTTCGTAGTCGACTTTTCTTAGTCGACTTTTCGATGTCTAAGTCTTGAAATCGATGTCGAACATTGGTTATAGAACTTTCGATGTGGATGTTTCGAATAGAGGTGTGTCGAGGTGTCGGTGTATAAGTTTCGAAATCGAAATTTCCAAGTTGACGTTTCGATGTAGAAATTTCGATGTCGAAGTTTCGATGTGGAAATTACGATGTCGAGTTGTCGATGTCGAGAAGCCCATGTCGAGGTGTCGATGTCAAAGTTTCGAGGTCGGTGTCGATGGCGAGGTATTGATGTCGAGGTGTCAGTGTCGATGTATAGGTATCGATATCGTAATTTCGATGTCGGAGTTTACATGTCTAGAAGCCCATGTCAAGGTGTCGATGTCGAGCAGCCCATGTCGATATGTCGATGTCGAGGTGGCGGTGTCATTGTGTCGGTGTCGATATCGTAATTTCGATGTCGGAGTTTAGATATAGAGAAGCCCATGTCGATGTCGTAGTTTCGATGTCGTAATTTCGATGTCATTATTTCGATGTCGAGGTGTCGATGTCGAAGTGTCGAAGTCGAAGTGTCGATGTTGAAGTTTTAGATGTCGAAGTGTTTGTCGAGATGTCGGTGTATAAGTTTCGATATCGAAGTCGAAATTTACATGTCGAGTTTTCGATGTAGAAATTTCGATGTCGAAATTACGATGTCGAGCTGAAGATGTCGAAGTTTTGAGGATGAGGTGTCGATGTATAGGTTTCGATATCGATATCGTAATTTCGATGTCGGAGTTTAGCTGTCGAGAAGCCCGTGTCGAGATGTACATAGATGTTTCAATGTGAAGTTTCGATGTGAAGTTTCGGTGTCGATGTCGAGGTTTCTGTGTGGGTGTCGAGGGGACGGTGTCGATGTCGGCAGTTTCGATGCCGAAAGACTCGATGTCGATGTCGAGGCAGTACCTGGTTCGTTCCTCACTGAAGTGATCGACGCTCTCCTCGTTGGTGTGTCCACCTAGTCTCTTGTCTCGTTCAGTCCAGGGTTCGATGTCTGTCCTCGGCCAGCGTCAGCATTTGCTGGGTCATGTGGCATTGACCCTGTCCTTTGATAAAAGGAGCAACGACCTCGTGTGTCGGGAAGCGTTTTAAGCAAGAGTAGCATTTCCGAAATTTATTGAATTTCTTACATTCATGGTTCACTCCACTGTTTACGAACTGCACTAATAAGCGACGCACTTCTGTGCCACAATAATCACGTTAAGTTAATTTGACTCGCTGACTCGACGCTTGAAGACTAGGTGTAAACGATATCACGTCAAGGGGACTGTAGACTTTATGAATCCTCTCATTTCCAGTGTTTTTAAGCGCACGTGCCTCTTCAATTTACCTTACTTTAATTGGTGGGCTTTCCAGACGATTTTACGTGCCTTAACATTTCATACTCAAATTATGCATTTTCATTGGGGCATTCTCCATCCCCTCCTTCAAAATGCCATCTTGAATTAGGGAATTCCCCCGACTTATCTATTTAGGTGCTCTCACTCTTTGAGGCACGGGATATTAAGAGGCAATAAGACAAAATAGTTTTACCCTCCAAAAGAGGATAATAGAGTTGTCGTTGGAGGGAACGCCTAACAGATTCGCTTTCCCTAATTTGTGCACATTTCGAGCCTTCTTAGTTTCAGGTCCTGGACAGTGTTTTAACATGAACTTCTACATTCGATAGGCCTTTTTTACGAAAAGGTCTCTGTGTGTGTGTGTTTTTTTTTTCAGTCTGTGAGCAGTATAACTCAAACGAAAAGTCGGTTCGAAACCAAAGTAGGTATTTATGTTTCTTTCAAGGGTGCAGAAAATTGCTCCGCACTAAACTACCCTTTACATGGAAAATTTAACGAAACTTTTTATTTTCTTAAAAATTGCTCTAACTATTATGATTAAAATGGCATATGTTTGTTATTTTATAGGAAATGAAATATCTTGAATTTTGTGGCTATAGCCTGTTTAGTTCTATTTACTCTGTATGACTTGCATAACTGTTACACCGTAAGCAATAGACCAAATCTTACTATACCAAAATGTAGATCTTGCTAAAACACACAATTTATGTCTGACTAAATTTTTTGTAGAGTGAACCATTTCGGAGATATTCCTTGTTATGTGTGCGAGTTTTGGAGAACCTATACTCCCGTCAAGTGGAACATAGGTAGTTATTCATTTCTTAATCTCTTATCCGTGCAAAGAGAACGAAATTTGAAAGCTTTAAAAGATTTGACTGTCGCTCAAAGCCTACTCTAATATTCTCCTTGCACTTACAAGGAAATAAGCAGAAAGATAATTTCTGCAAATCGCTTAAAATTCTTGCTGAGAATATAGATATCCCCAAAGGCTGATGAATTGATGAGTGTTGGCCTTGGTCCAGCGCGGTGATGTGCAAGTAGGCACTGCCAAGAGGTGCATTATTTGCAGATGCTAGGAGTCTCCCATCAAGACAGCCACCCACCTGCCAGAGTCTGTGGGTGTGGTGGGTTTTGGACAGTGATGGAGTTTTCTTGTGATCGGCTATGCCATCGTCGACCTCGTTGGCAGGTATTGATCCCCTTCCTACTGCCTACGCTTTGCACAGAATCCTCTAATGTAAATCCCCACATGCCCCTAATAACTAATTGCCAATAAGAGTGCAGCCGGTTCATAAACACGAATATGCAAAATAACACTGAATTTATTAGGCTTATCGCATCCAAGCGTAAAATCGCATCACGCAAATCGTGTGTTAAATTCTCCAAACTATTGCTGTCTATGTATCTACTTTTGTTAATCGGATAAACCTTTATTCTAGCATAGAGTAGACAAAATCATAATTTTTAACAGCGTGTGGCTATGCTGGTTTTGAAATTCCATGCTCATTGTAAAACCACGAGAAAGAAAGGAGGAAATCTGATGTGTTAGTCACGTGACTTTCTCTACTCTTTTACTAACCATTCTTATAAATTCTTATTCCTGTACCTTTTTGGTGTTAGGTTATTGCGTATTTCCTTCGAGATCCCGTTCTCTTTACACACTTAACGTATAAAAAATGAACGAAAGTGACACACATAACAAGGAATATCTCCGAAATGGTTTATTCTACAAAAAATTTATTCTGACATAAATTGTGTTTAGCAAAATTTACGCTTTTGGTATAATAAGATTTTGTCTATCTCCTACGGTTTACGGGTTGTTCAAAAGTCATCCAGAGTATACAGGACTACATAGACTATAGCCAGAAAATTCAAAATATACACTTAATTTGTTATAAAAATATCTTAAACATGTGGCATTTTAATGAAAATCGTTAGCCTTTTTCAAGAAAATCAAAATTGTCGAAACATTTTCTATATAAGGGTAGTTTAGTGTGGGGCTATTTTCTTCAAAATCTTCGTGTCACATCCTTGAAAGTCATTCAATTTAAATATCAACTTTGGTTTTTAACCGACTTTTCGTTTCTAAGTTATGCTCTCCAAACACACACACACACACACACACACACACACACACACACACACACACACACACACACACACACACACACACAGACAATGCTCTTTTTTTGGACTCAGGGGTCTCAAAGCATATTCCCGGTGAAATCTCGACATCAAATTTTTGGGTGGAATACAATACTTCGTCTACTTACCAGTAGAGAAAGCAAAAATTCAATGCCACAGACCTTCTGCTTACCAAGCGCGTGCTCTAGCCGTTAAGCTACTGTGTTTTTCTCCCGGTACAATACGAATCGGTTGGAGAATTCAATAGTAGCTTAATGGTTAGAGCACCCACCAGGTAATCGGAGGGTCTGCGGTTCAAATCCCAGCTGTGGTATTGAGTTTTTCAGTTCGTTGTACCTCTCACTTATTGCTAACTTCCTTGTAGGTGCAAGGGGAATATGGTAATACAGTAGGCTTTAAGGGACAGTGAACTTTTTTAAAACTAGTCGTTATGTACTGGCTTTGAAGTTTCGTTCTCTTTGGATGGCCAAAAGATAATAAATAGCGCCACTCATTTCAGGAAAGTATAGTATTGAAACATTCAGACAAATAACAAAGAAAATCTCCAAAATAAAACACTCCACAAAAAAGTCATTTGAAATGAAGTGTATGTTTTAACAAGATCTACATTTTTGTCCAGTAAGACTTTGTCTCTTAGGGTTTGCTAGTTGTGCAAAAGTCATCCAGAATGAACAGGATTTCTAAGGACGTTCCCAGAAAATTAAAGATATGCATTTCGTTTGTCATGAAAATATGATAAACATACGGGCGTCTTCTCGCCTCTTTTATACATCAATCAATCCATCCATCTTTTCAGGTCCTTTTTTTTGTCGTCCCGGACTTGTTCTTCCATCCGAAATTTTGTCTCCCGTTGTTTTAAGGACCGGGGATCGGGAAGTAGGAGAAGGCCTTATGGGTTATGTATAATCGGGGCTTAGGCCCCTGGACCGCTACGGTAGCTATGAAGGCCCACAAGGAGCTACGAAAACCGGCAAACTGAACTCTGACAAAAATCGGCTTAGAATTGCATTTGACGAAGAAGCCCCAACAAGTTACAGAATTAAAGAGAAATCGGATTATTCTTAATGAAGAATTCATGCAGTACGCTAAGAACTGTTGTTACCGATGAAAGCAATGCTTGAAGATCGATGGACATCTTATGAATTTATTCGGGCGACAGTGGGCATTGGAATTAGTCAAATCCAAAATATCTTACATCAGCAGTTGTACGTGGGAAAACTTGTCGAAGGAGTCCACATAAACTGACTCCTGATCAAAAACAACGGATTGATTGGTCCAGAAAGTGCCTGGGAAAATTTCAAGGCGGCACTTCAAATTTGATTTGGAATATTGTTACTGCTGAGGAATCTTGGATTTGTGCTCCGGAAAAGAAAGGTCATCGGCTCAATGGGTCTTTCGAACATAACCTAAGCCCACAAAAGTCTGATGAATTCGCAGTAGTGGTAAGATGGTTGCCGTTTTTTTTTTTTTCTAAAACTGACAATATTGTCATAGTATTAGAAGACAGAATGAGTGGTGCACAAACATCTGTTTGCCCATTTTTTTGAAAAAGTTCATGAAAAACGGCCGAAATGAAAAATAATTTCACATTATGACAACTGAGTATCTGGATGCCCTAAAAGTTAGGAACATATGTCCTGCGCCATTGAGTTCTGACCTAGGACCTCGTGGTTTCTTTTTGTTTCCAAAAATTAAGTATAAAATTCGTGGAATCACTTTTTCATCATCAGATGAAACAGTGGGCATTAGAAAAACCTGGTTTTTGAAGTGCTTCAGAAACAATGGCATTGTTTTAAGGACTGGTTTTATGTAATTCAGTATATATTGATAAAAGTGAATATTTTGAAAAACAATTCACTAATTCTGTTTGATTTTCTACAACTTTTCACTGTCGGGGTACCTCTCAGAAACACTTGTTCACGCCGAGCGCTGAAAATACAACAGTGAGATTCTTTCTCAACCTTATTTCGGCTGTGGCAGCAGAAAAACATCTGAGTACCGTCTGACCAAGAAATGCATGCGGAAATAGCTCGGCACATACCAAACTTGTGCGTTCGGCACAACGACCTTAGCCGAACTCTGACGATGCGCCTCATGTGAAATGGAATTAAGGTACTTGGTCAAGGAAACAAATAATCTGGATCCATCTAGAAGACAACGAGCCGTCTTGGTGGTGTAAAACAGCCTATTGCTAAGTCGGTGTCCCACGGTCCAAATTTTTTAACCAAACATTTTTCGATCCAATGGAATTGCACACAAAAGAAACAGTGTCTGTCACACTATGATTCATTTTGGTTCAATAAAAATGACTGTTCACGTAGCAAGCGTGAGAAATAAACATGGCGGATGCAAATATTAATTTAGTGATTGTTGTATTAAGTATAGGTTTGGGATATATTTCCACGGGCCGAGGTATATTGGGTCTACTACAACACGAATTGAGGTTAGAGGAACCGGAAAACTATCGCAATTTTCTACGAATTGACGAAGATTTATTTCTCAACCTTTTACATCGTGTCGAAGGCAAAATTACACACCCGGACACAAATATGAGACAGTCGCGAAAGAAGCAAGGAACAATTATAATGGTTTTAATCTTAGTATGGATGGACAGGAGATTTGAACTCATTTCATAACATAAAATTTAAACATAACATTTAAACAATTATATATGCTGTATATTTTTATAAGTTACCTGCGCCTGATGTATTTTGCAACGGTTCCTCTAGAACTAATTTATTCTATTTGATTTATTGACACAAGTGCTAGATAAAACACTTATGTGAGACCCAGAGTGTTCTATCTGCAGTAAATTTGTCAGGAAATGCACTCAAAGTTTGGGACCTAATGTAGGGTTAGGGAACAATATTTTTATGAAACATATTGGTAAATAAGTCAATACAACTTACCATAATCAGTTTATTACAATATTACGACAAGAACACATTTATTGCAATATATAAAGAAGGATTACATATTGCTAGAACCTTGTGGTTCCAACCACCTCTGGATATGGTGAAAGGCATATATTTGTCACTTTATAGAACTCTGAATCAACAGTGGGCATCCATTTCATCACGGATTGCATATCTGCAACCTTTTCTTTTGACAATTTTTCCCTAGAGACGAAAGTTTTGTCTTTGCTAGTCGAATCTATTGTTCTGTTTCTCAAAATGTTTATTTTTTTAAGATACTGGGTTTATTCCATTCTAGATGACCGTGACTCTTCTTAAACTAAACGCTGAGAAGGTTATTCCTTTTATTTTGAGATTCCATAGAGTGCTAAACAGTCTATGAAATCACCACTCAAGAAAACAAACAAGTGAGAAAGGTTATGTATTGTTGACTTGGATGTTAAAGAAACTGAATGGTTGAACTATTGTATGTCAATCAATGCATTATAGATGTGAGAAAGAGTTTCGTAAAAACGATCATCAATTGAGAAAATAAATGAATGAAATGGAATTATTGTTATAAATGATGTAGAGGGTATACATAACACCATGTGTACTTGAGTACAAAAATATATTCTGTTGTTTTGTATCTAGTTACCCATTGACTTTGAAATTAAATTATTTACGATGCACTTTAACTGCTATAGTTCTCGGAATCGCACTCTATATTGGACATGGGAACACCACTTAATTTTGCTCACAGGCCTCTTTATCAGACTTGAGGTTCTTTTACGTGCCGCAAATCTACGAAACAGGATCTTTGCGTTACTAAGGATGTTTACTTCCGAAAAACTCCATTGCCCTCTACCGGGTGAAAATTTTGAAAATAAAAATTTTTTTAGGGTCAGAACTAACCAAAATATTTCTAAAAGTCCCTGGCTTTTACAGATTTCAGAGGAATTTATTTATCGCAAACCTTCTTCAGCATGGTTTCCAAACACATTGTTTTAACAGAATTTAATACTTATTCCCCGGACATGACTTTCTGTTTGTGAAAGTTTCTCTTTGATCATTTGGTCGTAATTTCTTCCTGGGTACAGGCACTTCGTCCTCTGACGTTGCATGCATTTCTGAATATTCTTGAACTGATAATGAACCAGAACTATAAGCTTCTTAATTCACGATCAACATCACAAGCGGGCGAACCACTGTTCAGCTGCTGATCGCCAAACAGTGACAACTGGAAAGTGAGGGAAACATTTGTTAGCAAATGGAAAAACTTGAAACTTGTGACGTCTTGAATATTATATGATATAGCTCACCGAGACAATTGGAAGGATTATATATAAAACTCGTATAATACCAAAAAGTGGACTTGTGCACTTACGAAGGTGCACAAAAAGTCAATAATTACGAGATGAAGCCAAGATTACCGCTAAATGGAACACAAGCAATAAATGGGGCGTCACTAACTCTGGCAACAAGGCGGCTGTTACCATAGCAACGGTCCTGCCTCTCTCACTTGTTTGTTCCAACTGCAGTGCTTATGTCAGACCCAAACTTACGGAAATGGAGATATGATTAATGATGTGTGTAAGATTATACGACAAGAGGGAACGTTAAAACTGTTCTCTTTGAAGTAAGAGCTGAAGGTTTTCTAGCGAGGTATATACTCTAGATACTCTTGGGCTTCAAGCTTCCATCATCCTGAGGATGGGAGAGATGCATGGTTCCGTTTCGTCAACAATTTACTTGGCTTGAAACCCTGGAACATCCAATACATACCCGTGTTAGGAATTTAAAAGCATTTTTCAGACACAAATTATTTATTTTTCAACATAGTTCCCTTTTAGAGATATACACTTCTCCCAAAGTTTCTGCCATTTGAACCCCTCCATAAAGTAAGAATTGTCAGGCTCTGCCTCTGTCTCTGTCTCGACAATGACTCCATGTGATCTAAATGTTGTCCCCATTAGCCGTTTCTTCATGTTTGGGATGAAGAAATAGGAGCCCAGTTGACCGAATATTGGAGGTGCGGTAGCAATTCTTAATATAATTCATGCAGCTTGACACGACAACATCGGATGAATGTGCTGGTGCTTGTCGTAATAAAACACTTTGTTCACCAAATGGAACCGTCGTCCAACTTCTTGTTGAATAGGTCCAACAATTCACTGCAGTGTTATACAGTCTTCTTTTTCCTTTTTCCAAGAAGTCGGTGGCATGACAACCTTTGTGTCCCAAAAAATCGTCGCTATCACTTTTCCAGCCGATGGTACCACCTTTTGGAGCAGATTCACCTGAAGCAACTCATTGTTTTGATTGTTGCTTGATTTCTTGAGCACAGGTCTCATCGTCGATGACAACTTGACGCCAAATATCCTTCAGATTTCCAAACACAGCTCTGAAGTTGAAAATCACACCCATCTGTTATCCAATGTGAGCAAACATGACTCCGATCGGACCCAGAACTTTTTCATTTCCACGTATGTTGTAAAATATGAATTGCATTTAGCAGATCTAAGAGGGAAATTCTTCATAACTGTCACATGGGCGGAGAACAAATTCTGCAGATGGAGAGCTGTAAATATTTGGGAGTGTTCTTGGCGAGTGACGCTAGATGTGACGGTCATAAATTCTGCGTCTAGGAAAGCGTGGAAAACATTACATTACTCAAAGAGCTTCTGAAAAAGGAAGCGGAAAGTCCAGGAAATTTGCCTACAAGCCTTTAGTGCGGCCAATTATGGAATTTGGAGCAGCATGTTGCGATCCATATAGAATTAGTCAAATTGATTCATTAGAATAAATGCAGAATAGGCTATAAAAGTCGTAAACAGGTAAATATTTTGGGCCTGCATAAGAGGAAGAGATTAAATACGGGCTTCTGAAAGTTCGGCGGAAGAGGCATAGGTTATGCACATTATGCACATTATTTAAAGGTTACTGTGGTTCTAATGCATGGATGGGCATCGGGGAAAGATTGAAGAACCTAATATACACGGAAGAAATGGTAATTTATTTAAAATTAAGGGTATAAGACACAGAGTTAACCTAACAAAATTCTCCTTTGTTAATAAAACCATTGAGGAATGGAATGAATTGCCTGTAGTAGACTTTCAGGACCGTCCTTTGTCCATGAAGAAATTTAGGAAACATTTAAATAAAGTAAATATTAGATAGTTTATAATAAAGGTTACTTAGGTATAGGTATGCTTGACATTTTATAAACTAGTTGTAAATACTAGTGGTAAATTTATTGCTTATACTGAGAGAATAGGTAATTAATGAAGTAAATTAGAAATCAATGGTTAAAAAACCTAGCTGTTATATTATAAAACCATAAGTTGGTTTTTGGCACTCATCAAAAAACTACGTTTAAAGTCGTTGAACCAAGATCTTAGTGTTGTCATATATGGCAAAAGATACCCATAAAGAGCACCCAATTTCGTTTGCACTCCTCACAAATTTCCCCATCCAAAAGCAAAATGGGAATCACTGAACGATGCTTCATATTTTTACGTTTTAACGAAAACACTGAACCACTAACTGAAATGCCTGCCAAAGCCAAACTAACCTAAGAACCAGTACCAAATTTGATTTGACTACGTAACAAATGACAGTACACGATTCTAACACCACCTAGCCTTAGTAACACCATATCTTTTGAAACACGGAGATTTATTGAACCTCCTTCATAGATATTAGTGTTTTCTCTTTGTTGTTCTATGTTCTTTCTTTTGTTCATGTGTTTTATCTCACAAATAAAACACAGTAGCTAATGGAAAAATTAACCAATGTTTTAAAATTTATCTAAACTAATCTGTTACCTTCCAAACACGGTAAACCTGTGAGACGTTATAGATCTAAGGCTCAACTAGCAGATTATAAGTAATCTTAACACCTCCAGCAGCCAAATTCTTGTTCAACTCTCATCCTTTCCATAAGATGCTCCTGTCCCCATCCAAACTAATCCTTAACTCTTGTTTATTACATACGTTGTATGTATATCTACATAACCTTCTCGTATCCATCCGTTCTTTATTGTTCTGTATAAGCAAAGCGACTGTCCATTTTATAGCTTATCACCCATATTTCTTGTTTGTGTTCTATCCTGTTTCTCACTGTTTTCCTGTATTCTTTTTCGTTTTATTCTTTTATCCATATATCTCCCATCACTATTTCCATCAAGATTTTCCCTGAAGGTCTGCTTAATCATCACTGTTTCATGCATATTTTAAAATATACTCAACTTCGCTCTTAATACACGTATACCAGTGCTTCCAATACCTTTTGTCTCTGGGATCAATCCTATTTTTCCCGCTGTTGCTAATTTTATCAGTTTACTCTTTCTGGTGCTGCCCTGCTTAGCCCTAAAATCTCTTTCCAGAACATAACATCTTTGGGAAAGGTAAAAGAATAATTTGAGGTTATTGCACTCGCATGACTGTTCTTATTTCTTTATAGCATATTGATCTTATCACCCAGTAATTTCGGATCACTTTGTAAAGAATTGAAAATGTAATATAGTAATAATGATAATGATGATGACAATAATAACAATAATAATAATTTGTTTTATTTTAGTATCTTCCTGTTACAGTTACAGGCTGCCAAAAAGACAAAGAATACTTATACAAAATAGTTAATAAAACATAACAAATATAAAGTACAAAAGTTAATAATAACAATAATAATAATAATAATAATAATAATAATAATAATAATAATAATAATAATAATAATAATAATAATAATAATAATAATAATAATAATAATAATAATAATAATAATAATAATAATAATAATAATAATAATAATAATAATAATAATAATAATAATAATAATGTGCCACAGTTAAGTAACTGCGAAAATGAAAGAAGCGCTTTAGAAAAGTAGATGAATTCCAGCAGTACTTGAAGTGGTAAGCCTGATGGCATTGACAGATCCTTGCGCTATACAGGACGAGTGCCAACTTAGTTTGCTAAGAAAACAAAAAACAATCTGGACGTTTCTTTCGCTTTTCAACATGTGTTTTGCAGCAGTTAGCGACTTTATAATGAGGTACAACAGGAAGCGACGTGTGTGACCAAGGATTCACTTGCAATAGTCATTAACAAAGAAAAGGAGCAAGTGTTTTTGCCCTAAGCTTTCATATTGTTGGTCCAAACCTTTAGCAAAATGTTGTTTGCGTCAGGCCACCAAAGGACACATTGCAATGCAAATATTGTGCCATTTTATTATTTAAAGTGCTGCTGTACACACGTGGAATTGAATTTACAAACAGTGTTTTGTTCCTTTGGGCCTGCTTCTCTTTTCAAGATATTCAAAGACATTTGAAAGTCAAATAAAAGAAGTCTGATGTGTTGTACTCACATGACTTTCTCTACTCTTGTACTAACTATTCTTACAAACACTAACTCCTCTATCTTCATGTTAATCCAAATTAATATTTGCGGAAATTGTCCTATTGCTAACTTTCTTGTAGGTGCAAGGGGAATATGGGAATTCAATAGACACGTAGGTTTTCATCTGTCAATCGCGATCTGCTTTTAGATTTTACATCTTCAGTTTAGAACAAAAGTCTTTATGGGTTATTCTGTGTTAGTGCGTCCTCACGTGGGTGATAGTCACTTGTTTTGTGACTCATTCCCTTTAACTCGTTGGTGACGTATGTATTGCCAACGCTGGAAAATTGAAATCAGCGGAAGTATGTGAATGTTGTCAACCAACTAGTTAACGTTATAACGTTATTTGTTGTTGTTACTTAGAGTTATTGTTTTGTAATTAAGTGATGTGACTTAAGTTCTTGTGCGGTGCGGTTGTGGTTTTAATCTGTATTCTACATACGTTTGAAGATGAAAAATTGGACTGAGGAAGAGATATTGTTGCTCATCGAATGAAAATTACCACAACAGGCACAAGAGAAGGCGGTAAACCGAGAAGGAATGCTCTGGACGTTATTCTGGCAAATGTTCTACCTTTCTGGCTAAATACAAGAGGTTAATATACTAATAGCAGTAATATATTATAGTTGTTGAATGTTAAGTTTAGTTTTAGCGAGTTGTACAATGTTAAGTTGGCGACAGATATTTGTGCCTTGCAGCGCCATGACATCACAGAACTGTCAGTGAATCACGTGAGGACGCTCTCGCACAGATTTACCGTCTTTATGCATAGCACTAACATATTCAACAAATGAACCGAGATGCGGAAATGTCATATTAATTGTTTTTCTACATAAAAGTAAACCAGCTTGTTTTGTAATTCTGACTTGAGTATTTAAGCTTGATTTTACAATATTTTAAAATACCTTAAGATTTCGTACTTATGACTTGGTTGTAGTCAGTGACAACATTTGTAATGTCGTTTAATGTTCAACTTGTAAACACCAATCAAAAGTTTCCAATAACAAATTTCACATTTTCACCCATAACGCAGCAAAATTATTTTTCTTTGCGCTTCTCTTGGAATAAGAAGGTTCATTGGCGTTTTAGTGTTTCGAAAGAGCCACGTCTATCGATTCTTGTTTTCGTTTAAACAATGGTACCAAAATGGCCAAACAATGTGATTGGTTTTTTTTTTTTTTTTTTTTTCCCTCCAGAAAACATTTTTTTTAAGAAATGATGTTAAACTGTAAAGTCAGTGTCCCCTGGTCCAACTTTTTTGACCTAACTTTTTGTATCCAATGGAATTGCACACAAAAGAAACAGCATCTCTCACACTATGATTCATTTTGGTCCAAAACAAATGACAGTTCACGTAGCAAGCGTAAGAAATAAACATGGCGGATGCAAATATTAATTTAGTGATTGCTATATTAAGTATAGGTTTGGGATATATTTCCACGAGTTTGTCTCAGTAGAAGGAAAGGATGTATTAGAAGTAAAAGACGTTGGTGGACACGCGCCGAGGTATATTGGGTCTGCTACAAAACGAATTGAGGTTAGAGGACCCGGAAAACTATCACAATTTTCTACAAATTGACGAACCTTTTACATCGTGTATAAGGCAAAACTACACACCAGGACACAAATATCAAACACGAAAGATATAAGGTATAATTGTAATGGTTTTAATCTTAGTATGCACGGACAGGAGATTTGAACTCATTTAATAACCTAAAATTTAAACATACTGTTAACTAGATTTCTTATTATTTATGAAATATAGCTATGTAATATAGCAACTTGCGCCATGATTGCCACCTCCCTGTGGGCGGCCCTGACAACATCTAAGTCCCACAGACATTAAGGAATCTGACTACAAAGTACAAACACGTTGATTTGTGCTAATATAAAGAACACCTAGTTTGTCTTCCACACGTAGGTACTATTTGAAAGGCCACTGATATCGGTATCAGCTGTTTTTCATTCCCGATTGCTTGTACACCGATTATCAATATTACATCAAAGTAAACATCAATGCATGCTTGCTTCCTTTCAGAATGAGGTTAGGGTTGTGGGCGTCTTATCGCTTCTCCTCATTTGGAAGAGAAACCTGGAGGCACTTGATAACGGAATTCAGCGATCTCAACTTATCGATTCCAACTTATCACTTGTTGATAAATAGATTGAACGTGTTTTTCATATGAACTTATGAACATTCCAGAATAGAAACTTATGAAAATTGACAACCTGCAAGTATCTTGGCATCGTAGAGAACTAATTGCATACCTATAATATAAATTGTTAAGTACTCCGTTCCACCCTAAAATTAAACATTAAGGTTTAATAAGAAATGCATATTTTGAGCCCCCTGAATCCAAAAATAAATAAATAATCTGATGTGTTGCACTCACATGACTTTCTCTACTCTTGTACTAACCATTCTTACAAACTCTTATTCCTATATCTTCTTCGTGTTAGTTGAGATAAACATTTGTACAAATTATCTTATTGCTTATTTCCTTGTAGGTACAAGGGGACTATTAGAATGCAGTAGGCTTTCTGCGATAGTCAAATGTTTGAGATTCTGTTGTCTAAACAACGATATCCATTTCACGAAAGTTCTAAGTTTTCCGAAACTCACACACATAACAAGGAATATCTCCGAAACGGTACACCCTACAATAAAATTTGTTGAGACATAAATTGTGTATTTTAGCAAGATCTACATTTTTTGTAGAGTATAATTGGTCTATCTCTAACGGTTTACCAGTTATGCAAAAGTCGTCCAGAGTAAATACGACTACAGCGGCTATAGCAAGAAAATTCAAGATATACATTTCATTTGTCATCAAAATATCTCAAACATATGACACTTTAATCAAAATCGTTAGAGCCATTTTCAAGAAAAACAAACTTTTCGAAAAATTTTCCATGTAAAGGGTAGTTTAGGGTGGGGCTATTTTCTTCAAAATCTTCGTGTCGCATCCTTGAAAGACATTAAACTTAAATACCTACTTTGGTTTTTAACCGACTTTTCGTTTCTGAGTTCTGCTGTTCATAGACACACACATGGATATTTTTCTTAAAAACGCTTTTTTTCTATTCAGGGGTTCTCAAAACATATTTCCGGTAAAATTTCGACATCGAAGTTTTGGATTGAATTCAATGGTTCCCCTACTTACTATACGCAGTAGAGAAAGTAAAAAATGTGAACAACTAAACTAAACCCCTAGCGCAACAGCCCATGAAGGGCCATGGCTTGCCGCCCGGGCACTGCGTCCCCCACCTCTGCTCACTACAGGCGTCATTGTGGGGTGCAGTACTGGAGGGTGGGACGTGGTCAGTGCCCTAGCCCTCCTGGCCAGTTATGTGACCTTCTCGACCTGGGGCCGCTACTTCTCCATCAAGTAGCTCAATCCCGGGACCTAACGAGGCTGAGTGCACCCCGTGCCAAACCTCTCAGAGGGAATCGAACCCGGGTCCTCCGCGCCAGAGGCAAGCGCGCTACCAACTGCGTACCCTAATAAGTGAGGTTAGGAGCATCATAAGTCGAACTCTCAGGGTGTAGGGAAGTATGCCTTTACATTTCTCACGGGCATCATGTGCATATATTGCATTAGGCACCCACGTGTACATTCTGAGATATTACCGGCAAAAGCCGGATATCAAGTAAGTTCATTTCAGCTAATTAAGGTCAGAGATGTACATACATAGCCTAGACAGTTCCTAGTGACTGTGTCCAAAGACATGGGAATGACCTTACCCAATAATAATGACCCCATATCTATACAACACACGGCCAGAGCTGGAATCCTGGCACATTGCCTGAACTGTCGGAAAGAACAGACGTAACCAAACTTTTGTTCTCGGAGAAGCGGTCGGTCGGTCGCTTGAAAACAAACGTGCACCAACATAAATTACCTTGCACGTAAACATGCTCACTTAAAGTCCAGTTTAAACTCACCTCTCTCTCTCTCTCTCTCTGAGACCTGAGGCATTTAGTACACAGATCGAATGCTTTTATTAATACCTGGAAAAATAAATTACTATCACAAGTAATATAAGACTGACCTAATCGATAAATTCTCGAGCGAAGCGAGTCAGACTATCAAATGACATTTATCTGGACTATTTAATAAATAAAACATGAATTTAAATACTATATCACAAAGATTTGACCAGAAAATCTTGAATTCTATATAAAAAAATATTAAACTAAAATACCAACTTTGGTTTTTAACCTACTTTTCGTTTTTGAGTTATGCTGTCCACAGACACACAGACACACACGGACCTTTTTCTAAAAATGCTTTTTTTTTTGGATTCAGGGGGCCTCAAAACATATATTTCCGGTGAAATCTCGACATCGAATTTTTGGGTGGAATACAATACTTCCTCTACTTACCAGTAGACAAAGTTGGGCGTGTGTGTGTGTGTGGTATAACTCAAAAACGATAACTCGGTTCACTAACGAGTTGTGTTTTAACGACATAACCGCTGCGTTTAAGGCCAAATGCAATTAAGGGTTGTCTTAAAGGGTACTCCGCTAGTAAGAACATGGACAATTAGCTGTCAGTCATATATTGGAAGACGTAAAGTACTCCGCCAATCCAGGGTTAGTTATGCTCAAGAAGTTGAGGTTAGATTTTTCAGTGCCAACATATACAGCTGCGTTTCATTCTGTGCACATGCCCGGCTCTGTGTGTTCAGCGACACCCTCATATCTGATTCCAGACTGTCTGATACTGTGAATCACTGGAACCTTCTCTCCCTGTTTGCGTACGTGTCTCATTTGTGTATGAACCTGCTAGTTTGGTCACGCTTCTTACATAAAATGTAAAATCCCAGAATATAAATATGCAATTAACGTACAGTAGGTACTATCTTGGCATCAACGCCCCACACTGAAATGTTGTATGAAAGACAACGCGTATTTCGATAGGTATTCCCAGAAGTGATTTATTTATACCCAGCATTGACGTAGATATACCTCGACTTGCTACGTGTCAAGTAGCACAAACCCTTGTTCCAAGAAGGTGAATTTACAGAAAGGTGGCCAATAATGGAATGCAGATGATTATGTTGGTAATGAGAAATGTCGCCCATCCCTCTGCCAGCGTGAGTTGCTCTGTTCAAGCATAATTTTTGGCCACTGGACTGTCTCCCCCAAAATAGCGACACCGACCGCGGCGCACAACAAAGGATGGTCGGGCCGGGTTACCTCACCTCACTGGCGCGGCGCGTATCAAAGGCGCCGCCTCGCGCGTTTCAACAGAGCGGCAGAACCAAAAGAGATTTTCCAGATCATTCGAGAAGTGTTCTGCAGCCGGCGTATTTCTAGAAGTTCGAGAGAGAACTCTGTTAAGTCATCCCCGCTATATAAGGAGGCACAGCGCTGGGAGTGAGGTGTATGTGTGCGCGCGCGTTATGAAGGAAGATAGCAGCACAGCACTCAATAAGTGTTAAGGGATCGTATCGTTTAAGTCAGCTGTTGGAGAGAGAGACAGAGAAAGTGAGTCAAGGTTACTAGAAGAAAATTGTAATATCTCGAAGGACTGAAAACTGTATAACGTCAGTAAACGAGAACTGTTGTTGTGCATTCTTTTAGAAGAAAAGAAAATGAGAAAAAATAATTGGACTGGATTTTGTCGTTCTGTCTTCTGTTTTCGTAAATGTTTAGTTTGGCGGAACCGCAAGGAGGAGTTGATATAAACAAAGCTATAACAACACGACCAAGAGGTGATAATCCGGCATGAGTAGAATAGTCCCTGAAATTTTGGCGAATACAACCCTGGATATAATTACTGTATAAATATACAAAATACAAATCAGTCTTCTGTTGGCATATCCTCACGGCCGTCTGAACTCTGCGCTATGAACCTTACCAATACTCCCTAATAAGCTTTGACCGTGAAAATAAGAAATACAGCAATTCTTATTCTGAGCGCTCGTTTCTGACAAGCTTGTAACTGAAAAATGTAGGTGAAAATCCCAATCCGAGCCAGAAACACTTTAAGTTAACAAAGGCAATTCAGAAGAAGAAAGACGAAAAGAGCAAATGAAATGGAAATTTTCTGCGTGCCTGCTCGATTGTGTATATATTGCTCCAATGTTTTTCACCACACCCTGGTGGTGGCAATCTGCACTAGACCTTTGCAGCAGCTAAGGAAATAATGTATTTCTAACAGGTCAAGCATGCAAGGTAATGTGGGCTTTTTATATCTATGCACTGGGCCAGCCGGCCATCCAATAACTAAATTTAAAGTTGACAACACGGTTATGCGTGAATGGGCATTCTGCCAAAGCTACAGTTTTGACACATTGGCACGGGAGCGCCTGTGGTATAGGCTTCTCTGCGTTACAGCGCTGCATGATAATTTGCCTAACTGCTGCAACTACAGCCCATGTGGGGCAAGTCACGCGCTTCTTAGGGCCTTACGAATAGGAGAAATCTCGTGCAGCACTCACATGACTTTCTCTACTCTTCTACTAACCATTCTTACAAATGTTTGCTTCTCGTGTTAGTTGAGATAAACATTTGTACAAATTTTATCTTATTACTAACTTTGTACGGGCAAGAGAATATGAGAATACCGTAAGCTTTGTGCGATAGTCAAATCTTTTAAAGCTTTGAAATTCTGTTCCCTTTGCAGGCTAAGATATAAAAAAACTTGACGATCTTCCATTTGTGGAAAGTATTACAAAAATCGCACAAGTAAAAAGGAATTTGGACCTAAACTGTGCGTTTTAAGGAGATTTGCATTCTTTGTATAGTAAGATTTGGTATATGGAAATATAGTTTGTAAATACCTATATGTTTATAAAGTTGATTGATATAACCTGAAATAACTATGAAATCATAATCTCATTCAATTGTGCAGCAGGAAGATATGAATATATTTCATAATGTATGTTTATGAAGTAAATACAAAGAGTTACATGTGGCAGGTGATTGACAAACAGAATGCTTTAAACTTCGGACTTCATTGGAAATAACTGTCTCACAAATTACTAGTGATTATTTTAAATGCGGATTCCCACTTATTGACAGCTAAAGGAAATGAACAACTTCACAACACTTTCTGGAAATGTTAACTCTCCTTTTCTCCTTTATTTACATTCTCTTTGGAATTACGTTTCAGCTGCACTTTCATTCCTCTTTGCTAACATTATTCCACTGTTGGCTGGCCCCGTAGCTCAGTCGGTGGAATACCTGCCTTCTGTGCGAAGGTTACCTCCAACTGCATGAGCTTATGACTTCATAGTTATTTCAGGTTATGTGATTCATAAATTTGTTTCATCTCAATATGAAGGGATCCACGTTTATTTTGTAATTATCGTGCTCAGTGTTATATTAGAGAGATCTTCTAAGGGTTAAATTGATAAATGTATGTGTAACTAAAATAGTTTTCCGCCTTCTAACGGAAGAACTAAAAACTTCCGAACCGGCTTCCCAGTGTTCTGCCTGTCCGCATTCTCGGCGCCCGTTGCCGTCTACCGCTATCATAGAAAGGCGCGGATGAAACCATATAACATTTTTAAAGCTACTTTTAAACGCTTTACTTACCAACTTTATGGAAGGAGATGTTGAAAATGGCCACCGTCGTTGTCTACACATTTTTGGCACCTCTTAAGAAAACTAGTTCGTCGTAGTTCACGTCGAGAAATGCTGGGGATATTTTGTTTTAATTCTTCTGGGTGTGTGGGTTTGAGTTGTACACTTGTTACCCCAGATATAGAAATCGCAGGGGGTTAGGTCGGGGGACCGAGGGGGCCACAAGTCTCTACTAATAATTCTGTCCTGAAACACTTTCAATTGTTCCCATCGAAGATTGGCCTTACGAGCTGTTGTAGAGCCTTGTTGGGAAAAAAAAAGGGGGGAGGGGCAAAATCACGCCCCCTGTCTGTTAATTCTCTAAACAAAGGGGGAGGGGGGACTGTATTCACTTATGTACAGGTATTAACTCTTGACTCGAAAAAAAATGGTCCTATAACTCTTTTCACTTATGGCACACCATACCCGAATTTTTTCGTCATGAAGGGGTAGGTACTTCATGAACAATATTTGGTTTCTCAGATCTCCAATAGCGATCTCCCTTTATAAAGTTGGTAAGTAAAGCCTTGAAAAGTAGTTTTAAAAATGCTTTATGGTTTCATCCGTGCCTTTCTATGATAGCGGCAGATGGCAACGAACGGCGAGGACGCGGACAGTCAGCCGATTCGGAAAGTTTTTACTGTGTCGCTATATACAAAGTCTGCGATCCCAGACAAAGAAACAAAATAGACAAATTCCAAGTATAAGTATTTATAATTTTCCTAAGGCAAGC
This sequence comes from Tenodera sinensis, assembly GCA_030765045.1. NCBI lineage: Eukaryota > Metazoa > Arthropoda > Insecta > Mantodea > Mantidae > Tenodera > Tenodera sinensis. The sequence goes on from CM060974.1 coordinate 11,115,107, forward strand.
TGAAAAAGGCTTAACTAGATATTGCACAGAGCAATACATTACAAACTTAGAACATTTTGTAATAAAAACTGCATTCTTTATTTTCAGGTTTTAGATGAAGTTCTCAAGAGGTTGAAAGTAACAAATGCCGCCTGGTGCGCATCTCTAAATGGACAGTTTTATCAGGTAAACTGCTATCTAAACAAAATATTGAAATATATATCTGATTTCATGAAAAAAAAATATATATTATGCAGCTAATGTTACAAGCAATGGAATTTCTGCTTTTCAAACAATCTGTAATCATACTAAATTGTAATATGAATCAAATGTACATTTTAGTTGTTTCAATAAATAATTACTTGGAACAGATTTCAGCTTTCAGAATTGTTGCCAATAACTTCCGTTAATGTCCAGATAATTGAAGCCGCTTAAGTACTCGCGTTGTAATTTAGTGTTGTGACAAAAACGACGAAAGTTCAGTCTAGTTATATTTTTCTCACTTTATTTTCTTTCTAACTGAAATCAAAAAACAGTTCGCTTCTACTGATGTTAACACAGTTTACAGTCTCCTTACAACTGTTTTCTTCTGATAACCTTGACTCACTCCTTTGTCTTTCTTCACTTTCTCTCTTAAACTGACTTTGATGATACAGTCATTCAACACTGCTTCGCTATCTTCCTTTCAACGCGACTTTACACACGCAGCTGACATACACACTCTAAAACTTAAAACCGACTGACTTCTATCTGTAACTATTCTACTCGTTACCTCGCCTCCTTATATAGCGAGGATGTCGTAACACGGATATTTCTCAATTTCTACACATACGCCGGACACCGGATACTTCGCGAATAATCTCGAAAACCACTTTGGCATGCCGCGCTCATTCTTGTCAAGTGTTCACAAACAGTCGCGCGGGCATCTTTGATACGCGCCGCGCCTGGTATGTGGTGTGGGACAGTTTGGTCGACCATCCTTTGTTGTACGCTGCTGCCAGCATCACGGTTTTGTAATTCGTAGTTCATTGTGAATAAGGTTGTCTCAAATTCGTTCGTTTTGCTCGCAAGTTCCATCTATAACATCTGTAAACCCTGACACTCATGTTATCATAGTTGCCTAACCACGCCTACGACTTAGAGATCAGTGTGTGTTTGTGACTGACATTGGATGCAACACTGTGAATTTGTTTACGAACTATGGAAACCCAAAAAAGAAACATATCCGACATCTTATGCTGGGCAAAACCACCTCACAATGCGGGCAGAAAATATGTACGGTCTACGGGGAAGATGCAGTAACGAATCACTCATGTCAAAACTGGTTTAGTCAATTCCGAGGTGGGGATTTCTCCCTAAAACAGTTTGACAACTAATCTGTCGTAGCTGTGCTGCGGGTGAGGTGTGTTCCGAGGCGTTAGTAATTGAAATGTAACGAGAAATGAACTTATACTGTGTTTGGTTTTCAGATTAGTTTAGAATAGTTTTAACTAAAGGTAAACAAGGGTTATTCCAATACTATATAATGGTAACTTAGGCATACACAGTTACAAATACAAAACTTCCTGAACCCCTCCCCAAATCACACTAGCTGGTTTTTATTGTTGATTGCCTCTATTGTCTAGCTTACGTTTGGCTCTACTCTACTCTGTCTTCATAGATTTATGTGGTCAACTTCAAATAAATCATGAGAAATAAAATCTAACCCATATCATAGCGGCAAGAAGGAAAATGCTGCAGTTTGGTTTAAATAAAAGGAAGTGGGCTTGTCCAATATTTTATTTTTCCTGTTTCAGGCCATGTAAGATATACCAGGTGAGTCAGCCGCCCCTTATTTTTGGAAGGTAGGCCACCCATCAAACGGCATATGTACTTCAGTCCAGTTTTGCGTTTGCTAAAACGTGTTACTTGACGTTCTTAGAGAGACGAATGTGCAAAATTTAAAGGAACAGACAAAACGTATCCTCGCTAAAGTACATCTCAAAAACATGCAACCCGTTAACTAAGAGCAAATTCTGGGTTTCCAGCCGATTTTACAAACTTTTTATTAGAGTATACATAGCAACGAAGTTCAGTAAACGCCTCTGATAAAATGGACCAATCATGAGTACGCTAACATCAACTAAAAAGAAAATGGCGGATTCTTGTGCCTAGAGCCTGGGTTGGTTGCAAGAAATTAGGATACGCTCCTCACCCACCATGGACCCGTAAGTCAAAACGCATATGTTATTAAATAACGGTTTATTTTAAATGTTGGCGTAAACTAAGTCTCGTACATCTCAAATAATATGCATAACAGCTTCTGTCATTTAAGTAGTAATATTAAAACGCCTAGCAAAAGGCTAAAGCTGTCTTAAAGGCTAAATTAGGCACGAAAGGTCGCGAGGTGGCAATGGCATAGCGCCTGGCATCCAGCTTTACGATGTGATTTCAGTCAAACGTCCAAATAACTGGATAGAATTAAAACTATCATGTGTGCTTACCTCAGAGACATGGGTTCGCGTCTCGACGTTGTACAATTTTTTTTCTGCTCATCAAAACTTGGAAACCGAATTCACAATCTAATTTTGAAGTCCCTGACGTGTAGGACATAATTTAAATCGTTCTTGATTGTCCACATTTTGTAATAGAATAGATATGACTTCAGCCCCATTGGACTAAAATGATGCAGTGTTATTATGAGAGGCAGCTTTTTTCATTCTCCACGTGTATGCTGTCACACAATATTTTGTGACAGTCCAGGATGTATTCGACAGATGAGTACACTGATATTATTTTGATCCTTGGAGAAGCAAGAGCCAAGCACAAGCAGCTCAGCATATTTGCCTGAAGAGATATCCTCATATACAGCAATACCATAAAATGGAACTAAAGCAATTACAAATTAAAATAATAGAAAGAGAGATTCTGAGGAGAGAGACTACTAGATAAAAGAGGGAAGGTGTGACAAATATCTGATCTGATGCATGTGTGTAGAAAAATTGGTTTTTCTCGACATTACATTTTTAATATACTATCTACTCCATGCACATTAAATTTTGTGCTATGCTCCTTGAATTTTTCCAGTATGTGCTCCATTTATGACTTCAACTTGAGTCTTTGTTTCAAAATCTGAAAATGTGTTTAGCTTTAAAAAATGAAATATACAAAAAAAAAAGTTTTAAAAATTTTCAATGTCGATCAAAGCAAAGAAATTAATTACTTTATTTTGAATATTAAGGTACTTTCGCCTTGTGAATAAATTGAATAATTCTCTCAAAACTATAAAACAGATTGTGCTGGAACCTTTAGTGATAGTTTGTTATAGGTGTGGTGTGCAAAATATTGATGTCACACCAATAAAAATACAGAAATTAAGGAAAATTGAAGCTATTATCAGTGAAGCAAGAACAAATTAGAAACTAAATGCTTCACTTATCTTATTAATATTGCAAGTTGTTGGAGTGCTGACTAGTTTCAAGTTGTATCCAACTTATTTTCAAAGCTATCCAAACAAGTTACCATAGTTACCGATGCTCAACTTAAAAGATCTATTTGTCGCCAACCTCTGCAAAAAAATTTTATTTTCTCAAGAAAATTAAATATAATTGTGTTGTTAAAGTTTGCTGACCATTTGTGGGCTAATAAAAAATTTACAAAAATGTTTAAAGAATATGGAATAACTTTGGTCCCTCAACATAAATTTAGTATACAAAATTTACTAAATTTTTCTAAAAAGGATAAAATTTCAAATAAAAAAAAAGTCAAGAATTTATCAATTTAGCTGTTTGGATTGTGATACAGTTTATATTGGTAAAACTAAACGTAATTTAGAAACCAGAATAAAAGAGTATTTTAGAAATATTAAATATAAACAAATTGATAAATCAGCTGTGGCAAATCATTTTTGGTAATTTAATCATGAAGTAAATCCAGAAGTTAAATTATTAAAACAATTAAATGGACCTATAGATTTAATGGTTTGGGATGAAGCTAAAAGTCCGTTGCTCGCTTCTTGATGTCTCGTTGATACTTAAATGTCGTTGGTGACGTGGTGTTGCCCTTTGATGTGGTTTGCTCCGGCTAGTTCTGCAAGAGATCTCTTTATCTCGGGTACGCGCAGATGTTTTCGAATAGACTACCCAAGGAAACTTTTTATATATTATTTATTGCATCTTAAATATTTTCGGGAGCTATGCCGATTGTATATGTAGAGGAATCGCACTCACGTCCGCACAGCACAACCTACCGTACTGGTCTCTGGTTGAGTAGTGACCAGACGCTTTCTCTCTTACCCACGCTAAGAAAACCGTTCTCTAATTTTTGAATGTCATGACGTCATCCAAGAAAGCCTCGTATCCAAAATGCTATTTCCTTTTCCCGCAATTTAGAAATGTCCCTTTCTATTATAACATGTTCTTTTATGAATTTCGAATATATAATTACCTTTTTAGGATTAAACGATGTTTACTTTATATTTTATTAAATATATCGCGCGACTTTTAAGGTTGGTAGACTTGACTTTCGAACGTGTATTTAAACTATGTAGTATGACGTCATGACTCGCTAATTTCAAACCAATAATGTGTTTATCCTACAAATTTAACGACTATTATTTACTCATATCTTGCTCACCTTACAACACTTCCTGCTCTATTATCTATGTATGTTATTACTCAACACTTATCGCAAATCTCACATCCGGCAATTAAATTAAAACGTGTCTTTTTCAAAAGCCCATTCGATCGGAAATCTAAATTTCGGTATCAGGGAAAAGATATTCATTTTAAAAAACAAGAACCATGTTATGAATTTTTAAATACCATCAATAGATTATATGTATAAATTTTTGGTTTCAGAGGTTGGCGACAAATAGATATTGTAAGTTGAGCATCGGTAACTATGGTAATTTGTTTGGGTGCAACTTTAAACTAGTCAGCATTATACCACCTTGCAATATTAATAAGATAAGTGGAGGTTTTAGTTCCTAATTTGCTAATTTAAAAATGTAGAAAATTCAAATTTCAGTCCCAGGGTGCCTTATTTACTACCAATGCTTTCATTGGCATTATGTATATGTAATTATGTATATTGTATGAACTTAAGCAAGTTTATATTTTTTCAGGTATTCTTTTCTGTTGGATCTGCTGAGCGTTGTGAAGAAATTATCACAGAACTGAATGAAGTAGGAATTGGTATAAAACACAACTCTGTTGTCAGGTGCGCTCTTTTAATAAGTACTAGCATTAATTGTAATTTACATTTTAAATTATTGTAACTATAACAATTAAATGTGTGTTTTTATGAGTGATTTTCCCTAATTTTTATTATTACTTAGTTGATTTTTGACACTCGCTTACCTGGCTTGTTTATTAAGGAAGGCATGTTTCAGAAGCTATTACTCCCATCTTCAGTTCCTGTTCAACTGCTAAATTATTCAATGTTGTGGTAGGATGTGCTTGTGTGTAAATATGTCGCTGGGCAGGATTTCAAAATTGAAAATGTGTTATCTATTTCCCTCCATATAAATGTTTTTCCAAGTTAGAGTTCTGTTTTTCCCAAAATAGTTTTAATATTATTAAATTTCTATTTATGATGTTTGTCTCTCCAAAAATTCCAACCAATTGCTGATTTTTCTTCCTGTTTTTGTTTTATGTTCCTGATGTGGAACCTCAAAATTTTACAATATGAAAAACTTTTCTCAAACAGGAAGTCATTATTCATTTTGTTTTTTCTCTTGACTATGTAATTGCAACATAATTTGTAACCATCACATAGCGACTAGCTCTTAAACCATTTGACTATCACTTAAGCCTTCTGTGTTCTCATGCTCCCATTGTACAGAAAGTGAATTTAGCATGAGGGCTGCCTCAAAAGTAAGTTACACTATATTTTTAAATCCATGCGGTAGGCAGGAAAACTTTGGGAGTCACAGAGAACCTTGGTCTGGGTGTAGTGGCAACGCTGTAAAATTCCTAGATGCCTACCTTTACCCCTTGGACATTAAAATGGCTGTAAAAATGTAGACTACACTTGCTCCTACTGCCGATTGTGAAGTTCACGCTGTAAACTGTTTTTGGCAGCAAAAAATAAATGTGCGGCTGAAATTCATCGCAAGTTGTGCAGTGTGTCTGGTAAAGACGTTATGTTGAGACCAATGGTTTCTCTTTGATGTCAATCATTCATTGAAGGTGGTTTCTTATAACACCAATAAATGTTAAAATAAAAACAAACTTAGAAACTAAAAGCTTCACTTATCTTAGTAATGCTGTAAGTTCTTGAAAATCCACTTATAGAATTTAACTGTCCTAACAAAAGCCAGGGTTACTTTTTGTTTTAAACAAATACTCAAAAATCTAATGTCTGCAAGAGTATGTCTTTTCTTCTCTTATAATTTTAAATATAATTTAATTTCAAGTTTAACTCCATTAAAATTTAATTAAATGAACAGTTATTAAGTTCTAAATTATCCATCATAAATAAAAATGGTGTTACTAGGAACAAGGCTTCAAACTAAATTAGGTTAATTCAATGAAAAAGCTGAAGCTGTTAACAGTGAAGCAACAGAATCTAAAATAAAGACAAACTCAGATTAAAACCTTCACTTATCTTAGTAATGCTGTAAGGTCTTGGAATTGTTAAGAACTTACAGCATTACTAAGATAAGTGAAACTTTTAGTCCCTAAGTTTGTTTTTATTTTAGATTCTCTTGTTTCAGTGTTAACAGCTTCAGTTTTTTCATTGGAATAGAACAATAAATGCTGTTTATTTCAAGCGACATTTGCAACCTTTTCCATAATAGGCATTAAGAATTTGGAGATATATCTAAAGATAATTAAAATATGGCTTTTTAGGGTTGCCAGGTTTTCAAGCTAAAAATACAGGAGATTTAAAACATATTTGCTTAATACCTGAACATATTGTCGATATGTCAATTTTTCTCTATTGATTTTAGAAGATGTATTGTTTGTTGCACAGAACTAGGTTTTACATAATTATTTGTAACATTTAAACCAATGAGTATATTTATAAAATAGTAAGTTTTTTAATCTCGCTTATTTGACTCTCTTAAAAAGTCATAACATGCAATGTGCGTAATGCTTATTACCCTTCACAGTATAAGTATCTTCCCAAACAGAAAAATAAACACATGTACTTAGGTTTCTTCTTGGGTGGAGTTTTGTTCAGTTCATTGCAGCCATCGCCTTCCATGATTTTACTTGCGTTACAGAACCACAAACATACAAAACACGTGTTCCTCTCTTCGCAAGTGAACAAGACACATGCTTACGTCACATATCACATGACCACAGATACACTTAGGAATTGGCTACAATATACCAGCCAATAAGAATAGAATGTTCGCTGCTCCCAACAGCTACTTAAAATACTGCTGCCAACATAGGGAAAAAGGAACTACCATTTCGATATATTGCATATTCCAAATACCTTTCTAAAACTCAGAATTCATGGTAGTGTATGAAATATGGGAGAAATAGTCCAAAATACGGGAGCCGATAGACTCAATAAAATAAGGCTGAAATACAGGAGAACCCGGGAAATACGGGATACCTGGCAACCCTATGGCTTTTCTAAGAGGCCAAGTGTATCTACCCTCTCCCCCTCTCCATGTTCTCATTACAGCGCCATGCCTCCAGCCCCTAATTGCAACTGTCAGCAGTTCACTGGTCAGTAGTTATACCTCACTCCTTGCGATATCCCATAAGACAATAAGAAACTGAGAGCTGCTTGCAAACTGTGCATTTTACTAAATTGTTTTGTGTACCTACAAAGAAATATATAAGAAACCCATTTCCGAAAATGTTTTAACTAATTAACATGAAAATTAGTTTTTATTAGGATAGTTTGTTGAACGGGAAAAGAAAGTCATGTGAATGTAACCGCAGATATTTTTATCATACTCGTCATGCCTTGTGTAGCCCTTGAGTTACAGCAAATGCTCTATTGTAATGTTTATCTGTAATTTAACTTTTCTCTTTCATTTTCCAGCGTCATCCCATGTACACTGTATTACCAAGGAGACCAGCAGTTGTTGGACAAAGAACCCTTAAACACTGAAATATCAATGGAGAGTGAGAAGTAGGTATCCTATAAATATTGGAGATCATAGATAAATATAAATAAGTGAAATTACTTTTAAATTTTGTTAAATTTAGATTAAATAGCATATGCATTTTATTACCAATTAGTAAGGGTGGTGATTCTTAGCATTTGAAAACAAAATTTTAAAGATTTCGAAGAAAATTCTGCCACCTTAAGACTGCCCTTTATGTGGAAAATTTTTCAAAAAATTTTGATTTTCTCAAAAATGGCTAACAGTTGGTAGTGCACTTGCCTCTGGCGTGGAAGACCCAGGTTCGGTCCCCTGGGGAGACCTATTGAGGAGCTACTTGATGGGCCCAGGTAGAGAAGGCTGTATAACTGACTGGGAGGCCTCGGGTCGCTGACCACGTCCCACCCTGCAGTATTGCACCCCACCAATGACTCCTGTAGTGGGCAGAGGTGGGGAACGCAGTGGCTTGGCGGCAAGCCTTGGCTCTTCATGGGCTGTTGTGCTAGGGGGGAGGATTAATAAAATTAAATGTATGAGGCTTTTATAGCATTTGTTTTAATAATTGCGGTTTTAGAATTAGAACTTAAAAGTTAAATGCCACAGCCAGGATTTAAACCACAGACATTCCGCTTTATGTGCAGCTGCTCTAACCATTAAGCTATTGTGATAACCTGCCAGTATGACATTAATTCTCCAACCTATTCGTATTTCTACTGTTAGACCACAAAGTGAGTCTCACATCAGAGATACATACTCCAATGACGATTTACAATCTTAAGCACTTTATATACCAGGATTAAATAACCTTCAAATGGTAATTATTATTTATGTCAACAAACTTACTGTTGGTGTTTTAAAACACAAGTTGTGTGTGGGCAATGTTTGAGAGGTAGAATCAGAACTGACAAATTCAATGCCGTAGCCGGGATTTGAACGACAGACCTTCCACTTTACATGCGGCTGCTCTAACCATTAAGCTACTATGACAACCTACCAGTATGACATTAATTCTCCAACTGATTTGTATTGTTTAAAACACCATTTGTAAGTTTGTTGGCATAATTAAATAATAATTATGTATTATTATTGTTATTGTTGTTGTCCTTTCAATAACTGCAAAAAATTTTGTTTAAAACAAAAATTGGACCTGGACTGGGTGGTGCACTATAACCTCTCCTCAGGCTAGCGCCAGGTTCACACTTGGTTGAGGTTAGGCCAGACCAAACCTTGGAATGTCGGCCATTGCGGACCGCTACCTCATGATGCTAAAAGGGGCACTAGTTACTCTCAGGAACAAAGCCAGTTGTGCAGTAGACAAATATCCAGTGACATCACAGTCATGTGTTTTCTAGCCAACCAGACGTTTGTTTCAGAGCGCGTGTGTGAGAAAACTTGTACAGTTTTACAGTGAAATTAAGTAATTTCGAGCAATAAGTCCACTCCGTTGTATGATAGTAAGTTTGTTAACAGTTCTGAAGATTGCAGAAGCAAATAAAGTTGCATTACTCCCAGTCAAGCCAGGGAAATGGTGTACAGGGTGGGTCAAAGAAATGGGAAATTTTAATTTCGTTGTTGTTAGTACATGGTTTATATCAGAAGGCTTAGATTTATGTCATTGTTGAGCGTGATAGTTGCAATTTAGTAAACATGGAACAGTGGACTAGTGAGCAAAGAGGATTTGCTTTAAAATCTTATCTAAATGGTCAACGTGCCGAAGCCGCTCATAGGGAGTTTTGTCATCATTTTCAACTCCATCGTCATAATCCTGTGCCCTCAGCTCATTCGATAAATGACTGGGTTTGTAAATCAGAAGAAACAGGCTCAACACTAAAGAAGAAACCCCCAGGTAAACCAAAATCTATTCATACACCTGAAAATATTGAGAAAGAGTTGCTATAGTGAACAGCCCGACATGTTCAGTCCGGAGACATTCTCTGGCACTTAACATGGATAGCTCTAGTGTACAAAGAATACTGAAAAATGATCTAAAATTTCACCCCTACGGTGCAACAGCACATACTGCACGAATCCCTATGACGGAACTGCAAAATTTGTTTCGGAATCATGTCTTATCCAGGAATGGAAACATTCCGTGGCCTGCACGATCCCCTGATTTGTCTGCATGTGATAACTTTTTATGGGGGCATCTCAAAAGTAAAGTATACGTAAAAAAGCCACGAAACATTGACGACCTTGAGACAGAATATTGACCAATAGAAAATCGTTCATATAAATGTTTTTTTAAGAGTGTATAAATTTCTAGTTCTTGTTTGGGTGTATCAGGGACTTATTTTTAATATTCAGGATAGCCAATGTTTTCTTGTCACTTTGTGTTCAACCAATAAAAACTATTTGCGCGGATGAATACATAAAAATGGCGGTGTTGCGTCAGAGAGACGCCAAGGACTATTTTCATTAGCGTCTGTGTGCTCAAGATGATAAGACGTGTTTTCTGGTAGCGTGTGAACATGGAACTTTCACCAAACTTTTATCCAGTGTAGATTCTACTAAATCATGATTGTGAAAGTCTTTGATTAATTAATATGGTGCTGAGAGTGTAAAATAACGGAGTGTTAATGAATAAATAAGTTGTGATAAAGGAACATTGATTTATGCATTCCATTCTGTTACCACAACCCTGTAGATAAGAGTCGCGTCTGCTATCAAAGTATTTCATCTTCCAGTAAGAACATTATTCCTGCTGCTAGGTAATAATCTTTATAAAAACAGCACCAAAATGGCTTACCCAACGTGGAACTCGAATTTAGAATGGAATGCAAAATTACGAGTACGATAAAACATCAAATGACGTCATCCCATCGCGCAGGAAAAAGACGCCATTAGACCATCGTTTGATATCACCAAAAGAACATCGATACACGGAGAATCAACGTGGGAAAAACACCGGAGATCATCTAGCGAAGCCAACTGCCCAGGAGACGTAAATAACTGGACGAAGAACCAACGGAAAAGGAAGTAGGATCAAAATTTTTTGTTTTCACATACATTTTATTTCCATTTTTTATGTTACTGAGAAGCGGCAAAGTAGTGGGACTTTTAACCTTAAGTGAATTGGATAAAGAAATTAAAATGTCGCGAAAAGAGGTAGAAACAGAAGTGGGGGAAGGGGCAGATAGGCCTAGTTATCAGGTAGAATTAGAAAGTGAGGAACAGGTGGAAATAAGCAAAGACCAAAGGTTAATGATGATCATGTTTGAAAGACTAGAACAAAGTTTAGGTCAAAAAATGGAACAAAACAAGGTAGAATTAGGTCAGAAAATGGAACAAAATAACATAGAATTGAGACAGGACATAGAACAAAGTTTAGGTCAGAAAATGGAACAAAACAAGGTAGAATTAGGTCAGAAAATGGAACAAAATAATGCAGAATTAAAACAGGACATGGAACAAAGTTTAGGTCAAAGTATAGGTCAGAAACTGGAGGAAGTGAGACAGAACTTAGAACAGAAAATGGAATTAGGTAGACAGAACTTAGAACAGAAAATGGAATTAGGTAGACAGAACCTAGAACAGAAAATAGAATTAGGAAGACAGGAGTGTAAAGAAAATATGAAAGTAATGGAAACTAATTTAAAATTAGTACATAAAAACTTAAATGAAACAAAGGAAGCCTTAGAAGCTAGGATAGAAATTGTAGGAGATAGGATGGGAAAGATAGAATCAGAAATGAGAGAAAATAAGATTGTATTAGAAGGAGAAATTGCTAGATGTAGAGATGAAATAACAGAATGCAATACAAGTGTAGACTGTAAGATTACAAATGTAAAAGCAGAAATAACTGAGGAATTAAGGAAAGAGATTGAGGTAGTAAGGAAAGACATTATTAATGAAACTGTAGAACAAATTGTAATTCCTAAAATTAAGACAATGAATGATGTGATGCATTCACAACAGCATGCTATAAATGATATGAAACAAAGCCACTTAGAAATAAAGAATGATTTAAAATCAATTTGTGAAGAAATGAAAAAAGGGAAAGAAAGTTTGGCTAATGTAAATGATGTTGTGAATGCATTACGAAGGCAAGATGATTTAGATGTAAGTAATGTACAAGATGAGAGTTACTTGAATAATGTACAAAATGTTGACTCACCATACAGAGAAAGAGGTTCACAACCAAACGACACGACACATAACACATGTTACACCAACAGCATATTACATGAAATCACACCACCTACATTTGACGAGGAGAAGGGAGACGATCCAAAACTCTTTGTTAAAGAGATGGAAGAATATTTTAAAGTGAAAAGGATACCAAATGAGCTTAGGATGATAGTTAAGAAAAGCTTAAGAAACAAGGCGTTAGAATGGCTCAGGTTAACACTAGCTGGTCATGAGTCGTATAGCTCATTCAGAAATTTATTCCTATCAAGATATTGGGGCCCAGCTAAGCAAAACCAAACTAGGGTAGAGCTAGCGACAGGTAGATATGATCCAACCAAAGGATTATCGCTAGTCGATTATTTCATGAAAATAGCCAACAAAGGAAAGCTATTAGATCCCAACTTGTCGGAAGCAGAACTAATTACCAGCATAACAAGACATTTCCCAGACACAGTGAGAACAGGGTTAATTGTTGCGAGGCCAGTAGATTTTGCAGATATGATAGAATTGCTGACAGCCTTCGAAACACAAAATGGTCGGCCTAATGAGCATAGACATAGGAACGGTCACCCAAACTCACCCATCCTAAACCGGAACACGGCTACGAACAACCAGAGTGAGGGAGAACATAGAAATACTAGGAGCACCCATGAAAGGGGGAGAGGGGCACACCATTTCACACAACCACATAATCATGGCGAGAGGATGGAGAACACAAGACAGCGGTACCACGACACAATACCAAATGGTGAATCGAGATACAGAACATATACATATGATCGTGGAAGACCAGGAGACCATACCCATCAAGTGAATCACATACGATTCAGTAGGGAACACTTGAACAACCACAGACCGTCATATGACAGAGGTTCACGCCAAAGGGGCAGAGACCAATGGTACACTGGCAACATAAGACAGCAGGAAGTAGATGAAGATGTGCCAAATAGGGCAGATGCTGCACAGAATACAGAAACGACAACCACCACCAACACTCAGGGAAATTACAACAACTAAGTTCGTCCCAACCGAGTGGATGACAAACAACAAAATCTCAGCAACTTACAATTGACATCGACACCATGATGGCTACACAGAGAGAAAGATGGAACCACTGGTCATAACAAAACAGCTGGGTGACCACACGTATGAGCTACAGAATACAAATGGCAAGTTAGTAGGAAGATACCATAAAAATAAATTGAAGCCATACAAAGAAAGGACCAAATAGTCTTTGCCAACGAATGTGTAAGGCAGGAGTAGTAGAGATGAAGGAAGATAACAATTTTTAATGGGTTACTTATAGAAAATTATGTTCAGATTAGGAATTACAACAAGGAAGAAAACCAACATAGTCATTGGCTATATCGACCACAAAGAGCATTGTCAACAAAGACAGATGAGGACACTAATTGTCATTAAAGAAATGAATCATAGCGACGGAAGATAATATGTTTTTGACATAAGGATGTCAGGAACAAAAATAAAAAGGAATCAATTATGATGACAAAGATATAATATTTCGACACAAAGATGTCGAGGGTAAATTGAGAAGAAAAATAATACAATTGCAGAATAATTATAAGTATAGAAGTTTTCTCTTATAGAAGTAAGGGACAAAGAAGTGACAATTAGTGAAGTGAGGAAAACCATAATCAGAAAAACAATGCCCATGAATTAAGATGAATATAGCCAATGCTAAGCTCGAAGAAATATTGAACCAAACAACAATAAATAATAACCCAATTAAGAAAAATAGTACCATTAGTAACATCAGAGTTTAAGAACCGACTCAACAACCTGCGTATACATAATAAACTTACAAGACAAAGAAGGCAAAGAACTGAATAAAATATTGCCATAAACATGATCATAATCATTAGCTCAAAATTTGTATCCTGTTTTTCTCTCCTCATAGCAATGAATACAAGTCAAAAACCACATAATAAACCATGATACACTTAAATTATATTTGTGTCAATGTCAAATGTACAATAACTGAGTATGTGTTGTATAAGAACTGAATATGTGTTGTACAAGAACTGAATATGTATTGTATGATAACTGGATATATTGTGTAATAACTGAATATGTTGAGTAATAACTAAATGTGTTGCACAATAACTGAATATGTATTGTATAATAACTGAATGTGTATTGTATAATAACAACATATGTGATATGATAACTGGGTATATTGTACAATGACTGAATATATATTGTATAATAATTGGACATGTTGTGTAATAACTAAATGTGTTGTACAATAACTGAATATGTATTGTATAATAATTGGACATGTTGTGTAATAACTAAATGTGTTGTACAATAACTGAATATGTATTGTATAATAACTGAATGTATTGTGTAGTAATCGAATATGTAAAATTTATAAAGACATGCTATATCATGCCAAAACAAAAGACAAAGACAAACAGTGAAGAAGACTGTAAAAAAAAAAAAAAAAAAAAAAAAAAAAAAAAAAAAAAAAAAAAAAAAAAATTGTACAAAGTGTTGTGTTTCAAGATTGTAAATATAGGTGACAACTTGAAAAACAAAACAAGGGGCATATGAGACAGAATATTGACCAATAGAAAATCGTTCATATAAATGTTTTTTTAAGAGTGTATAAATTTCTAGTTCTTGTTTGGGTGTATCAGGGACTTATTTTTAATATTCAGGGTAGCCAATGTTTTCTTGTCACTTTGTGTTCAACCAATAAAAACTATTTGCGCGGATGAATACATAAAAATGGCGGTGTTGCGTCAGAGAGACGCCAAGGACTATTTTCATTAGCGTCTGTGTGCTCAAGATGATAAGACGTGTTTTCTGGTAGCGTGTGAACATGGAACTTTCACCAAACTTTTATCCAGTGTAGATTCTACTAAATCATGATTGTGAAAGTCTTTGATTAATTAATATGGTGCTGAGAGTGTAAAATAACGGAGTGTTAATGAATAAATAAGTTGTGATAAAGGAACATTGATTTATGCATTCCATTCTGTTACCACAACCCTGTAGATAAGAGTCGCGTCTGCTATCAAAGTATTTCATCTTCCAGTAAGAACATTATTCCTGCTGCTAGGTAATAATCTTTATAAAAACAGCACCAACCTGAAGATAGAAATTTGTGAAGAAATTGCGAGAATCCCAGTGGTTATGTTGCAAAGAGTGATGAGAAACTTTAAAGATCGATTACAAGAATGCATGCGTGTTGGTAGTGGACACTTCAAGGATGTTATTTTCAAGAAATAGTGATTATAGCAAATGGCGTACTATTTTCTAGATCTTCATATAATAAAAATTCATTTAATACATTATCTAAGGTATCATTTCACAATTTCAAAATTTCCCGTTTCTTTGACCCACCCTAATGTGTACAAATACTTCCTGAGAAAGATCAGAAACAGTTGCAACACAGCACTTCCCCTCTTTCCACTACATGTGCATTATCTGTCACTTACCACCCTGTTCCTGACGGCTACTCCAGTCCTATTGCTGGGACTTAAAATCTGCACCGTATAAAAAAAAAATTTAAATTGTTGTTTAACAACACTTTCAATTACCAGGATCACATCAAAGTCGCCGGTGTGCTGGAATTTGGTCTCCCAGGAGTTCTTTTACATGCCAGTAAATCTACTGACATGGAGCTGTCATCGTTAAGCACACTTAAAAACCATCTCTCTGGGCCAGATTTGAACCTGTGACCTTGGGATCAGTAAGCCACCAACTAACCAACTGAGCCATCCAGACCAACTGCACCCTCATAGGTGGGATAAGTCCTGGACAAATTCTGTGGCTAGGAACCAGAGTTCCATGTTGTAACCCACAGCGGCACAACACAAGACTCTTGAGGTTATACTATGTGTAAATGGGCCTTTACTGTAACTGCAGCTACAACAATAAATGGAAGAACAAAACGAAATGTGAAATATTTATTGAATGTTGCATTATCAAGCATAAAACCCTCTTAAACTTACTGAACCATTTAGGGGATAAATTCTTGAATATCCAAGTTATCAGTCTTCCCTACTTTTTACTTTCTCTACTGGTAAGTAGGTGAAGTATTGTATTCCACCCAAAAATTCGATGTCGAGATTTCACTGGAAATATGTTTTGAGGCCCCCTGAATCCAAAAGAAGCATTTTTAGAAAAAGGTCCGTGTGTGTGTCTGTCAGTGCGTCTGTCAGTCTGTGGACAGCATAACTCAAAAACGAAAAGTCGGTTAAAAGCCAAACTTGGTATTTAAGTTTAATGTCTTTCAAGGATGCAACATGAAGATTTTGAAGAATATAGTCCCACCCTACACTACCCTTTACATGGAAGATTTTTCGAAAATTTTGATTTTCTTGAAAATGGCTCTAACGATTTTGATTAAAATGTCATATGTTTGAGATATTTTTATGACAAATGAAATGTATATCTTGAATTTTCTGGCTATAGCCCCTGTAGTCTTATTTACTCTGGACGACTTTTGCATAACTGGTAAACCGTTAGAGATAGACCAAATTATACTGTACAAAGATGTAGATCTTGCTAAAATACACAATTTATGTCTCAATAAGTTTTCTTGTAGTGTGAACCATTTCGGAGATATTCCTTGTTATGTGTGCGAGTTTCAGAAAACGTAGAACTTTAGCAAAATGCAACAACGTTGTTCATTTTTTTATATGTTAATCGTGCAAAGAGAACAGAATCTCAAAGGTCAAAAAGATTTGACTGTCGCACAAAGCCTTCTGTATTCTAATATTCCCCTTGTACCTACAAGGAAATGAGCAGTAAGATAATTTGTATGAATGTTTATCTTAACTAACATGGAGATGTAGGAATAAGAGTTTGTTAGAATGGTTAGTACAAGACTAGAGAAAGTCATGTGAGTGCAACACATCAGATTTTTATATCTAACATTGTATATGTTATTTAGTTTTTTTTTTTTTTTGTTGCAGGAATGGACAAAAGGCACCCAAGGAAACAGCGTGGGAGAAATTCTTGACTTCAGTAAGGGCAAGACTCACTGTGATGCAGGTTGTAGAGGGAGTAAAGAGCAATGCTACTCTCACATTTGATTTCCTTCTCTTATTGCTTATGGCTGGGTAAGCTACTATAAAATATCTTATAAACGACATGTACTGAAAGTTTGTAATATTAACACTGTTTGGAGAATAAGTATGTGCCTTCTGCTTCTTTTGCCCTCAAAGATAGGGAAGCAATGAATTTGATTGACTTGGTTAACCATTCAGTTCATTTGCTGTCAAGTTTAGTTATTCATGACACAAACATCTATGATGTGAGTGGTAGAATCGGAACTGAAAAATTCAATGACACAGCTGGGATTTTAACCACAAGGTTAACTTTTAGAGCACCCGCTTGGTAAGGAGAGGTTTCCAGCCATGGGCGTCACGAAGGGGAAGCAAGGGGGGGCCGCGGCCCCTCCCTGGAAGTTGGTCAATTTAATGTGCAATCAATTACCGACTATTAAACTACTATTTTAAAAGATCAATTTCTATTTAGCACAAATTAACATGGTTATATGCAACGAATATTATAAATTTTGAGAATAAAATAGTGAATTGATATTATCTGATTGCAAATTTCAAACACGTGGCCCCCCCCTGGAAAAATGTCTGCCGACGCTCATGTTTCCAGCTGTGGCTTTGAGCTTCTCAGTTCCAATTCTACCTCTCGAACATTGCTCACACACAGCCTCGTTAGGTCCCTGAGGGGCCAATTGAGGAGCTATCCTGATATAAAGGTAGCATCCCTAAAAGGTCAAGTAGTCGCCTTACAGTCGGGGGAATCAGCGTGCTGACACCCGCCACCCCCAACCCCCACTTCTCCGTGGCCTTGGCTGTGGCTGGAGGATGCAGCAGCCAGGGGATGAAACCTCTGCAAAGGGAAGATGCCCTAGGGATTATATTCATAATATTACTATGATTATTTTTAAATGATTATTGTTTTAAGCATCTATAATTTTGGTATTAATGTACAAGGGTAGTTAACTATATAATGCCCCACATTTTTTCCTCTGAACATATTTATTGTTGAGAGTCAGAGTTTGGTGACAATATACTTCAATGTGTCTTGTCCACGTCCTATTTTGCTATGCAGTCTCCATCATGTTCTATGGCCTTACGCCAATGTTGTGTATTCCCTGCTGGTAAAAGTTCTTGTCCTGTAGGCGTAGCCATGTTGTCAGTGCGTGAATGACACTCTTGTCATGTTCAAAGTGTGTCCCCCGTAGAGAATCTTTAAGTGGCCCAAAGAGATGGAAGTCCGAGGGTGCCAGGTCTGGACTATAGGGTGGATGAGGCAGTGATGTCCAACCCAATTTGGCGATGTGTTCCCGGGTTCTCAGACTTGTGTGTGGGTATACATTAACGTGTTGAAGTAAGATTTTTGCTAGGTTCTTGTCAAATCGAACACATCAGAAACGCTTATTGAGTTTATTCAGAGCCTTCACGTATGCCTCTGAATTAATGGTTGACCCTCTTGGCATCACATCCATGAGATTGACGTCATCACAATCCCAGAAGACTGTCACCATGACTTTTCCAGCAGAGGGGTTGTCTTGAATTTCTTCTTTTGTGGTGAATGAGGATGATGCCACTCCATGGCCTGCCCTTTTGTTTCTGGCGCAAAGTGGTGCACCCAGCTTTCGGCCCCTGTAACAATCCGAGACCAAAAGGCCTTTCCATCAGTCTCAAAACACTCCAACAATTCAGATGAAATGGCCTTTCTTTGAATCTTGTGGTTTGCTGTGAGCATTCGTGGAACCCATCATGAGCACATCTTCAAATATCCGAGAGCCTTGATCATTGCAGACGCACTTCCAATGCTGACCGACAACTGTGAGTTATGATGTGCCAGGTGGCACGAATAATGGCATCTGCATGATTCAGCATGTCTGGAGCAGTGGCTGTGACAGGATGTCCCAACCAATTGCCCAACAGTACTCTTATCAACTGCAGCATTGCCATGCATTGCACACAAACGTTTATGGATGTTCACCATGGTTTCTTTTTCTGCACACAAGAATTCAATAACAGCATACCTGCTTGTAATGCGAGTCATGTGTAGACGCCATTTTGACGCTGTACTATGGCTCTGCCATCTGCTGGAACGGTTTGAAACTCAACCGGCGCACAGAAGAAACATCAAATGTGAAGCACATACATGGACGTTTGTCTGTATATATTAATGGATTTTTAAACAAACATGGGGCATTATATATTGAACAACCCTCGTATAAGTTAGTGTAGCTCCTAAGAGAATTCAAGGTTCCAAAAAGTTAGTGCAGCTTGTAGACTAATTGTGAAGAATACAGTGGCAGGAGTAAAAATACAGGCTGAAGTAGGTAGCCTATTTGAAGTGAAGCAGGGGTTGAAAGGAGACAGGCTGACATCACTTCTGTTTAACCTAGGATTAGAATGAACCATCAGGAAACTAAGTGTGGACACTAGTGGGAGACTTTTATACAAAGCAGCTTAATTAATTGGATATGCTGATATTAATTTGATGGGAAGAATGGTTCAAAGATCTGAGTAGAGAAGATCAAGAGATTGACCTTAAAGTCAACAAAAGGTAATGGTACAGGCTCGGAGAAGGAAATATTCAGATGAACAGCTTGTTCTGAAAAGATCCAAAGTGTAGATAGTGAATGAATCTAAACACCTTGGTATACATTTAATCAATAAAAATGAGGAAACTGTAGAAATACAGGCAAGAATTCAGGCAGCCAGTAGAGCATATTTTTCAATATTACTTCTCTTCAAAAGGATCCAGCAGAAATGAATGAAGAACACTTGAAGACCTGTGAAGCATTAAGATCAGAAGAAACTACAGTTCAAAAGTATTGGAAAGCACGAATGCTAATGGCTTCATTGCCAGATGCAAGGCACTAGAAAACAACAACAACAACAACTTCTCTTCAAAAGTAGGGACATAAATCAGATTGTTTCTCTCTTTTCTTTACCTGATTACCCTCCCGTTTACATCCCCTAGGACTTACAAGCCAGTGCCTAGGGTCAGATGCCTGCCTGGGAGCAGACGAACCTATGGACTGGAAAGAGTGAAGACCTGGAAGTGGGTGGTCAGCCCAGCACCAGGTATATGACAGTAAGTAAGAGCATGATGGGGAATGCAGGCAAAATCAATGAACGGAAAGGTGATGATGGAGTACTTGGTGGAACAAGTGGCAGGGGAAACCAGAGAACCTGGAGAAAACCCACCTAGATGCTGCTTTGTCCACAACGAATACTACTTGTGGGTTCCTGGGATTGAACCTGGGCTGCCTAGGTGGTAGGTGAATGCTCTAACCACTTGGCCATGACGCTGCCCTAAATCAGAGACCAGGCCTTTTCTGTTGGTCGGTCGAGGGAGGGATGGAATGCGTTGCTGTGTGCTGATTCTGGAAGGGGTACTGAAAATTATGACGAGTAAGGTAGTTCCTTTTATCCCTACCCTCCCCCTATCACTCCTCTCTTGCCAATATCATCCACCCCTCAAGCTATTTATGTCATAAGAAAACATTTTACTTCATACTATTCTGAAGGCAGTGCCGGGATTGGAGAGTATCTTGCAAACACTGGTAATAATATAACATCGACCCTCTCAAAGAAAGCTGTAGAAAAGATTGATTTCTTTGAAAGGAAAATCCTGAGGAGAATTTATGGACCTGTATGTGTGCAAGGAGAATGGAGAATTAGATGCGACTGTTGCATGTCATTTAATTAGAATGGAAGAACATAGTCCTAAAGAAGGTATTTACAGATCCTTTGGAGGAGGAATGCTGGTGGGAAGGCCACATAATAGATTGTGTATGTCAGGATGCAGCACTGAGTTCTCAAGTGGATCAAAAATACTTTTTTTTCTGTACAAAGATGCTTGAATAATCCAAGAACTGAATAATCTGCACACAAATAATCAGGAGCTTATTGTATTTGTCATGGTGTGCCATTTTTGTTTAGTTTGTGGGAATTTAACAATTTTGTTCACTTAGTTGGTATAGTTCATAGTTGAATTGTCTTAAGCAATTTATTTAGCATAATAATTGAAGCACTACTTAGGCTGTCATTTGTTCCTTTGCAGACTTGTGGCAGCAATGGGACTTGTTGAAAACAGCTCAGTGGCTTTAGTAGCCAGTATGCTTATTTCTCCATTAATGGTAATTTTCATTTGTCTATGTACCATTAGATGCACAATTAATATTAATTGAAAGTAAAGAATACAGTTAATATATCCCTTACTGAACTGAGTTGTGTGTGGTTCTTTTACAGGGACCAATCATGGCAGGAACCTTTGGTGTTGTGATTGCAGACAGGAGTCTCCAGAAACTTGGCATCATGAATGAAATGTTTGGTTTACTAGGGTGTTTGCTTATTGGTTTTTGTTTTGGAATCATTGTGGCCCTTTTAACTGATCACTGGGGCAGTGCTTGGTGGCCCACCGAGGAAATGGTTGCCAGGTATGATAGTATTTATGTGAATTTGAACTTTATTTACATATCTTATTTTACATAAATTTATCACAATATTTTTCTTAGTTATCAGCTTAACCAATATACACACAGTCTGGCTATCTATGCACAATATGTGCTGAGGAAGAGCAAGGCACTTTCTGCCCCCTACTTGCAAATCTGGGGCATCATCCCCCAAAAATTTACTAAAGGTATCCTAGCCCTCCTTCTAGAATTCCAAGACAGATTTCTCATCAAATAAACATTGGAATGGATACAATGAAAAGACTGAAGCTGTTGACAGTGATGCAATATAAATCAACAAATATTAGTGCCCAAAACTTCACTTTTCTTTTGTAATTATATTCCAAACATGTTTTGCCAATCAATTCTAATGTTTTGACTGTTTTATCACCACCATTACAGTCTTACATTGCTGAGACTGAATATCATTTGGAAACAATTAAAGAACATTTTAGAAATATTAAATATAAACAAATGGATAAATAAGCTGTGGCAGATAATTTCTGGTCATTTAATCATTAAATAACTCCAGAGGAACAATTAAATAGATCCATTGACCTGATGGTTTAGCACAAGACTTATTTTGAAGAATAAATTTAGCAATACCACCAATTGATTCTGTCAAATACTTGCAATGAATCCCTCCTTCTCCACATCATGGCTATGAAAGTTGCTTTTCAATTCCTATACGTGTTTCAAGAAATATTTAAGGTGGTACTTTTGGCTGACTTACCCTGTATATGAAACAAAGCATGCAGAAAAATCAGTAGATATGTATAAACCAAAATGTACTCCTTTTGTTACCAATTATCTCGATTAATAAAATATAATTTTTACCTTTCTGTTGCAGAGGACAAGTGAGATCGTTATGGGTTGGAGTCCTGATTGCATTACCCTCTGGAGCTGCAGTTGCTCTAGCAATCTTGGGTGACAACACAGCTTCTCTCGTTGGAGTAGCCATATCAGCGTCCCTTTTACCACCTGCTGTGAATGCAGTATGTATACTAGTGTTATTTTTTCCTACCATGAAACCATAGATTACATTTACATTTTGCTTCCAGAGTATCTAAAGAATGTAGGAAAAGTTGTTAAATAGAATGGGAACAATTAATGATAGGAGAAGAAAAGTAAAAAGGCTTGTGCTTACAGAACAGAAATTAGATGAAATCAGAAAAGTTAGAACAATCACTTTGAAAATCTTAGGCACCTTGAACAAGACCAAATTTTTAAAAAAATTGGAGAAATTAATGCTATAATGGAAGCTGAACTAATGCATGTGAATGAAGATTTCCTTATAAGATGCTGTAGACATATTGATGCAGATGAACGACATTTCCAGAATCTCCTGTGATAAGGCATGTTTTATGTTTATTCTAGTAATTGTTAATGTGATTTGATATTTGATTTGACATGACTGGGAGATGGGCTGTGCAACTGTCAGCCAAGTGTGCAACACATGGAC
The DNA here is from genome assembly GCA_030765045.1 of Tenodera sinensis. Lineage (NCBI taxonomy): Eukaryota > Metazoa > Arthropoda > Insecta > Mantodea > Mantidae > Tenodera > Tenodera sinensis. Next base: position 11,138,207 of record CM060974.1, read on the forward strand.
CATGCACTTGGCAGCCAAGTTTTGTAGTAAACGTACTGTATAATTGGTAAACCATAAAAAAAAGGGACAAAATCTTGCTACACAAAAAAAAAGTAGAGCACATTAAAGTACAAGTTTCGTTAAATAAAAATTCTTTGTGATGTTGACCATCTCCAAGATACTTTTTGTTACTAGTTTGAATTTTTAAATACTTAGTAGCTGGGTGACCAAGCTTTGCTTGGCTTTTCTTTTCCTTTTCCTTTTTTTTAATTTTTTTTTTTTTGGGGGGGGGGGGGAGAAGATACTTATTTAGATAAACTTGAAAAGCAAAATGTTAACTAAATACAAATTTTCATCCTAATTGTTGGAGCTGTATCCATGACAAGACCTTTAATATCCTGGCTTTCTGTTGAAATTGGCCCATTAACAGAGAAATTATGGCCAAAATAAGGTTTAATACAAAATTTGACCAAAATCGTTAGAGCTGTTTCCAAGTTGTGTGGAATATATATATATACACACACACACACACACACACACACACACACACACACACACACACACACACACACACACACACACACACACACACACACACACACACACACACACACACACACACACACACACACACACACACACACACAAGAATTGCTCGTTTAAATATATAAGATACTTTGCTAAATGGTAGGTCAGTATTTGTTTTTTCCTGTAGTCATGCAAAGAACATGGAATTCCAAAGCCATCTCGTAACAATCCACCTCTTAAAAAGGTGACTCCTGCTTTAGTCTGTTTATACCTGCATACAGTTCACGATTGTGATTTCAGGGCTTACTGTGGGCACTTGCCTGTATCAACATGCTATGGGCTGAGCATGTACAAATGGACAATGACCATAATGCCACTACGTACACCTATACTCCAATCTACTCGGCTACACCTGCAATCGAGTTGGCCATCCTGGGTGCTGTAAGCCTTTGTCTCACATTGCTGAACATTGCCTGTATATTCCTAACAGGTATTATTGTTTTAAGGGTGAGTTTTAATGTGTTCAGTTCTTATGATTGACCTGTTCATTTAGTGGCAATAACATCAGAATAAATAGGAGGCTGAAATAACCACTAAGACCAACAAATATTAGCATCTAAAACTTCACCTATGATTTGTAATTATGTATTTTATTGCAACATGTTTTGTGAATCAGTTATTTGCATCATCTGCTTGATTTAATTTAAAAGGTGAGTTAATTTATAACACTGAACAACACTTACAACATATTTTTCCGGGACGTGTTTCGAAGGTTAACTTTCCTCCATTATCAACCGGACAATAACTGGGTTTCCATGGTGTTTCATGGTGCAGATGGTGATGCTTCTTCTGATGTTTCTTCTGGTAACGGTTCAATGAACTTACTGAAAATGTCCCTCTGAGGAATGTCAAAATTAAATACTCGGTTTCTATTTTTTAAAATAAAGATTTGTTCCCATGTGGACAGTTCTTGTTTTCCGGTTATGTGTTTAAGAAGTTTCGGTTCTAGCTTTATGTCATGATTTTTTGTCCAAAAGTGAAATGCAACCACTGATTTTTCTAATTGTTTACTCTTAATGTTTCTAACGTGTTCCTTGAATCTAATTTCTAAATTTCTTTTGGTTTTTCCTATGTATATTTCATTACAATCACTGCATTCAATTTGGTATATGCCAGATTTTTTGTTAGGTGGAATACCATCTTTGATGTTTGAAAGTAGTAGGTTTTTTATGGAGTAATGGTTTACTGGTGCTACCTGAATGTTGTATTCCTTGAACACTTTTTTAAATTTATCAAAGGCTCATGGATGATATGTGAATTTTTTGAATAACATTTTTGTTTTTGCTGCTATGAGAGTTGTAGTTTCTTTTAATAATTTTTTCTTTTCTGTTCGTTTACCTTTTTATCTACTAATTCTTTGGAGAAGCCGTTTTTATGCTATTTCAATAAGTTTGTAATATTCTGTTTTATATTCTTCTGCTGAAAGAGGGATGTTCACCAATCTATGTGTTAAACTATTGAAAATTGCTTGTTTGTGGCTTCTTGGATTGTAACTATTAGCTTTTATTTAGTTGTCTGTCTGTGTTGGTTTTCTGTGAATACCGAAATTTATTCTGTCCTTGTTTTTGATTAATTTTAGATCTAAAAATGGTAATTTATAATCTTTTTCTACTTCCACTGTGAAATTTATACTTTTGTCCTGTATGTTCAGAAGTTTTAATGCGTCACTGATGTGTCTTTTTGGAACTATTGCAAATATGTCATCTACATATCGCTGCCAGAGTTTGAACATCTACAGGAAACCTTTTGTGATCCTTATTTCCAATGAACTCATGTAAATATCTGCGAAGAATGGCGAGAGAGGGTTGTCCATTGCTAAACCTGAAGTTTGACGGAAATAGTGTTATTAATTAACTCGCCTTTTAAATTAAATTAATTACAACAACACTGTTTTCAAACTTCTTTGAAAGGAAGATCTGCTTGATTGTTTGATTGTTGGTACCAGCCAACCTATAAACATACAACTTTTAATAAGTAAAATAGCAAGTATTTCATTAGGCTTTTTAATATTGCATTTTCTCAATCCCCAACCTGGTGGACCAGGAGTTTGATTTTGGAGTTCTCTGCTCCTAGATGAGCTAACTGCCAAGACTGATAAGCCTGATCTGCTCATTAAGGTCTTTCCATATTAATTCCCTGGAAAAGAGGGTTGCCTCTTCTGCTCTGAAGAACTTCTTCTCCACCTTCACTATTGTTGAGGACTTCACCCATATCCCTGGGCATCTTATTCCCTAAGTCTCAGTACTTGACAGAACTTAGTTACTGATTAACAAACTAGCGTTCACCCTCATGAAAAGAACTGCCTGCCAAGAATTACCCAGCTGCATGCGGTTAGTCGAAGCCCTTGCAGCAAGTGGTATGGACATGTTAGGAGAATGGAAGATCAAAGACTTCCAAAGCTGATCATGGATTGGGAACCGCAGGGAAGGAGGAACAAGGGAAGGTCACCTATTACATGGATCCAAGGAACTGAGGTCAAGAGGGAGTGGGAAATAGAAGATATATGGATGAACAGACAGAAATGGAAAAACGTGTTACATCAAATATATTAAAGGCTGTGAATTTGGATGGCGGAAAAATGTTTATTCGCTGTAAAACTGGTTTAAAAAATATTGCAAGTATGCAAATTAAATAAGTATTAATGTAGTATTGTTCATTAGTGTCCTCAATTACCAGTATGCTCCTAACAGCCTGTATTTAAATCACCCAAAGGGTGAAGACGGTAAGGGTGAATACCAATGCCATAAAACTAAGTTTAGCCTTGCACATTGCATTGTTTCAAATTTCTTATGGCCCTTGTGTGTCCAAAGTGCAGCATACAACTCTCTGTGTCACGTGTTTTGCTTGATTGTCTTGATATACTAGGGAGCGCCAATCCCTTGGCCTGGGTTTTACTCTGAGGTAAAATCAAGTACCTGTAGAAAAGGCACTGCAGTTTGTCACTGACATTGGGTTCATGAAATAAGTAACTTGTGTTTCATTCTTGGGACATTTAATTTTACAGTTTTAGAATATGAACTCTCATTTGCATTGTTTTACCATTTGTTTTTAGTGTTCTAACTCCTTACTGTTTTGACATTCACTTCTGAATGTTTTTGGGCCTTAATGACCAGTTGTTGATCGGCCGTTGAACTAGACTCATTCACTCACTTTTTAATGTTTTAGCTGTTTTAATGTTAACTTTTTAAGTTTTAACTGTTTACCACTTTAATTTTGTGTTTTAGCTTTCACCTTTTAACCACATAAGTTTGCAGGTGTTTTAGACTAAAATTTGATTTTGGCCTTAAATGACCTAGCTGTCGATGTGCCCTTAAACTTCACTCACTCACTCACTCACATTGCTTATGTGATATTTGAAAATTACTTTGGTGCAGTTCAGAACACCCTGTATAATAAAATTTGCAGGCCTGTAAATATATAGTGTTTCTTAACAAAGATATACTTTAATGCAGGTAAAAGAAGTGGCACCTCGTACATCAAAGGATGAACAGCAGTTCTGGAAACATGATGTTAGAATTGCCAGAGATTATAACAAAACATTCCACGCAGGAGACGCAGAAGAACTGCAAAGGAAGTAAGTTACATAATATTATACTTCATATGCTTTTCTGATTTACTGAAGTTATAAAGGAAAAACATTCCAGATATTTGCAAATTCAAATTACTACAGAAATGGGGTTCTATAACTCCCAGATCCTTTTATTCTACCTTTTGCTTAGTCATTTGTGATTATTAGACAACAAATTTGTAGGTCCCAAATTGTTAAATTTATTTTTTACACATTAAAGATTGAGAATGTATGTATTAAGAAGCTAAAAAATGACATTTCATTACATAATTGTCACGATTTGTGTGCTTTCTTCATTAAGTAAAAATGCAGTGTTATCATTATATGAAGAATAAAGTATTTAAGACTGTTAATTTTTCAGCGGCTAGGTACGATTACGGTCAAGTCTAAGCATACTGAAGCATGGCTACATTAAGCTGTTTGTAGTTGTATAGAAAGGAGGTGGGAGGGAGGTGAAACAAGTGACACTGACACTGCAAAGCAAACACCTACTCCAGTAAATAAAAGAAATTTAAAAAGAGAAGAAAAATGTAGCTTTGTAAGCTTAGAAACCCTTCCAGAGTTCACCTGGCTGACCACCCGAGAAGAGTTCTTTTTTTTTTTTTTTTTGTAGTGTTTAACACCTGCTTTTACTACAAACAGCACCACAGGCGGTGACACTGATGATACATGGAATGAAGATGGAGCACTGGTGGAATGAGGTGGCAGGGTAAACTGGAGAACCCAGAGGAAACCCACCCCAGCACTGCTTTGTCCACCACAAATCCCACATGCAGTTGCCTGGGACCGAACCTGGGCCGCTTCGGTGAGAAGTGAAAGGTCTAACCACTTGGCAATGGAGTGGCCCAAGAAGAGTTATTTTCACATTGCTGCCAGGAAAGTTTCAAGTCTGGACTTCAGAGTTGTTGAATTAAGACTTGTATATTGTTTACAAAAACATTTACAATACTGTTGAATTGTGTGTACTTTTTAACTAGGGTTGGTATTATTGAACTTTAGGGTTTTAGGGCTACAAAAAGTGATTCGAATAGCCCATAGATTCCAGTTGTGCTTTCACTTTGCACCAATCTCTAATAATGGGCTTAATAAAATGACTGTTTCACCCTTTCATGTTCTTTGAAAGATGAGGTTTCGTTCTTTCTAAGAATTGTGGTCATAGTGATACCTGACAGTTTTTCATCAACAATTCTCTTGCTTTGCTTAATTTATTTAAGAAAATGAAGAAAATTTGCAGCTAATAGCTCAGATACTTAAGAAAACAGTAATTTTATAGGGAAAAGTATAAAATTACATAAATTAAGCAATGAGAAGCTAATTTCTGACTACAACTATTTGTAGATTTGCAGCAAAGTATGGTCAAGAGTTACATCCAACAATCACGGCATTGTCGCCAGACATTTTGCAAGCTTACCGCAAAATGAGCTGCATTAGTGGCATCAGTGGACAGCACACATACCACAGATCTTATGAGGTGAGTATGTGAAAACATTGTTCATTTACTCCAAAAATTACTCTGGGTTTAAAAATATTCATTTATATTACTAATGATTTGAAGCTTTTGAACAGTGAGGTTAGTAACATTGAATGTTGGTTATGTTTGCAATATACTTTACTGAAAATTGAGACATTTTCCGGAACCTTCTTTCCCATCTTCAGCTTACAAGCAACTCTTAAGGCTGGTTCACAACCGCTGTTAATGGTAACTGTAATTAGTATAAGAAAGTTAAAATACATGTATTCAAATGGGAGTGTTTACAACCAGCAGGAAGTTTTCCTGGACCCCAGGAACAGGAAAGAAGACTTGTCCAAGTTTTAACGTCCTCATTCTCGTTACCGTACATGACATATTAGATGCATATCCCCTTTCACTGTAGAAATTATTCAAGGCAGCCATGCCCTAAAGCAGCCCTAGAGCGCTCTAGTCACAAGCGAGAAAAAATATTGGTTAGTTAGAAACAAATGATAATGTGAACCAGCCTATAACATATTTCTTGGTTGTTGAAAGTGTGTTTACTTAAATTTATCACATTGTTGAAAGGGATTTCCGCAGCTGTTTTAATCAGTATGTCTATTTTGTATTTGGATTTAAGATTTTGGAGTTTCTATTTTAGCCTAGCATTCTTTTCCTGTTTATGTAATTTGTAGAGTATGTCATGCTTGATGTTTTGCCAAACAGTATAACCTAAAATTCCAGAATACTTGACATGCATATTGTAAATTCTTAGATCTAAAGATTCTAACTTTGCATAAAGCTTATCCATTCATTAGGCCCTCCACCACGAAACAATACAAGCAGGTAGTTGTTCTATTGTGAAAAACAAATGACACCACAGCTCACTAGCAGACACATATTCTAGCGGCAACTCCTCCATGCTGATTGGCAGCGTACTAACAAGATACTTCAGTATGCATCTTAAGCTGGTGTCAGCATTACCACACCATTACACAGCCTTCACATGTCATGGGCACAGTTCATTTTACAGAGCAACAAACTAGGCACATGTGAGACTCCATTGACAACTTTATCATCTTCAATATAATCCTTGAACTCTACCTTTTATTGTTTTAAACTTGATATCAAAGTGAGGTATTTATAAAGATAGGGATAGTAGACTTATGCTTTATTTTCTTTCAGAGATATTTAATAAGGCTCTTGTGAATGCTTAAATTTCAACAAGAATGCTTAATGAAAAGAGTGAAGTTCCCTGTGTTGAAACTAAATTTGAATTTGATGTTAAAGGCACCTAACAGAGGGTCACAGTTCACCTGGTCTCCAAATACCAAAGGACTGTTGGCAGAACCTAAACCCACATACCAAGAGCTTGATAATATTTACAACATATTTAAAAGAAATCAAGTAGGAGAACCAATGCAGGCCAAAATGAGAAGAACAAGCTTTCCTGGGACAAGTTGGTTGGCAGGTACGTATATGCCTGAATGTTTAGAAGAAGTTTGAATGTGAATTTAATTTATTTACACAGTTCAATTTGCATAACTTTTTATACAAAATTTGTTCCTTTGCATAAACTATGTACAAATAGCCTAGTTATTCTTTGTGCTACCTCAGTTTGCCGGGTGCCCAGGCCTTTTAGCTCCATTCTGTAGCCCTTTATGCAGCCATGTTTTATATTGTTGCCTCCGCCTCTTGTTTTTATGTTTTTCTTTTCTTATATACCTATCCCTTATTTTCCTGGCCCACTTATGTTCTCTGATACTTACAGTGATATAGGAAATATTGTATTCCACCCAAAATTAGATACTAAGATTTCACCTGGAATGCATGTTTTGAGACTCTCTGAAAAAAAAGGAAATAATAGTAATAATAAAAAATATATAAAAAGACAAGCTACTGACAAGTGGACTTGAGCAATAATGAAATCTTTTAATAACTAGTCCCTATGTGATGACTTTGGAATTCCATTCTCTTTGAATGATCAGGAGGAAAACACCATTTGGAAAAAAAAAAGTATTTTAAAACTCAAATGAAAATGTGTTTGACATATGTTATATGTTTTGAATTCTACAGGGTGGCACATAAAATGTCATACATTGACATTATCTAATAAATATTTTATTAGCAGGTTGGAAACTTTGGAATTTTGTGACAAGTAAGCATAGTTCTTGCATAGTTTAACAGGAGGCAGCAGTTGTCACTATCATGCATGTGCGTCACCACCGTTTCAGTTTAGTAATATGGTGGACAAAAGCCAGTTGATGCTAGAACAGAAAGTGAAGACTGTAATGTTTTGTGCAGAAATGAGCAGTGTACCAGAGACTCAGCTTTTGTGTTCATTTTCGTACAAGGTGGGCCCCCTGTCATGGAATCATTGGTCCAAGCTTTTTCAGTGGCACAGTTAACAGTGTGCGCTATATAGACATGTTGCAGAACAGTTTTCTTCCACAACTTTATGCAACAGGGTTACCAATGGGGTTCATGCAAGATGAAGCTCATCCTCATACAGTAAACGTTGTTTTGGATCTCCTAAACGAACATTTCAGGCACCATGTGATGTTTCATCAATACCCAGAGCATTTTCAGGGAGGTTCAATATGGCCACCACACAGCCCAGATATTAATCCCTGTGATTATTTCTTTTGGGGACATTTAAAGGAGACGGTCTACTGTCACAAACCACATAATCTAATGCAACTGCGAGTGGAATGACATTTTTCCATGGAATCACGGAAGGCTTGTGTTGTAGGGTGATTAGAAACGTCAAAATTTGTCTTGAAGAGGTGGCATGTCAACATACATTCTGACCATTAATGTAAAAAAGAAAAAACTAACATATTTTGTTTATTAAAAGTTATATAAACAAGTTTCAATGTATGACATTTCATGTGGCATTCTACATTTTTTGTGTAGTAATATTTTATCTATCTCTTACGGTTTATCAGTTATACAAAAGTCATTCAGAATGAAGAGCACTTCAGAGGTTGTTCCCAGAAAATTCAAGATATACATTTGAATACTCATAAATATTTTAAACTTATGACAATTAAATTAAAATTGCTAGAATTGTTTTTGAGAGAACCAAAATTTTCCATATGAAGGATAGTTTGGGGTGGAAGATTTTTTAAAATCTTTGTTACAATATTTTGTTTGAGTTATTCTGTTCGTGGACAGACAGATATATACACACATATGCATGCATGATTGAACGCATTAGGAGAGCAGAATATGTTTAAGTTCTAAGTTGTGTTGCAGTGTGGTTTATACAAGTCGATATTTCCAACATGCAGCCGAGTTTATTACATGCTTTATATTAGCTTCACTTGTAAGTATGTATATAACCGAATCTTTCAACATAATTTTCACCAGCTTACAGTCAGTTGATTGATTTGAAAATTTACGCACCTGTCAATTATTGATGACAATATAATATCACAACTTCATTCTAAGGTCCTGACCAGGATCTTCAGGATAAAAATGACAACTAAATATCAATGCAAAGGAATCTTTTAACATAATTTTCACCAACTTAGTTGTCTGACTTGAAAATTTGCACACGTGCTAAAGACTGATGGGAATACAATATCAGCATGACTTTGTCCCAGTGTCCTGACCAGGATCGTAAGGATAAAGGAGACTAAGCTAAATTTATAAAAAATAGTACAATTATGGTACCCTAGGGAACATTTCTACGTGCACCCTGAAAACTGCTTTAATTAAATACATATTTATATATTAGATAACGTGAAAAATATCACCAATATTTTTCCATCAGTGAAAAATATTGGAGAGCAAGAGGATTGATGACTTCATTGTCAGAAATCCAGCATTAGCTAACAACAACATATTAGATAACGTAGATACCTAGAGGACTCAGAGATAATATCACGGACCAGAGTTCACGCAGGGCTAAGACACCCACAACAGCTGGTAGTTTACAAATCAACACAAGTTACACTGGACAAGGGAATTAAGTCGCCTGAAAATATTGAAAGACAGAAATGCCCGGAGAGAGGACCTCAGAAGGACTTGAAATTTCATGGGAAGGATTGTGGATCAAAGTTTACCCAGGGCCAGGAAGTCCACAACAGCTGACAGTGTGGTTAAAACAGTAATTGTAATGTAATACTGTTAAAAAAAATCGTGATTTGAAAATTTTCAAAAAAATATGGAAGAAATTTTGAATTCAGAAATTTTAAAAAGATTTCAAATTAAACATTTTGAAAAATATTTGAATAGAAACATTTGCATATAAAAAATTAAAAATAAATTATAGTTTAAAAAACTGAAAAACACGCTTTTATAACAAACAACTCAAAAGTAGAAAATAATTTTTAAGTATGAAGAGTCTGTTCTATAGCGATATAAAGTCAACTAGTGCATTATATTTCAATATTAAATTTAAAATAAAAACTAGTTTATATTAACAAAATAATAAATTTATTGTTAAAAGTGTGGGAGGTCTGACATTAAATGTTACAAGTAATTCATTGGTAGCTATTTATAAAAGTAAAGATGATAAAAATATCTAAAAAGCACCCCATACTTTTTTACAATAAAATGTATTATTTTGTTAATATAAATTAGTTTTTATTTTAAACTTACTACAAAATTTTGAAATATAATGAACTAGTTGACTTTATGAGTGCCTCCGTAGTGCAGTTGGTAGTGTGCTTGCCTCTGGCATGGAGGACCCGGGTTCGATTCCCAATACCAGGATGGGAATTTTATCCCCTCTGGGAGGTCTGGCACAGGGTGCACTCAGCCTCGTTAGGTCCCGGGGGACTAATTGAGGAGCTACTTGATGGAGAAGTAGTGGATCCAGGTTGCGAAAGCTGCATAACTGGCTGGGAGGACTCGGGTCGTTGACCACGTCCCACCCTCCAGTACTGCACCCCACCAATGATGCCTGTGTGCTAGGTTTTTTTTTTTTAGTTGATTTTATATTGTTATAGAACAGACCCTTCATACTTAAAAATTATTTTCTACTTTTGAGTTCTGTTTGTTATAAAAGCGTGTTTTTTTAGTTTTTTAAACTATAATTTATTTATAATCTGTGTTCCATGTTATCATCTGTCAGACACAAATAGGCTGTGTGCTGAATCATGACTCATATTTGTATTTGGTATATATACAATTGTGGGTGGTGATTACAGACGATAACATACGGGACAGAGACTGTCTGTACATATATTGAAATTTGGCTTGTATAAACCGCGCTGCCACACGACGTGGAAGGTAAAAATATTCTTCTCTTCTAATGCATTCAATCATTTTTTCCGTGGCTGTACGCACATACATACACAGTTACCATTTTCTTAAAGGTCCTTTTGTTCTGGATTCAGAGAACATCAAACATGTATTTCCAGTGGAATTCTGATGTTGAATTGAATGTTATGCACTGTCAAACTAAGTGAGTATTCTATACTGTTGAACAGGTTCTAACCTAAGTCCGAGCAGTGCCTCACCATTCGTGCTCTCACCACAGTCTATACAGTCACCTACCAGTGGTGGATTATCTACTATTGCAGAAAGCCATACAGCATTAAACTTATCTGATGCAGAATCAGGAGCACCGAGCAGCGATGGACGCAGGAGATTTGTAGTTACTCCTGCCAAGGATGTTTAAACATAGTTCTCTAACATAAAAGTATTATCAGAATACTTACAAGTATTTCTTAGGTACAAAAAGCATTTATTGTAGTATTACTTGTAAATAAAGCAAAGTCGTCGTAATGCAGGTGCCTTAAAAATCATTATTTATTAGCAAAATAAAAGTACTCAGTTTTAAAGACAGTATTTTTGTGTTCTGTGCTGTGATATGATGCATAAGAAATTGTTTATATATAGTATTTCTAAATGGACTAAAGAGATACAAAATTACTGAATGACAGAATGTTTAACAATGAATGGATGATTATTGTAAATGTATGCAAAATAAAATTTATATTGTTTACAGTATTGTGAAATTTAATTGATAGTTGTAAAACAAAAGTGTGAAAATAAATGAATAGATGTTTGACTTTTTAAACATTGTTTTAAACTTGCAATTTCATTGTATTGATGTATTGATTTGGACACATGCATCTAAGGTTGTTTTGATGTGGACTTGTAAACGATGGTTCAAATCCTGCAGGATCATCCTTGCTCACTGAATTTTTTTCCAGGTTTTTTTCTCAGTTGCCAGTTGAAAATTACTGGGGAAGTGTCTTAAACTTAGTCTTGAAATGCTTCTTTCCCAAATTTCCTTTCCTAGTTATTTAATTTTGCATAACTAGTGTCTGCCACCTGTGGTGCCACAAGAACACAGGACTCCACAATCATACCTGCATGTGTGCACACAGCTCTTGCACATGTTTTCAGGCACACAGCATCAATATCTAGCAATAACTGCTTATATTTGAATCAGAACATTTGTTATAGTCCTATGAAATTAAAACTTAAGGGATCCTGGGACTGAATTTTGAATTTTCTAGAATTTTATAGGTCTGAAATCAATACTTTGCACACTTAAGGGTGTTTATGTTATAAACTATCACACAAAGTTTCAGCTCAATTTGATTTATAGTGCGAAAATACCTTAGTATTCAAAATACTCCAGCTGTCTCAAAAACTAAAATAATAACAGTTTTATTATTTTATAAACTCTAATTGCCTAACAAACATCAGTCTCTGGCAGGAAGAAAAAATAGTTACTTTCAAAGTAATTAATTTCTTTGCTTTGATGGGCACTTAAAATATTTTTTAAAACTTTTTATGTGCATTCAATTTTTTTTAAAGCTAAACAATTTTTCAGATGTTGAAACCAGAGACTGAGATTGAAGCCACATAAATACAGCACATGCTGGAAAAATTCTAGGAGCATAGCACAATATTTAATGCGGCTGGAGCACATAGTGTATTAAAAAATGTAATGTCGAGAAAAACCAATTTTTCTACAGACATGCATCATGATCATGAGTCAGATTACTGTTTGACCTAAAACTCATTACGGATTTTATATTGAATACATAGTAATAGCTTACTGGCATCTCACCAGGTAGCAGCACAAGATACATAAATTTTCAACAATATTTGAATAAAATATGGGCCAAAAGTGCACAAAAACAACCAAACTCAGCAGAAGGGGGTGGTTAAGCAGAAAAGGGGGCATTTAAAGCCTGCGCTACAGCTTTAAAAATGGTGGAATCTAAAAAATGGCGGATGACTGAAGGTTTGGGGAACATTTATATGCATAAACCTAAAAATCATAAATTTGACCATTTCTGGGTCATTATTTAGTCCCAGGGTCCCCTAAAGATACTATTTCTTATTGTACCATCTATCAGTGTAGCATGAAAATAAGGTTTATGTATTTGAATAAGCTAGTAACAGTGATGTGAATCTAAGTTATAATGAAGATTGAGTCAGATTGAAACACATAACATCACTTATATGTAATTAATCTTGACCAGTTTCAAGAGTTTAAATTACTCCTATCAGAATTGCCCGACTGGTTCTTGTTGATGTTGTTTGATGTGCGATTAGTTGGGCTGATGAATTTCCATAGAGGGTTTGATGGTGGAAAAGCGAAGTTCATTACGCAGAATTTGTTTTTTATGATGTGAATTTTCTCCCAGATATCCAACTCTGCAGTGTGTTTTGTAGCTTTTAAAAGTTGGATCCAACCTCAATATTATGCTGAACACAACTCCCCGTAATGAAGTTTGATTTGCTGCCACCAAACTTTTATAGAAGTTCATCAGCCCACTGCTAGATGTCAGCCCAACTAACCACACATCAAACATCTACAAAAACCAGTCAGGCAATTCTGATGGGAGTAATTTAAGCTCTTGAAACTGGTCAAGATTAATTACATATAAGTGATGTTAAGTGTTTCATTATAATGAAAATAAAGCTTAGTATGATTTTTACTCTCTCTACTGGTAAGTAGGGGAAGTATTATATTCCACCCAAAAATTCAATGTAGAGATTTCACCGGAAATGTTTAGAGGACCCCTGAATCCAAAAAAAGCATTTTTAGAAAAAGATCTGTGTGTCTGTGGACAGCATAACTCAAAAACGAAAAGTTGCTTGAAAACCAAAGTTGGTATTTAAGTTTAATGTCATTCAAGGCTGCAACATGAAGACTTTGAAGAAAATAGTCCCACCCTAAATTACCCTTTACATGGAACATTTTTCGAAAATTTGATTTTCTTGAAAAGGGCTCTAATGATTTTGATTAAAATGCCATATGTTTGAGATATTTTGATGACAAATAAAATGTATATCTTGAATTTTCTAGCTATAGCCCTTGTAGTCGTATTTACTCTGGACAACTTTTGCATAACTGCTAAACCGTTAAGAAATAGACCAAATCATACTGTACAAAAAATGTAGATCTTGCTAAAATACACAATTTATGTCTCAATAAATTTTCTTGTAGGGTGAACCATTTCAGAGATATTCTTTGTTATGTGTGTGAGTTTCTGAAAACTTAAAACTTCCGTGAAATGGAACACTGTTGTTCATTTTTTTATATGTTAAGTGTGCAAAGAGAATGGAATCTCAAAGCTTTAAAAGATTTGACTATCGCACAAAGCCTACTGTATTCTAATATTCCCCTAGCACCTATAAGGAAATAAGCAATAAGATAATTTGTACAAATGTTTATCTCAACTAACACGAAGGTGAGTGAGTGAATGTGTAGGGTTTAACGGCCTGTCAATAACGAGCTCATTTGGGGCAACACGAAGAAGATATAGGAATAAGAGTTTGTAAGAATGGTTAGTACAAGAGTAGAGAAAGTCATGCGAGTGCAACACATCAGATTTTTTAAAAATAAATTTGTTCTAATACACCAGGTGTAAAGAAACATATTACATTCCTTCTAATGTGCTTCATAAAAGCATTACAAACAAAAAATTCTTTGATCAACCAATTTCGAAAAAATAAATGGTTTTTGTTTCAAATTGGATGTGTAATTTCACAAGAATGTGCAAATAGAATAGTTTGTTACTTGTAAGATGCATAGAGTAATTATTTCTGACATAGCTTTGGTGGTAATTATGGGACATCACACAGAGTTCCGAAATAATTAATCACTTAAAAGAATTAACAGAATATTCTGAGCAGCTTTTTCAGACGTGAAGGTACTCGGCAACATTGCATTGATGTTGGTCAGGGATGTGAACCGTCTTTTGGTTGTAAACACATTGGTTCCTTGCAAACACGTTGCAGGGTGGTGTAATGATTTGGGAGATAATGTATTGTATTTGTTTATGCTCTCAAGATGCGCTGTTGCTGTGTTTGTTTATGTACTGACCTAGTGAAAGTGATACCCACACAATCTGCAGTGTTGCCAGCTTGTTTTCGACAAAACTAAAATATCTCTGTAGAAAATGGTCGGAGACAAAAACGTAAGATACAAAATGTGTTCCAAATACCGAGATCTACCACCGATTTAAATTAATGTAATGACTTCCCTTCCATCCTGTACATACAAAACAAATTTCAAAAAAAAAGTTCATGAAAGTTGTGATAAATACCATATTTCATTGCATAAGTGCAACTATTATGTGATAGTGATCATTATGCAAAGAATAAATATTTTAAGACTAGCTGTGTTAACTTTCAGCAACTACTGTACAGTAATGGGAGTAAGAGCGAGTCTAAGCATATTGAAACGCTGCCACATTATACTGTTTCTAGTTGGGGACACCCTAATGCAAATACCTTCCAGTAAATAAAACAAAAAATTAAAAAGAGAAATGAACATATTTGAAGAATAAGATAGTTATTGACTTGGCGTGTGCTAACCAAATGGTTCACACTCCTTGTCACTCCATTCACTTATCACTTACTCACATTTGCTAATTCCTGCACTACATGAACCAATCAGATTCATTGATAGGCTAGCCAGCATGTCAGCAGTCGACAAATTATTGCATCAACAATGAGCAATATATTACAATACCCTGTATATTTTTTACTTAGAATGTTCATGGATAGGCACATAGACCATTTCCTAAAAATATTTTGTTTTTACTTTTAAGACTGCCTCTGTAGCACAGTGGTAGTGCACCTGACTCTGTGTAGAGGACCCAGATTCAATCCTGGTACTGGCATGGGATTTTTTCCCCATGGGAGACCTGGTCTGGGATGCACTCAGCCTCGTTAGGTCCCTAAGGTGCCAATTGAGTAGCTATACTGATGGAAAGGTCAAAGTAGTCGCTTTATAGTCAGGGAGTTGGCATGCTGACCTCTACCACCCCAACCTGCACTCCTCCATGGCCTTGGCTGCAGCTGGAGGACTCAGCAACCGGAATCTCTGCATAGAGGAGAAACCTTTGGAATAATATATATTTTACTTTTTTTACCAGATACCTATACTCCATCCAGCCTTAGATCTGCCCCTTGTATCCCTCTGTGATAACCTGCTACTAATACAAAACAAAACAAACACCACGTGGATTCATGCCTCGTGTTTATGTTGCAACAGAACGATATTTACTCAGGAGTTATAGGAATATTGCTGCTATCGCGTTATATTCAAGTAGTTGTTACGAGGGTTATCATACATCTTGAAAACTCACAGATAATCGCCGATATTTAGGGTACTACATTTTATGTGTCCTGTGTAACGATCCAGCAGAAATGAACAAAGACCACTTGAAGACCTGTGAAGCATTAAGATCAGAAGAAACTACAGTTCAAAAGTATTGGAAAGCACGAATGCTAATGGCTTCATTGCCAGATGCAAGGCACTAGAAAACAACAACATTTTATGGTGTGCTTTGGTTTCGGCATATCATGGGTTAGTTGTTGACGGCTTGTGTTTACACCAAGTGCGGACCTAAGGGTAGAGCAATTATAGTAGGTGAAGGTACAGCATTCACTAAAGAATTTCACACTGAGATTTCACCGGAAATACATGTTTGAGGCTTAGCCCCCCCCTCCCCCTGTAGCTCAGGAAAAGCATTTATAGAAAAAGGTCCATGTATATGCATGTGTGTCTGTGAACAGCATATCTGAAAACTAAAAGTCTGATAAATATCATATTCAGTATCAAAGTTTAGTATCTTCTGAAGATTCAACTCAAAGACTTTCAAGAAAATACCACCACTCCAAGTAACATGAATCATAATTTTATATTCTCTCAAAAATGGCTCTAATTATTTTGTTAAAATATCAATGTATAAAGTATTTACCTGACTAATAAAATGTATACCTATAAATTTCTGCAAATAGCTTGTGAAGTTCAGTTCATGCTGAAGCAATTTTTATCCTGTAGTAGATGACCCGGTGAACTTTGTACCACCTAAAATTGATTTGATTGCAACTTTTCATAAGTGATTATCAATCCTAATCAATCTTCCAACTCCAGTTCATTGAGGTATGGTTTGAGAGGGTTTGGTTATTAAATGAAATTCACTTGCAGTTCAAATGAATTTAACGTCCTTTATTTTACATGAAAGATAAATGCAGTTAACATTCAATGCAAAGCTTTCTTGAGAACTTTACAAAATTGAAATCCTCAAGCTAATTCCTCAAGTTTTGTTGGAACACATTTTGTGGTTATGTCTAAGCCTACCCTAATTCCTTGATCTGACTAAAACAAAATTGAATGAATTTTTTGTTTACTTCTAAGCCTGCAGACAATTTATATTTATGACACAAATAACAAGGAATATCTCCTAAATGGTTCACTCTACAAAAACATTTACTGGGACATAAATTGTGTTATAGTGAGATCTACATTTTTTGTACAGCAAAATTTTGTCTATCTCTTACAGTTTATGAGTTATTCAAAAGTCATCCAGAGTAAACAGGACTACATGGGCTATAGCCAGAAAATTCAAAATATACATTTCATTTGTCATACAAATAGCTTCAACATATGGCATTTTAATCAAAATTGTTAGAGCCATTTTCAAAAAATCAAAATTTTCCATGTAAAGGATAGTTCAGGGTGGAGAAATTTTCTTCAAAATCTTCGTGTCACATCCTTGAAAGACATTAAACTTAATACCAACTTTGGTTTTTAACCGACTTTTTGTTTTTGAGTTATGCTGTCCACAGACACACACGCACACACACATAGACCTTTTTCTAAAAATGATTTTTTTTTATTCAGGGGGCCTCAAAACATATATTTTTGGTGAAATCTTGAAATCAAATTTTTGGGTGGAATACAATACTTCCCCTACTTACTAGTAGAGAAAGTAATATGCAGCTTTCAGGTGCATTGACTGAAAAAGAAATCAGTCTACAGTTCCTCTTTCATTGAAAGAAGGCTAACAAAGAGTAATTAGATTAATTACTCAATTACATGCTCACACATGGGCCATAACTCCTTGTGTGTTAACACATGTGTGTTACAGCCAATAAAACAGGATATGGTCTTATTAATGACAGTGATTGTGTAAACAAACTTGAATGCCTTCAGTCTGCCTGGTGGTGTCAGTAGTGGACCAACTCCCACAGCAAACACACCACCATGCCTGGCATGCTGTTTGTTGTATGTGTGCCTACGGCAGACTTTGAGAAGCAATTGCTCTATGGTACTGCACCGGCCATACAGCCAAGCAATGAGCTGTACCCGGGTAGAGGTGGCCTGCAAAAGGGGCCAGCAGGGGAGAATCTAATAAGGCTTGATGCCCTGGACCCACGAGACCAACGTGGTAGGCCACTCATGGCCAGGGTGAATCCTGCCTACAGAACTACAGAGACTGAGAAACATCCTGCGGTTGCTGCAAGACTCAGGACTCCTGTACCTGCACATGGCTTGGCTAGCTCACCAGTGGTTGAAATAGTGCCAATGGAACATGTAAGTTAATGACTGTGAACTAGACAATCCAAAATTAATTCAATTTGTAAGAGACATAGTTTTACTTTCTCTGTTATTTAGGGCAAATATGCACCCCACACAAAAATTTCATACAAACCTTTTGAAACTTCTTGAATCCAAAACAAGCATTTTTACTTTCTCCATTATTTATAGTAAGTAGGGGAAGTGTTAAATTCTACCCCAAAAATTTGATATTGAGATTTCACAGGATATGTTTTACCACCCTCTGAATCTTAAAAAAAAGAAAAAAAAATATTTTTACTTTCTCTACTATGTATAGTAAGTAGGGGAAGTATTGTATTCAACCCAAAAATTCAAGGTTGAGATTTCACTGGAAATATTTGTTTTGAGGCCCCCTGAAACCAAAAAGAAAAGTATTTTCAGAAAATCTGTGTGTGTGTCTGTGAACAGCATAGCTCAAAAACGAAAACTTGGTTGAAAACCAAAGTTGGTATCTAAGTTTAACCCTTTTCCTGCTGAGATATTTTGCTATATATGCCATTCGTCCTCTAATTCCTAACCTATTTTCATATCCCTTTCCGAGGCACCTCAGTGGAAGTGATTCAGATAGCTGTGATCGTTTAGGCAATATGCAATGAACTGGCCAAGCATTTCAAGTTTGAATCCCAGCAACTGCAGTCAAATATGCCTGTGGTAAAGGAAGGGGATGGCCCAAGTAAAATAATCGGTGTAATAGCATGCTTGGAAGCTGACGGTGTTACATTTGACTGCAGTTGCATGGATTTTACTTACAAAAACAAAACTACAGTTTTATTGCAAAAATTTAACATTTTAAATTAATATTTTTACAATAGCAAATGGCTACAAATATGTGAATTCAATGTATTTAGGTTAGCACAACAAGAAAGCTGAACATGTCTCAAGAGTGCAGGGGTTAAATGCCCCGTTGTCTATGTGATGGCAAACACAGTCAAAGGGTCCATATCTTTCAAGCATGTGACATGAAGGCTTTGAAGAAAATTCCTCTACCTTAACCTACCCTTTACATGGAAAATTTTTAGAAAATTTCGATTTTCTAAAAAATGGCTCTAATGATTTTGATTAAAATGCATTTGTTTGGGATATTTTTATGGCAAATGAAATATATGTTTATGAATTTTCTCACTATAACCCATGTAGTTCTGTTTACTTTTGATGACTTTTGCATAAGACTGACATTTCATTTGTCATGAAAATACTTCAAACAAGTTTGCTAATGCTCTGGAACTTAGTGTCTGGCATCCCAACAATAGGATGTTAGTTGTGTTAGAATATCTCCTTCTATTTTCAGAATTGCATGAGACAGTATCAAATGCTCTTTATCCATAATAGTGTCTGAGGTGCACTGTGGTGAATTTTATATATTTATTCTATAAAGGTGTACAGCTAAACAGCCGGAATATTGCCACCGATTTTCTTTGTAGGTAATCAGGGATGCATTTCTTGTCTTCAAGGATGATATTCCATTTTTACCTGCACTTGCAATTTTAAAATCTTATTGTTGAATTATTTTATTATTAATTTGTGATTTGACAGAGCGGAAAGATAAATTATTAATTTTTGACTATTTAATTTTTGTGCCTTTTTTGCTAACATATCATCCTGTTAATATCGTAAACATAATGTATTTCAATAAAAATCATTAACAGTCATTTTTGAAAGAATCAAAGTTTCTGAGAAATGTTCAATGTAAATGATTGAATAGAATAGTTTATTGACCACTAAGCAGTTTTACAACCAAGCAATAGGTCTCGTCAAGCATACAGATAGTTTTTCATCATATTAGAATGTTTAAACTTTATAAAATTATTTACATGATTTTCAATATTGCTACTTACACAGTGATCTTAACAATTTTTACACTCAACATACATACACACTCACAATATTTACAATATATTAGTTGATTTCTTTGACAACCTCAAAATACTCTTTAACTGAATACAAAGTCTTGCCTTTTAACCATTTATCCAAAAGAGATTTGAATTTGTTCATAGGAAGTGAACTTATGTGTATTGGTAATTTGTTATATAGCTAAGTTTATACAGCAGAAGTGTTATCCATGCTAGTTTATTACAAATACAATTTATATAATGTTCCCAGTTTAACTTTTGATCAAAATAAAGGCCTAAAAGTTTTACATACCTTTTAATTTTTGAGGTTTAAATTAAAAAGGATTTGTCTGGGATGAAGCAGAGGAGGGATTTTCTTGAAAATTTTCATGTTGTATCCTTGAAAGACGCTGAATTTAAGTATCAAATTTGCTATTTCACTGACTTTTTTCGTTTTTTTCCATAGACTTAGAGACATGACCGACAGGCTCACAAACACACACACACACACACACACTTGCACACATGCACACATGCATATATGTGCGCACACAGAGATCTTTTCCTAATTTTTTTTTAATTCAAGAAGCCTCAAAACATGTATTTCTAGTGAAACCTCAGTATCAAGTAATAAAAAGTAGTAGGTAACAGAGAAAGCAAAAATATTAAATAGTTCAGTTGAAATTATTTTACATAACTCAAATTGAAAAATATTTAAAAATTCAATAACATGTTTATGAACATGTTTTCTCTTAAACTAATTAAAAGTAAGAAATGCTCACACCACAATTTCTTTAAGTTTGTAATTTAACAATTTTAATATGTTATTGATGCCAATGTGAGACGAACATAGAGGTGCTATTTAGCTTTTATTAAACTTCGTTGGAATGAAAGTCTTTACGAAGTTCTATTACTTGCAGCCTAGCATCGATCAGAGAGAGCTATAAGATTCTATTACTGTTGTCACAGGGAGCAGTATGGATCTGTTTTATAGTTGAAACAATCAATATTGTTTTAATTAATGTTTTGAACAATTTATTAACACTTACAAATCATTATCCTTCTCATGAAACGTTTTTATAATATGGCAGACTTGTTCGCTAACAAACAAAATGGTTAGGCACAGCCAATGATTGTGAAAAGTCAATGTCCAATCAATTACTGATGATAAAGTTCCTTTTTATGAATATCACAAAATTTTACAGTTAGTTATTCACTTTTCAAAGTATGATTATTATTTCTCGTCGTTATAATGTACATCAAAATCACTTCTTCCTCCGATGTATCACACATGAACAGAAGAAGTCAGCCTATGCTGTCTATAATTTAACATGGTTATTTCAGAGGACTTTCTGTTGCCTCTATATTTACAATTTGAATTATTTCAGAGGGATTATACAAAAATACTGCCTCAGTATGCTAAGTTCAAATTAAAAATGTTAATCTGTAGAGTTCAAGCAGCATTTTGTATTACCATGTTAAAAAGAGATTAATCATAAATTTTAAAAAATATCTGAACATGGTTTGACATAGCTTATTAAAAGTTTATGTTCTGAGTGTACAAGGAGTTAACGTTAAGTGTAGATATTTGCATTGATAACTCAGGACAGTGTAATTAACAAAACTACATAAATTTTTATTTCATTTGCAGACTAATAGTTTTAGTTAATAAGAATATTAGGTATGTTTTCAGGTTAGTTAGTAGTATCAAATACCTACGCATAGCACACACAAGCTGTACATGTTTGTTTTCCGCAAGAGTGTAGGTTGTTGTTATGGCAAACACAGAGCAAGCTTTCTGCAAGGTTAATGACCCCAGACTATCTGGGCAGCAAGTCAGATATTGATGGTGTGAACACAAAGAAGCAAAATGGATGGTCTATACTGATAAGCATTGTTCATTTCATGATGCAGTTATGACTGCACAAAACATCAGCTAGTAAATATGTGATATATTTGTGGGAAAACTGTTACACAAAGAGAAAAAGAACACCTAAACATTGAACATGACTAGCAAATTAAGGTGCCAGTTATCAACTTATCTGTACTTACACCTTAACACCTGTATGGTGAAAAGGTCAAAGGAATAGAAAACTAAATTTTGAATTTCAAGATGCAGTGATTAGAACAGTTCCATAAAAATACCATGCAAGGTGTTATGCATATGAGTACGCAGATTTTGCATGATGGTACATAGATTCACATATTATGAATAAAAAGTCCAATAACAAATTCACGTACCATGAAAGGTAAAGGAGATAATTGAACATTATTGAATACATTATCTGCAATAGACTAGAACTGAACAGGCCAATATTTTGTTTGTTAATCACTACCATACATGCATTCACATCTACAACAGGTGAAAGTCTGAAGTAGCCAGGGCTTGAAAACTGGTTTTGCCATAAATATGTGTGGTTGTTATCATCTACTACAAGTAAAGAGAAGGGGATAACCTTCTTTCTAAGCAGCCATCATGAGACCTGAACAGGTTGTTTTTACTGTCAGCATTTCTGACCTTCTGCTGTACACACAGCCAAAATTGCATGTTTGTCAAATGTATGTTCATGAATTTATTTCAATAGACATGCTGGAATCTAATAATATAATATCATTTTGTGGCTAAACAACTCATTTTAGCAACAAATAAAAATACAGGATGGAAGAGAAGTCACTACATTAATTTAAACCAGTGATAGATCTCGGTATTTGAAACAAATTTTGTATCTTACGTTTTTGTCTCTGACCATTTCCTAAGGAGATATTTTAGTTTTGTCGAAAACAAGCTGGCAACACTGCAGTGGTCACTTTCCCTAGCTCAGTACATAAACAAACACAGTAACAGTGCTTCTTGAGAACACAAACACATACCGTGCTTTGTCCTTTCATATTTACTGTGCAAGTGTAGGCCAATCACAAGTGTTAGCTCCCAAAACATTACATGAAAGTGCCCAACCTGTTTACATCCACTACGAGGTCAATTTCCAGACCAACCTCAGTGCAACGTTGTCGACATTCTTCATTACTCAAAGAACAGCTCAGCGTATTCCTTCACGTCTTTTAAATTATTAATTGTTTCAAAACCCTGTATGATATCTCATAATTACTACCAAAGCTATGTCAGAAATAAGTTACTCTACAAGTAACAAACTGTTATCTTTGCCCATTCTTGTGGAATTATGCATCCAAGTTGGATAAAAAACCATTTATCTTTTCAAAATTGGCTGATCAAAGAACAAAATGCCATCTGACCTTTTTGTTTGTAATGCTTCTATGAGGCACATATTAGAAGGAATGTAATGACTTCCCTTCTACTCTGTATATAAATAACTCATCTTAAGAAGCTCTATCTCTATATGCTAATTACAGAAGTAAGTAATACAGGAGTGGTCACATATTGACAATCAAACATTTAACTAATTTTATTTTTATAAACTTGAGTGGAAAACGGTAGAGGAGGTTATGTCAGTTTAATGTCAAGAAGTCACTGTTAGAGTCTACACATTCATACTCCTTACACTGGTATATCTTGCAGAACACCAGATATAGTGTTGTTTATTAATTATTTAGTGTAAACCTTAGGCTATGGTTATCTCATATATTAAAGCACATTTCTGTCCATTGCAGATATTAGATGAGCTCTTAAAAAAATTGTCAATCCAGAATGCTGTTTGGTGTAATGACAAGAGTGGATATTATTACCAGGTAAGTGACATTATTACATTGTCTTTGAGCTGAAACATTAAATGCCCTTTCTTTAGCACATAAAACCAACCACCACCCACTCCTCACTCTTATTAACATCCATATGACTCATGAAATAATTGTACTCCCATTATAAAAAGTTGTATAAGTTCTTATGTTAGCATTACAAACATATTATAAAACAATACTTTTTATCTGCCCCCGTTAGGTTTGCTTGTGAACAGTTAGTTCTAAAATGTGTGTGCAAGGTGCCTCTAAAGACTATTTGTGGTAGCTTTACTTTTAGAAAAATACCCAGTTATGGTTTGTGTTGCAGCAATAAATAATGTTGACAGTATATTTGATATGGACTTAAATAAGTTTTATCCATTCACTTCCATCACTTCAAACAAATGAAAATGTACACTAACATTTTACTAGAAGTACTAATAATATGCATTTATTTTCTACCAAAACAAGTCTTTGCAAACAGGAGATTAAGTATTATTGCCTGGAAAATGTGTAATGTCCTTCCAAATTCAATGAAAGTTACAGAAAATCTAGCTACTATGTATAGTAAAGGTAAATAAGGGGGAATAGCACAAAATAATGGTACATTGGCTTGATATTTTATTACCTAAGTCCTCTCAAGGTCCATAAAATTGTGGGTTTACAAAATATGTCCCCTCTGTTTCTACTTATAGGCTGCTTTGCCTAAGAATATTATTGCTGTGTATACAATTCTTTATTGTAAAGCACAAAGCACTTCTAAATAGATCACTACTGCAGGATTCTCTAAATTTTATGTTACTTGTTATGATCTTCTTCTGCAGTATTTATCTGTCTACTTATAGTTGACTGGTCCAGAAATCATAATCTTCACAAAAAGGAATTAAACACATATGTATCAACAGAGAGCACACAATTTAGGCATGGCAGACCATTAATTTGCATCAATTAAAACATTTTGCTTTGAAAGCAACATGGCTCACAAGCATTTGCTAATGAGCTGTTTTTGCACTTCTGCACTAGGGCAGGCAGGGATAATATCTCTGAACATACTGGCAGCATGTGAAACTTTCACAGGGAAGCTTTCTTACCTTAGATGTAATTATGTTTGGCATATATTGAAAGCAATTTAACAAACAAGGACCAGGAATTTTCACTGCATAATATGACCAGCACCTATCATTTTGACCAGTATCTACATCATTCCTTGATAGATTTCTCCTTTTTTACTTTCTCTACTGGTAAGTAGGGAAAGTATTGTATTCCACCCAAAAATTCGATGTCGAGATTTCACCGGAAATATATGTTTTGAGACCCCCTGAATTTAAAAAAAGAAAAAAAAAAAAAACATATTTAGAATAAGGTCTGTGTAAGTGTGTCTGTGTATGTCTGTCAGTCAGTGGACATCATAACTCAAAAACGAAACGTCAGTTAAAAACCAAATTTGGTATTTAAGTTTAATATCTTTCAAGGATACGACACAAAGATTTTGAAAAAAGTTGCTTCACCCTAAACTACCCATTACATGGAAAATTTTTCATAAATTTTGACTTTCTTGAAAATGGCTCTAACGATTTTGATTAAAATGCCATATGTTTGAGATATTTTTATGACAAATAAAATACATATCTTGAATTTTCTGGCTTTAGCCCATGTAGTCGTATTTATTCTGGATGACTTTTGTATAACTGGTAAACCATTAGAGATAGACCTAATCTTACTATGCAAAAAATGTAGATGTTGCTAAAACACAATTTATGTCTAAATAATTTTTTTTATAGAGTGAACCATTTCAGAGATATGCCTTGTTATTTGTGTGAGTTTTGGAGAACATACTTCTGTTAACATTGTTATTCAATTTTTTATATGTTAATCGTGCAAAGAGAATGGAATGTGAAAGTTTTAAAAGATTGACTATTGCACAAAGCCTTCTGTGGTTAGTACAAGAGTAGATCAAGTCATGTGAGTGCAGCACATCAGATTTTTTTTAGGTTGTATCTTGAAGCTTCATTTTAAGGTTAACAGTTTAGGTATTACTTTTTAATATTCTTTATGTTAATGAAACATAAATGTTTTTCTGAAATAAATTAAACAAATTCTTTTTATTAGAAATATAACCAGAAATTATGTAAGAATACTACCATAAATTATGATCTTTTACTTTCATTCTGTTCATCACAACTTTATCTTTGATCATTATTTTAGAAATAAAATTGCCTTTTTAAATGCTTTTTACTCTCACTGTCATCTTTGTCCTGTTGTAGAGGAACACAATTTCTACTCTGATGAGAATAGCAACATTTCAGTCCAACACAATGATCAGTGATGAGGTGTGAAGTACGTAGCAGGGTAGACATATTCTTCTTACTGTCATCCTTCCCCATCTGCTCACTTCGGGAGAAAACTAAAATCACATGACATTTACATAGACAAACTTAAAAAGCAAAACGTTATCTGAATATACAATTTGTTCCAAATTGTTAGAGCCATTTCCGAAATATGCCAAATATATATACAAGAATTGCTCTGTAGAAGAGGAAATAAAAATGCTTTTTTGTGTAAAATCGTGTTTTTTTTTCAGTGAAGACACCTATATAGATAAATCTAAAGAGCACAGTGTTATCTGAATAGAAAATTTGATCCAAATCGTTAGAGCTGTTTGGGAGATAACACGTAATATATATATATATACTGATCGTTTAAAGATATTGGATAGATTTAGAACTTTTAAATAATAGCTATCTATACAACAGTTTACTGTTAAAATATGATTTGAAGCTTTCCTGGCGACGAACATATTCAAGATGCTCTCAGGCTTCGAGCCAGGTGTAGTGATGAAAAGACATCAACGTTTCGGGAGTGTACCTCTCTCCCATCTTCAGGATGAATGACTAGCAAGAGTGAAGGGACCAGTACTGTCAGCCAGTACGTACCGAGTAGAAAACACCCAGTCTAGTGTGGAGGT
Source organism: Tenodera sinensis (assembly GCA_030765045.1). NCBI lineage: Eukaryota > Metazoa > Arthropoda > Insecta > Mantodea > Mantidae > Tenodera > Tenodera sinensis. Next base: position 11,165,114 of record CM060974.1, read on the forward strand.
GGTTAACTGCTCCGTTGGAATCTGTGTTTTCTGAGTCGGTCGATTTCCAATTTTAAGGCTGGTTTCCAAGATGGACTAAACTGCAATCCAGCATCCCGGTTCAGTGTACTCCTCTCGGAGGAGATGGCCAGAGCCTCCTTAACTCTCTGTTCCCATAAACCGCTACATTTTGCCACAATGGTCGTTTCTTTGAAGTTAGCTCTGTGGTCTTTTTCAAAGCAGTGCTCTGCTAACTTCAAAGAAACAACCATTGTGGCAAAATGTAGCGGTTTATGGGAACGGAGAGTTAAGGAGGCTCTGGCCATCTCCTCCGAGAGGAGTACACTGAACCGGGACGCTGGATTGCAGTTTAGTCCATCTTGGAAACCAGCCTTAAAATTGGAAATCGACCGACTCAGAAAACACAGCAGTTAACCACCTCCACACTAGACTGGGTGTTTTCTACTCGGTACGTACTGGCTGACAGTACTGGTCCCTTCACTCTTGCTAGTCATTCATCCTGAAGATGGGAGAGAGGTACACTCCCGAAACGTTGATGTCTTTTCATCACTACACCTGGCTCGAAGCCCGAGAGCATCTTGAATAGTTCATTGTTAATTTAGAATTTCTCTTCATATGTGTCAATTCAATTCAAATTAATCCCTATAAATGCGCTTGAAAAGTAACCAAAAAGAGCACTTGCCCCTTGCCTCAAAAACATTCCATTACCACAACAGCCAATCACAGTCAAAGGAGACGGAGGCTTGACTGCCTACTGGGCAGAGAAATCTGGCTATACGGAAACATTGTAGTTCACAAACCGGTGTCAGATGGCGCACTTGTTTCTCCCATGCTCTAAGCATGGCAAAATACACACATCGGCGAATGTCTACAACAGGCAGTCCAGTACCACATCTCTGTAGTGGAGTCACGCAAATGCTGGTATAGAGACATAACTTCCTAAGTGGAAAATACAAATACCTGCTTCATGCAAAAGTTAAAGAAATTCTCTTTCGCAGAGTTTCTAGGGTAGACGCTGTCTGCCCTGTCTCCCCTGAGGCTTCGCCCCTGACCTCTGTCCTTGCCATGCTTTCAGTGTAATGACATCTCATGCAAGTACCTGATTCAAATCAAAGGATGATTGAAAATGTTGCTACCAGAAAGAACATGCAAATAGATCTCTTGAAATAGTTGAGTTAATTTTTTAAATTAAATCTTACTCTTACCATGCAGCCCTGCCGAATGGGCAACGATCACCTTTATTGTTATTTTCCATTGTCAGCCCCACCCCATGGTTCCACTATGCATAGTTTCATAATTCTGCTGCTATCCACAGATTCTACTGTTGCTTCTGCATTCCCACTTAGCAAGAGTTCGCACTCTTCAGTTTTAGGGTTAAAGTGATGAGTGGGCCAAGGATATGCAATGGACAGTTTAGCTTAACTTGGTGCCCCCTGATGAAAATTACACACACAATGCTTGTGTAAAATGCCTTAAGAGTCCCCCGTTCCTGAAGCAAAGATGTGCCATAGTATCTTTGAATTATAAGAGAAGTGGGGGTCAGTGTTCCACCTGCTGTGTGATAAGTTCATACATATTATATGTGAATACCTCAAAGTTCTAATAACACTTCTAGTCCATTGCTCCACCATTACTCTCACCACTTCTCATTTCTCCTCTTTTGTGCATATGGAGTGTCACAAACTGTCTTTGTCAATCTCTTGGCATGTCACATCAAGCTAATTGGTGAAAATGTAATTCTTTCCCAAAAATTCTTTTCAGCTTTAAATTAACATAGTTTTTCCAAACTGGTTTTAACTATCCTTACCTATTTGACCTATATCCTCTTTAAATGCATCTCATATTCTCTCGTACAATCACCAATGTTCAAACTGAAAATGAGTGCTCCTAAAGAATCACACAAATGAATCTTGGAGTGGTAATAATTCCAGTTAACCAAATCATTGTAAAAGTTTAACTCTGTTTCTTTGTTTCTCCACAGGTGTTCTTTTCTGTAGGTGCTGGAGATCCTTGTGAAAATTGTTTGCATTGTCTCACTGAACTAGGGATTGGAAAAAAATATAATTCCATTGTCAGGTAAAAGAATTCTTCTTTCTCTTCATCATATTAGCAATGTAGAAAAACCCATGCAATTGCCTATAAACAAAAACATTTGTGAACAGGCAAACAAATGCTTTGTTTGTAGACTAGACATTTTAAAGTGGATTGTTATACCAAACCTTAACCTTAAAAATCTCAACAGCAGGAAATCAGTGCATTGTAGGTATAGGATAAACAGAACCAAAATGAAATTATGTAGATAATGCAAAACATTGAATTCAATTTATTTCAACTGTAGGGATTACATTAATTCACGGCATCATCAATACAAATAAAGTATAATACAAATGATAATATGTACATATACGAATTCATAATTCTGTAAGATAATTCATCTATGGAATAAAAGCTATGATGCAGTAATAAATATTTTACCTCTGTTTTAAACATAGCCTCTGACGTGGCAAGTTTGAGTTTTTCTGGCAATTTATTAGGTACATACTTAGTGTTTTTACTGAATAAAGTTGTGCTATAACTGATAATACTTAGCTGTTATTTGCTCCTTGTGTCATATTTGTTTTTCAGAATTAACTTCCAATTATTTTAAGTGCTTTCGGACATGTATCACTACTTCTAGTATATATACCCAGGGGAAAGGCAATATTGACAGTAACCTAAATATATTTTTACATGAATGCGTGTTGTTTAATCCCATCACTAACCTAATTACTTATTTTGTAGTTTAAAAATAATATCTCATCAGAATTTCCCCAAAATATTACATCAAACTTCAATAAACTATATACATATGCAAAATACAAATTCCTTGAAGTGCTTAAGTTTATTATGTAATTTATAGTCCTAAGTACAAAAAAAAATTTGGCTTAGGTCATTTGAATGTCAACTTTTTATCATGTTTACTCTATTTGAGATGTCCATCAATCCATATACCCAGGAATTTTGTGGATGTTTTATATTGTGCTAATTGTCTATTTTTATTTATGGTTTATTGTATTTAGTTTTGACTGTGACAAAAAGATATAGCTACAGATATTTCTTTGTTTATTATTAGCTTATTTTGTAGAAACCATTCGTGCATGTTTTGTTCTATGAGTGATATATTGGTTTCTGTTTCTTCTTTGTTAGTACCTGAAATATCAAGGGAAGTGTCATCTGCTTAAAGTACAACATTACTGGGTTGAAGATAGACTGGTAAATCATTAATATATAACAGAAATAACAAGGGCCCTAGTACAGAGCCTTGAGGAACTCCACAAGAGTTCTGAATGATAAAATTCAAATGTACGTGTATTATTGTTTTTTTTTTCTACCATTTCAATTACTTGTTTGTCTTGATCTAGATAGGGCTTAAACCAGCAATTTTCTATTCCCCATTACTCATAACGTTCCAATTTATTTATCAATATCTCTATCTTGCAAAAATTTTGTGCAGATCATCAATCATGTTATATTTTTGCAATATAAATTTCAAATAAACCTTGGGAACACAATAATGGAGTTTACTGTAAATCAAACATTTCAAAGAATATTTGGCTTATTTTTTAACTTAAATGTGGTATGATAAAGCTATCTACTTACTATTTATGTTCTTATGTTTATTTTACAGTGTTGTACCATGCACGGTGTACTTCCAAGGTTTAGAGGATGACTTTGAAGAAGAAGAGTAAGCAAGATTTTGAACACAAATCTGCTCTAAGTACAACAGTTGAAATAATCATGTGTACTCTTCATATAGGCATACTCACTGCTTACTGTCATTCCTTTGATTTGTTTTAATGCAAATCACAAAGATGCTCTACATTTAACTGGACTGTTTCAGGAAAGATCCTGCTGAAAAGAAGGCCTGGAATAATTTTGTGCAATCAATTAGATCAAAGCTAACAGTCAAGTCAGTGGTTGATGGTGTTAGAAGTGGTGCAGAGTGTTCCTTTGATTATTTGCTGCTGGTTCTAACTGCAGAGTAAGTCAATCAAATGTATAAGTATTTAAAATTATTAAAATTAGCAGAAATTTACTTTCATTAGCATGGCCCAGAAAACTTTAAATTTGGATTATAAATGTGGAGCATCGTTTCAGAACATAAGTATCAAAATCTTAATTTATAAAATATTCATTTGCTAAACTGTTAGAAATGTGTACAACAATTAACCTTTTGGAACATTTAAACATAGACATTAATTACTTTTTACATATATTCACAGTTACAATGGACACAAATTAACTTTAAATTGTTACTGTGAAAACAATACAGTGGATTTAATACAGTTTGATTTAACACTTTTATTTTATGTGTACTAATGATTTATTTATTGATTTATAACAAACAATAACAAACTGTTACAAGACAACCTGAATTTGATTCAAAGACCTAAATGTACTTCATAAAAATTAAATTATAAAATTTTGCACTCAATTAAATTTAAGGTTCATTGTAACTCTGTGTGTTGCAGTGGCTGAGTGGTTAGATAGCTCACCTCTCACCAAAGCAACATGAGTTTGATCCCAGAGACCATATTTGGGATTTTTGATGGATAAAGCAGTGTAGGGGTGGGTTTTCTCTGGGTTCCTTGGTTTGTCCCACCATTTACTCCACCAGCTGTTCAACCATTAACTTTCCTTTCATCTCCTTCCTCACTTCAGACTGATCACACATCCTGGCTACTCTCTCTGATACAGAGTTTGTCTGCTCCATCATCACATTTCATATCATCTACTTCCTCACTTCGGACTGATCACACATCCTGACTACTCTCTCTGATACAGAGTTTGTCTGCTCCATCATCACATTTCATATCATCTCCTTCCTCACTTCGGACTGATCACACATCCTGGCTACTCTCTCTGATACAGAGTTTGTCTGCTCCATCATCACATTTCATATCATCTCCTTCCTCACTTTGGACTGATCACACATCCTGACTACTCTCTCTGATACAGAGTTTGTCTGCTCCATCATCACATTTCATATCATCTACTTCCTCACTTCGGACTGATCACACATCCTGGCTACTCTCTCTGATACAGAGTTTGTCTGCTCCATCATCATATTTCATATCATCTCCTTCCTCACTTCGGACTGATCACACATCCTGACTACTCTCTCTGATACAGAGTTTGTCTGCTCCATCATCACATTTCATATCATCTCCTTCCTCACTTCGGACTGATCACACATCCTGACTACTCTCTCTGATACAGAGTTTGTCTGCTCCATCATCACATTTCATATCATCTACTTCCTCACTTTGGACTGATCACACATCCTGACTACTCTCTCTGATACAGAGTTTGTCTGCTCCATCATCACATTTCATATCATCTCCTTCCTCACTTCGGACTGATCACACATCCTGACTACTCTCTCTGATACAGAGTTTGTCTGCTCCATCATCACATTTCATATCATCTCCTTCCTCACTTCGGACTGATCACACATCCTGACTACTCTCTCTGATACAGAGTTTGTCTGCTCCATCATCACATTTCATATCATCTCCTTCCTCACTTTGGACTGATCACACATCCTGACTACTCTCTCTGATACAGAGTTTGTCTGCTCCATCATCACATTTCATATCATCTACTTCCTCACTTCGGACTGATCACACATCCTGGCTACTCTCTCTGATACAGAGTTTGTCTGCTCCATCATCACATTTCATATCATCTCCTTCCTCACTTCGAACTGATCACACATCCTGACTACTCTCTCTGGTACAGAGTTTGTCTGCTCCATCATCACATTTCATATCATCTCCTTCCTCACTTCGGACTGATCACACATCCTGGCTACTCTCTCTGATACAGAGTTTGTCTGCTCCATCATCACATTTCATATCATCTCCTTCCTCACTTCGGACTGATCACACATCCTGACTACTCTCTCTGATACAGAGTTTGTCTGCTCCATCATCACATTTCATATCATCTCCTTCCTCACTTCGGACTGATCACACATCCTGACTACTCTCTCTGATACAGAGTTTGTCTGCTCCATCATCACATTTCATATCATCTCCTTCCTCACTTCGGACTGATCACACATCCTGGCTACTCTCTCTGATACAGAGTTTGTCTGCTCCATCATCACATTTCATATCATCTCCTTCCTCACTTCAGACTGATCACACATCCTGGCTATTCTCTCTGATACAGAGTTTGTCCATTCCTCAATAGACAGCTGATACCCTTGTAAGTCCTCCATATGAAAAAACAGAGAAAAAAGAAGTAATTCTTCATGATTTAAAGCAATATACTCCAAAACAACTTTTATAGTCTTTCATAAACAGATTCTCTTATATCCTTGTTAATTTATTAAATGTTTAAATAAGTATGCATTAGTGAAAAATACCAAGCAAGATGTCTGCAATAATTTGGGAGGTGCTAAACTCAGTTCCTGTGGATGGCCAGAAATTTGTATCCCAATTTTTCTGTTGCTGTTTACTATACCACCATACAACTACTACTTAGCATCCCCTTTGATGCTAAATGTCTTGTATTTTCAAACTGTGAAGTGAAATTATTTTCTATCTAGCATAGCTACAAATCTGTTTCTTTATTTGTTGTGTTCCTTCCTGATAAATGCTTTGTGTAAGACTGAGCTAGTATACATAACTGTGATCCAGTCAATCACTTGTTTCTGTCTTTACAGCATGGTGGCAGCTGTGGGACTGGTAGAAAATAATTCCGTCAATATTGTAGCAGCTATGCTTATTTCACCACTTATGGTAAGATATACTATATAAGCAGAATAAAAATAATTTACATACTTGCCAATTTGTACAGTTTGCCCATAAAATTTAGAAGGATAGAAACACTTTTGTGGCTCTCTGCATAGATTCCAAGTATTATAGATTTTCACCATAGACATGACAAAGTATTTATTGCATTATAACTTAGGACTACAGACTGAATATACTGTGTTAATTGGCGTGCAATACTTTGATAGACCAGAGCTTATCTGTGTGTCTATCCTTCATCATGATCATGGTCCCTCTTCACTGGGCTGTAACAAAATGTATAGCACCACTAGTGACCTCTAGTAAATGGTATACAGTGTTATGATAGACCAGAGCTTATCTGTGTGTTTATCCTTCATCATGATCATGGTCCCTCTTCACTGGGCTGTAACAAAATGTATAGCACCACTAGTGACCTCTAGTAAATGGTATACAGTGTTATGATAGACCAGAGCTTATCTCTGTGTCTATCCTTCATCATGATCATGGTCCCTCTTCACTGGGCTGTAACAAAATGTATAGCACCACTAGTGACCTCTAGTAAATGGTATACAGTGTTATGATAGACCAGAGCTTATCTGTGTGTCTATCCTTCATCATGATCATGGTCCCCCTTCACTGGGCTGTAACAAAATATATAGCACCACTAGTGACCTCTAGTAAATGGTATACAGTGTTATGATAGACCAGAGCTTATCTGTGTGTCTATCCTTCATCATGATCATGGTCCCTCTTCACTGGGCTGTAACAAAATGTATAGCACCACTAGTGACCTCTAGTAAATGGTATACAGTGTTATGATAGACCAGAGCTTATCTGTGTGTCTATCCTTCATCATGATCATGGTCCCCCTTCACTGGGCTGTAACAAAATGTATAGCACCACTAGTGACCTCTAGTAAATGGTATACAGTGTTATGATAGACCAGAGCTTATCTGTGTGTCTATCCTTCATCATGATCATGGTCCCTCTTCACTGGACTGTAACAAAATGTATAGCACCACTAGTGACCTCTAATATATGGTATACAGTGTTATGATAGACCAGAGCTTATCTGTGTGTCTATCCTTCATCATGATCATGGTCCCCCTTCACTGGGCTGTAACAAAATGTATAGCACCACTAGTGACCTCTAGTAAATGGTATACAGTGTTATGATAGACCAGAGCTTATCTGTGTGTCTATCCTTCATCATGATCATGGTCCCCCTTCACTGGGCTGTAACAAAATGTATAGCACCACTAGTGACCTCTAGTAAATGGTATACAGTGTTATGATAGACCAGAGCTTATCTGTGTGTCTATCCTTCATCATGATCATGGTCCCCCTTCACTGGGCTGTAACAAAATGTATAGCACCACTAGTGACCTCTAGTAAATGGTATACAGTGTTATGATAGACCAGAGCTTATCTGTGTGTCTATCCTTCATCATGATCATGGTCCCCCTTCACTGGGCTGTAACAAAATGTATAGCACCACTAGTGACCTCTAGTAAATGGTATACAGTGTTATGATAGACCAGAGCTTATCTGTGTGTCTATCCTTCATCATGATCATGGTGCCCCTTCACTGGGCTGTAACAGAATGTATAGCACCACTAGTGACCTCTAGTAAATGGTATACAGCGTTATGATAGACCAGAGCTTATCTGTGTGTCTATCCTTCATCATGATCATGGTCCCTCTTCACTGGGCTGTAACAAAATGTATAGCATCACTAGTGACCTCTAGTAAATGGTATACAGTGTTATGATAGACCAGAGCTTATCTGTGTGTCTATCCTTCATCATGATCATGGTCCCTCTTCACTGGACTGTAACAAAATGTATAGCACCACTAGTGACCTCTAGTAAATGGTATACAATGTTATGATAGACCAGAGCTTATCTGTGTGTCTATCCTTCATCATGATCATGGTCCCTCTTCACTGGACTGTAACAAAATGTATAGCACCACTAGTGACCTCTAGTAAATGGTATACAGTGTTATGATAGACCAGAGCTTATCTGTGTGTCTATCCTTCATCATGACTATGGTCCCTCTTCACTGGGCTGTAACAAAATGTATAGCACCACTAGTGACCTCTAGTAAATGGTATACAGTGTTATGATAGACCAGAGCTTATCTGTGTGTCTATCCTTCATCATGATCATGGTCCCTCTTCACTGGGCTGTAACAAAATGTATAGCACCACTAGTGACCTCTAGTAAATGGTATACAGTGTTATGATAGGCCAGAGCTTATCTGTGTGTCTATGCTTCATCTTGATTATGGTCCCTCTTCACTGGGCTGTAACAAAATGTATAGCACCACTAGTGACCTCTAGTAAATGGTATACAGTGTTATGATAGACCAGAGTTTATCTGTATGTTTATCATGATCATGGTTCCTCTTCACTGGACTGTAACAAAATGTATAGCACCACTAGTGACCTCTAGTAAATGGTATACAGTGTTATGATAGACCAGAGCTTATCTGTGTGTGTATCCTTCATCATGATCATGGTCCTCCTTCACTGGACTGTAACAAAATGTATAGCACCACTAGTGACCTCTAGTAAATGGTATACAATGTTATGATAGACCAGAGCTTATCTGTGTGTGTATCCTTCATCATGATCATGGTCCTCCTTCACTGGACTGTAACAAAATGTATAGCACCACTAGTGACCTCTAGTAAATGGTATACAGTGTTATGATAGACCAGAGCTTATCTGTGTGTCTATCCTTCATCATGATCATGGTCCCTCTTCACTGGGCTGTAACAAAATGTATAGCACCACTAGTGACCTCTAGTAAATGGTATACAGTGTTATGATAGACCAGAGCTTATCTGTGTGTCTATCCTTCATCATGATCATGGTCCCTCTTCACTGGGCTGTAACAAAATGTATAGCACCACTAGTGACCTCTAGTAAATGGTATACAGTGTTATGATAGACCAGAGCTTATCTGTGTCTATCCTTCATCATGATCATGGTCCCTCTTCACTGGACTGTAACAAAATGTATAGTACCACAAGTGACCTCTAGTAAATGGTATACAGTGTTATGATAGACCAGAGCTTATCTGTGTCTATCCTTCATCATGATCATGGTCCCTCTTCACTGGACTGTAACAGCTTACAATTGACTGGATTCAGTGTGCATTATACCATATTAACGTGAATTGAAAGGTAGTATAAATAGGGACATTTTAGGCTATTTTTCAGTTTTCATATCACGGTACTTGTGTACATATGTATGATTTGACAGGATGTATAAAATATATATTTATCTATAATTGGGCTTTCCCAGAAGAAATTTGAAATTCTAATCAATCCACTAAATGAAAATTAAAAAGTTTGACAACAGAATCTGCTGTATATTACCATACTCTGATATTAATAATATTGCTTTTATATAGTACTGTAAGCAATATAATGATCTCCAACTTGATTTATATGTTTATTTGCAGAGTCCAATTATGGCAGCCACTTTTGGAACCATCATTGCTGACAGAAAATTACAGAAGATTGGCATAAGAAGTGAAATCATTGGACTGTTTATATCTTTACTTTTTGGTTTCATATTTGGCTTGCTTGTTGGAACTACGCAAGATCCATGGGGCATGGGGGACTGGCCCACTGAAGAAATGAAGGGAAGGTGAGTACCTACAAATACAGTAAGGACAGTGCAGTGTTGGAAATGCTGTCTGTGATGTATAAGTTTGTCCCTTTGTGATTTCTTACGTCAGCCACAACTATTGCTAAGTTTCTATCTATAGTTTCTTACTAAATGCTAATATAAATAGAAGCTGTACATGGCATCCACGATATAATGAAGCTAAAAAGAGTGAAAAGACTGCTCAGTGCCAAAGGTGCTAAATCACCTATTGAATTTGATGTAATAAGAGTGCTGAGTATAATAATAAGAATAATTCCTGTAGCTGGAGCTTAGCACATTAGTAACATAGGTATCCCTACCACGGTTCAGTAGGTTAGAGTGTGGCAGCTCTGGTTCCTGCCATGGAATGTTCCTGGGTTCAATCCCAACCATAGGTGTGGGGTTTATAAGCCCAGGCATACTTCCAGTGTTCAACTGACTGGACTTCTAGTAGAGGTAGCACAGATCTTCAGGTTAAGGTGTGAAGGCTGTTGAGCACTCTCCAATCCCCATATACAGGTGTCTCAAAATTAGACCGACAAACTTGGGAGCTATTAGATAAACACTTTTTGTTAAGGAAAGTTTTTTGCTGCAGTGCTTCATTTAAGCGCTAGACGAGTTAATGTCATAATGTCCCACCCAGTTTAAGTATTTACGGCAAGATCAACAATGCAACTTAGTATTGCATTTATCTTAGCAAGGCACACAATCTTAATCCAAGAAATAAACACAGAACACATAAACAAAAGACAAAATATCTCATTGTTTACAGTTATTAATCACAGCTTTACTATTCAAAGTAAATGTTGGAAAGCACACCCATTGCGATTAACACAAAGAGTGGATCGGCGTGCCCTATTCTGCCATACTCTTGCAAATACACCAGCCAATTCTCTGGTTTAAAAGTTTGTCTAATTTTGAATTGACTTGTCTAACACATAAATGAAGCACTGCAGCAAAAAACTTTCCTTAACAAAAAGTGTTTAAAATAATGTTATGTATCAGCTCCCAAAGTTTGTTGGTCTAGTTTTAAGACACTCTGTATAGTGCTACTACCAGATATGGCAAAATATGATAGTGTCAGATGGCCAAAACTGGAGCTAAATGATTGGGGAAAAGAAAATATAAGAAGTTTTTGCACAAGAGTAAAAACTGTTAAGAAGAGGTACCAACAAAGAACAGACTATTGTAGTGGGGCTGAAGGAAACCTGTTTGGTGATAAGGAAGGAATACTGGAGAGATGGGTTGAGCATTTTAGTAATCTACTAAATGATGAAGAAGAAGAAAGATTGGATAAAAGAGGATTAGGAATACAGTGATATATTAGGGAACAACAAATGATACCTGATAAACAGGAAATAATAGCCACAATCTGGCAGATGAAAGGTGACAAAGCTCCAAAAGAGGTTGGTATCACAGCTGAATTGCTCAAAACATGGAGCAGAACAATTTGAAAATGACTTTGTCAAATTGATCCAAGAAGTATCGGCAAATAAAGAGATCCCGGATGATTGGAAGACTGCAATAATCGCATCTATTCATAAGAAAGGGGACAAGACTATAAGAGGGTCGACTGATAAGTCCCAGGCCTTACATAGAGATGGCACCACTGGGCCAGTTTGATGGATAGCACATATAGTTTAACTGTAGACTAACTTGTATTCATAGTTACAGGTCAATAGCTAGTTTAGTTATTTTCTTTCTTAGAAGTTTGAGAACAGCTTTGTAATAATCAATTTAAACCAAAAAGGTAAGTCAATTAATAACACTACACAAGACTTACTTATAATTTACTGGAACATGTTTTGGAGGCTGACTTTCCTCTATTATCAACTGGACATTGACTGGTTCTCCCTAGTGTGGATGGTGATGTTTTCTCTGAGGTCTTCTCTGGTGGTGGTTCAAGGAACTTGCTGAGGATATCTTTCTCAGGGATGTCGAAATTTAATACTCTGTTTCTACTTTTCAAAATGATGATTTGTTCCCACGTGCACAGCTCTTGTTTTCCTGTTACATGTTTGAGGAACTTTGGTTCTGACTTTATGTTGTGGTTTTCTGTCCTAAAGTGAATGGCAGCTCCTGATTTTTCCAACTGTTTGTTTTTTACATTTCTAAAGTGTTCCTTGGAAATAAGGTCCAAGATAAATCACATTACAGAGATGCTTTAATTAAATTAGAACACTGATATGACAAATGTGTTAGCCTTTCTGGAGATTATGTTGAGAAATAAAATTTTTTAAATGTTTTTATATTGTGAGGCCTGGTACTTATCAGCCAACTTAGGTATGTGATAATTATACAGGGATAATGCTGCTTAATCTGGCATACAAAGTAATGTCAAAGTTCATTGCCAGTAGAATAACTAAAATTATGGAATACACAGTTGGGAAATACCAAGTCACATTTAGGAAAGGGAAATCTACCATTCGTCACGTATTCATTCATGGAAAGATGCTATGAGTTTAATACTGATTTGCATATGCTATTTATAGACTATAAACAAGCATATGACAGTATTGATAGGAGAGCTCTTATTGAGATGCTCGTCCAGTCATATGTAACACGGAAATTGGTTCAACTAATCCAAATGGCGCTTTCAGATAATATGGGTAGAGTATAATGTGCTCCAGCACATTTTAGTCACATTGTTCAAGATGCACTGACTGTTATCTACCATGACAGATGGATATGTAGAGGAGGACCAGTTCTATGGCCTGCACATTCACCCAATCTCGGTCCTTTGGATTTTTATCTGTGGGGGCACGTTAAACAATTGGTTTATGCAGCAAACATCCCGGATAAAGAAGCTCTTCATTGACCTGTCATGGAAGTTATGAAATCCTTCGACACCATCCTGGAGTATTTCAGAGAGTGTGACAGTCCATGATTCAACGAGTACAGTGTGTCTAGAACCAAGAGGACATTTAGAGCATTTGTTATTATGAATAACTTTCATTAATAATAGAAAACACTGGATTATGTGACATATGTTCATACAAACTTTTGTTCTTCTTTTGATGTAAGGAATTCGTCATGCCTGAAGTTTGTAAAAATAATTTTGAATCACTCTGTATAGATGACAAGAACATAGATCATTCCCTGAAGATGAGAGTTATGTTAACTCTTGAAAGCTCAGAAATCATTCTGGAATTTACCTGACTGATAACCCAAGAGATGTTATTTCCAATTGTTTTTATTAATCTTGTAATCAGATTGGCTTTTTGATCTTCCCTTTTTTTATTCTCATAAAGTAAGCAATAAACTGTGTGGACATGCAGCAAATTGACAGTGTGGTTTCTGTTGTGGTTTTCAGAGGAATGGCAAGATCATTATGGATTGGCATTTTGTGGGCACTGCCGTCAGGAACTGGCGTGGCTCTGGCGTTACTACAGGGAAGTGCAGGTCCTCTTATTGGTGTTGCTATTTCAGCTTCTCTGCTTCCTCCTGCTGTCAACTGTGTAAGTTTACCTCAAACTCAACAACTTACCTGTCTTCATATATTGAAACAAATAATAATGATATTGATAATTTTTATTGTCCATATAGTTCATATACAAAGCTACAGACATTGTCAGAAGTTCTATAATTAAAAGGTACATACATTACAACAAGGGCTATACTTATACACAATTCTGTACAATTTTACACAATTTTAAAGCAGTATTTAAGTACCATTTTACTTATAGTTCAGCTTACAATAGTTATTGATAATAGTAATATATATATATATATATGTGTATGTACATAACTGGTAACCTCCAAAACCACTTGACTGATCACTGTGAAATTTGGCATGTATATATATTTTTTCGTGGAGAAGATTTTTATGCTATCCATTTTACTATGCAATGTTTTATGTTAACATGGTTTTCTCTGCTCACTTTTCTTTTATGTAACACATTTGTGTGTCATTCTCTACTTGCTCTACAACATAAATTCATATAATTTTCTATGACAAATACAAATGCAATGAATTATACTCACTTTTCTTTTATGAAACACAATCACACCTTTTTCTCCACTCGCTCTTCTACAAGTAGTCATACAATTTTCTATATGTTTGAAATTGTAATGCAACACATTACACCCACACAGGTATCTCTATTCACCTTTTGTTTACAAAACACAATCACATTTCTTTTTCTGCTCCCTCTTCTACAAAGAATTCAGACAATTTTCTATGATTGAAATAGAAATGTAAAATCTTACATTTACACTCTTTCTCTTCTTACTTTTCTTCCTGTAGTATTTGGGGTTGCATAGCATCTACCTGGTGCTTTATTTATGTTCTTTATAGTATCCCAAGTATTTTAATTAACCCTTTGTTGAAACATATTCAATAATCTTTTTTAAATGACTCCAAAGAAACACTAGGCTATGTGGCAAGTTCAACCTAAGTCTAAAGGTTGTAGTGACAGAATTGTCACACTACGGACAACACCGGTATTTCAGCTAGTAACTTATTGATGTCTACAGATTAATATATGTTAATCTTAGACATGTCTTATTCTTGTTTGAGGTTATTTTGAGTCACTTATTTACACTCACCTTCACTACTAAACTACTTTTTTAAAGCGGAAACGTTTTCAGGACCATTCGATCCCATCATCAGCTGTTGGGTGACTGACGTTATCAGGACGTTGAGGTCCTGAAAAAGTTTCCGCTTTAAAAAAGCAGTTTAGTAGTGAAGGTGAGTGTAAATAAGTGACTCAAAATAACCTCAAACATGAAGAATACTTCACTGTCAATAGTGCTTCTATTTTTTATATTCATGTCTTATTCTATTTAAAATTCACACCCATTTGCACATACACCCATTCTCTCTGCTTACAGTACATAGTCATATAATATAAAACTGTAAAATAATTCAAGAAATTCAGTTTTGTACATTATTAAACCTTGTCTGACAAGTAATGGGTAATAATTACAAATGCAATAAAATCTAACAAGAAACCTGACAAATTTGCAACAAAATTAATATACACACACATATTAAAATAGGTTAATCTACACGGGCAGTTCCTCCATTCCTCCAGTTTACATAAGCCTTTAGTTATTGAATAGCTTTTTTTGTTATGTATGTATGCTTAATTTTACTTTTGAGATGTTGACAATGGTTTTTAATTTAATTTTATTCCCCTTATAGTTACATTTAGCCCTCCAAAATCTTTTGTATACAATTTCACATTTTCATCTAGCAGTTATTCTCTCAGATTCCAGGGCAGCAATTATAGCAATTACTTCCAAGTTGTCACCAAAAAACCAAACAATTATAGAATGTTGGAAAATCCTTACCCATCTAACAGCACTTCAAAAACACCTAGTCTTCCAATGGATACCGGCTCACTGTGGACTGAGTGGTAATGAGAAAGCTGATTTTCTTGCAAAAAAGGGCACCAGCGGTGTACAAAAATCTATAGTTAATCTACCATTTTATGCAGCTAAAAGAATTCCAAAAAATTATTGCAAAATATTACTATGAAAAATCAAAAAACAAAAGATGGGAATTCATTTTTTTATTTTTATTTATTTCATTTATTTTGCCCATAGACATATACAATGTTTCAAGCATAGTTAAAATACAATTCTAAGAAGATAAGTTGCATTTTATGTTGACAGTACTAATAATTATAATTCACCTATATCATATAAACATTTTCTTATTAGATATTCATTTAATTCTTTTTTAAAATTTGCTCCTTGCTTGGCTTTTATAGTTTGTGGCAACTTGTATAATTTCACTCCATTTATAAATAAGTCACGTTCACTTGTCCTTTTATTTACTACCAAACATGATTGTCTGGCAAAACATTTAAACAGGATTGGGATATATTCTTCACCACTCTGTCCTCTATGTGATCTGCAAGAGGAAATGGACCGAGA
The DNA here is from genome assembly GCA_030765045.1 of Tenodera sinensis. Classification (NCBI taxonomy): domain Eukaryota; kingdom Metazoa; phylum Arthropoda; class Insecta; order Mantodea; family Mantidae; genus Tenodera; species Tenodera sinensis. The sequence continues at coordinate 11,181,440 of CM060974.1, forward strand.
CCACCTTCAAATATGCCCGGCCACTTCTAGTGCCCCATCCATCAGTGAAAAATATTGGAGAACATGAGGACTAATGACATCATTGTCAGAAATCCAGCATTAGCTAACAATAACATAGTTCCATTTAAGATTTTTGTATTAAAATTTTATGAGCAGTTTGAATTTCAACTAGATTTATTTCATCCATATGTTTCAATTATGCAGGATATATCGCAAGTTCAGCAGAACTCTCAACACATAAAATAATATATATTTACATGATACACAAATCAAGCATTCCACATTATTTTCATAGTATATATCTTTTCATTTTTTTCAATTCTTTACTACATTTAAAGGGACATTAACCTATTTACTTATTTCCATAGTACACAAATAAATTCTGATATATTTTCCATTTTTGAACTTTTCTATACTATAAAATATATTTTTGATTAAGTATTTTCTATGGTTTTAATCATTTCTCTTGTTTGGTTATGTTCTATATTTGGTAGCTTATTCAATAATTCCCATTTTATAATTTCTACTGCATGATTATTCAGTAGTTCCCCTTAGTGTTATTCTGTAGTGAACTTCATTATTTCTCAAACTATAAGTGTGCATATTAGGTACAATTGTTTTGATGTCTTTCATGTACAATATTTTTATACTTTCAGACATATCAGATTGTTATAGATAATCACGTCATTTTCAGGGAATAATGTGGGGAATGTCTTGTATTGTTCTCATCTATGATGACATCAAGGTTCCTCATCTGAAAGGTGAGAATTATACAGGTCCAACTGCTTACAAGAATGTCTACTCTGATTGGCTGCCATCCGAACTGGCTATCATGGGAATCATCAGCTTCTGTCTCACACTGGTTAACATCTGCTGTATTTTCATTTCAGCTATCACCGTGTTTAAGGTTGGTTTGTCTTTTGGAATTTATACCATAGTTATATAAAAGGAGTAAGATAGTTTGCTATTAGTATACAAGGTGTTGCAATAAAGAAACAGAACCTTCATTTCTTTCTCTTCAAGAACATTGAAGTAAATTCCTCACAAAACTCAGCAAATCTGCCATAGCAAGTTACATAGCAATTGTTGACAGATGTTTATAACTATCACTCTTGTATGCAAGTTTGTGAGTAGTTTCAGAAATTAAGGATGGTAGGGAACACATACCACCTTTTCCCTACAAAAACTAGAGAGCATATGGAGAAAGTTGCTAAAATTATTCAGTGAGATCATTGATTGAGTATTTGAACAGTTGCTGTACTTGCTAATATCAATAAGGAAAGTGTTAGACAGGTTTTTCATGATATCTGGACATTACAAAAGGTGTGTGTTAAAATAGTGCTAAAAATTATCACACTTGCATAAAAGTGCATTGCTATGTTAGCTGTTGAAAACATTG